>SJXQ01013080.1:184358-347765 GCA_006408695.1 Aepyceros melampus | reverse complement strand
GGCTCCAAAATCACTGCAGATGGTGACTGCAGCCATGAAATTAAAAGATGCTTACTCCTTGGAAGAAAAGTTATGACCAACCTAGATAGCATATTCAAAAGCAGAGACATTACTTTGCTGACTAAGGTCTGTCTAGTTAAGGCTGTGTTTTTTCAGTAGTCATGTATGGATGTGAGAGTTGGACTGTGAAGAAGGCTGAGCGCCAAAGAATTGATGCTTGAACTGTGGTGTTGGAGAAGACTCTTGAGAGTCCCTTGGACTGCAAGGAGATCCAACCAGTCCATTCTGAAGGAGATCAGCCCTGGGATTTCTTTGGAAGGAATAATGCTAAAGCTGAAACTCCAGTACTTTGGCCACTTCACGCGAAGAGATGACTCATTGGAAAAGACTTTGATGCTGGGAGGGATTGGGGGCAGGAGGAGAAGGGGACGAGAGAGGATGAGATGGCTGGATGGCATCACCTACTTGATGGACGTGAGTTTGAATGAACTCTGGGAGTTGGTGATGGACAGGGAGGCCTGGTGTGCTGCTATTCATGGGGTTGCAAAGAGTCGGACACAACTGAGTGACTGAACTGAACTGAGACTCCAAGGACAGGGCAAAAGGCTACATCCCAGTTTGTCACAAAATGACAAGCATTATATATGGTGTACTTCCATATGGATTAACTTGAAGGAAGGATTCCTTGTGGATGATGTTTGAATTCTCGAATACAGCCATTCCTTGTAATCACATCTGTAATGTTACCACGCACACTCTATTAGCAGAAATACAGGGTTGGGTTCTTGTGGGTCTCTGGTCATACCATTTTTGTCACCTGATCAGTACATAACTTTGTTTTATGTATGTTTCTCTTCAAAGACACTGTATTTGATATGTCTTTTTACAAATAATGATACATACTATTAATAATGAAACAGTTACTTCAATGACAGCGTTATTGTGTCATGTACAACACTGAGACTACTATTTGAACTCTTCCCCTTCAGTCATATACACACAAAAACACAAACTACACATACAGTACTCATACAGTAGACACATACTATATAGTGCACATTAATGCAAGTAAAGATTAAATGACTCATTGGAAAAGACTCTGATGCTGGGAGGGATTGGGGGCAGGAGGAGAAAGGGACGACTGAGGATGAGATGGCTGGATGGCATCACGGACTCAATGGACGTGAGTCTGAGTGAACTCCGGGAGTTGGTGATGGACAGGGAGGCCTGGCGTACTGCGATTCATGGGGTCGCAAAGAGTCAGACACGACTGCGCGACTGAACTGAACTGAACTGAAAGATTAAATGTTTAACATTCTATATAGTGCACATTAATGCAAGTAAAGATTAAATGACTCATTGGAAAAGACTCTGATGCTGGGAGGGATTGGGGGCAGGAGGAGAAAGGGACGCTGAGGATGAGATGGCTGGATGGCATCACGGACTCAATGGACGTGAGTCTGAGTGAACTCCGGGAGTTGGTGATGGACAGGGAGGCCTGGCGTACTGCGATTCATGGGGTCGCAAAGAGTCAGACACGACTGCGCGACTGAACTGAACTGAACTGAAAGATTAAATGTTTAACATTTTGTAAAAATGTTACCTACCATCTTCCTGGTTGATGGAGCTGCAGGCTGAACAATGGCCCAGTGCAAGTGTGGTCAAGCCTCTCCACCTTGGCTTACTCCACAAAAACAAGGGAGAGACTGGTGGCACTCATTCTGCAGATGAGGAAGAGGGTGGCAGGTTGGCATCTGTCAGTTCAACCTGAGGTTTGGCTCTCAGCACTTATTGATGGAGTGGGAAATTTTTTCTCCCAAAATGACTCCAGAAATTACATCAGCCCTGTCTGCTTAGCTTTTTGCCTTAAGTGTCTCCGCATAGGGGGCAAATGCACAGGAAGTTAAGCACTTAAATATGAGGCTTCGATCAAGCATAGGGTCACATTCTTCCATGTCACTGAAAATTTTTTCCAAAGTGGAGTTCCATTCTGTTATTTTGACTGCTTTAAGAGGGACAATTTCTGGACTCTTCAGCTGGCTTTCATCACCATTTTTATCATCATGTCTTGCTTTGCCATCTCATGTAAGTCTTCATTGGTGGGTTCTATTGCTTTCTCTGCCAAAATTTCGTCCACATCTTCCTCATGTCACTGAAAGAGTCATTTCTTAGGCAGGTTGATAAGAAGGCTAGGGGTCCCCAAGGAGAGAGGGGTCTGGAATTCTCAAGGAGGAAGAAAGGACAACCATTTTCCTTCTCTATATTCCTTAGGATTATATAACAATAATGTATTCTGCCTGAGGACAGTCTCTGGATTAAACCTTCTGGCTAATTCTGTTCTCTTAAAATGTAAATTATGGAAGTAGATCTAGATTTACAACCTCCAGACATTCTTTGGATTTACTGGAGAGTATATAACTTCATTGCTAACACTACAAGTGGGTACTCTTTCTACCCCCTTCTGATGCCTATGTCAGAAGCTTTCTCTATCTCCTTTATACTTTAATAAAACTTTATTACACAAAAGCTCTGAGCAATCAAGCCTCGTCTCTGGCCCCGGATTGAATTCTTCTCCTCCTGAGGCCAAGAATCCCGGCGGCGTGATTCAACAACAACCTTTCATCACCAAAGCCTTCTCCACCTATTTGCATGTGGTATGCATTATGTTTTTGACACTCTTGTCTATAGTTTCTGCGGCACCTTCAAAGCCTTCCAAATTTTCCACGGAGTCTGGTCAAACATTTTTCCAACAGTAATTGATCATCACCTGCTTGATGTTGCTGACATAATCAATCACCTCACGTACAGTGACTGATTTCCAATAGTCCATCATGGTAGTTTCCTTGTTGGCTTTGAGAGCCTCCAGTCTTACTTTAAAGCTCACTTGTATACTGTGACTTGAAGGCTTTCACTATGCCCTGATCCAGGGGCTGGATGAGAGGTAGTATTTGGGGGAATGAAAAGAGCTTCCACGTTGGGGTGGGAATTTTTGAGTTTTTCACAGCAATGGACTGGGGCATCCAAAATTAACAAAATCTTCAAGGCAAAGTTTCTACCCTGGGGATAGTATTCAACTTCTAATATGATTCAGCTGTGGAACCAATCAGACGCCTTCCACCCTTTTTGGTTTCACCTCCAATGCACCGGCTATGGTTCACATTTTTCCTGTTAAGTGCTTGTGAGCTTGAAGGTCTGTACACCGGTAAGGGTTTGCACTTAAGAGTCACCCTTGGCATTGGTGCACTTAAGTAGGGTTGCACAGTCCTGGAATGATTCAAAGCGCGGGCCATTGGAAGCCATTCACATTACATAGATTCTTTTGCCAACATTCTTGTAAAATAAGCCAGTTTCACCAGCGTTGAAAAATGGCTCTTCTACATACCCCTTTTCCTGTATAACATTTAGCAAGCATCGTTTGAATTCTTCCGCAGCCTTCTGATCTGCAGAACTTGCCTCGCTGCAAGCTTAACATTATTGACACCATATGGCCTTTTGAAATGTGCAACCCAGCCAGCGCTACAGAGAAGGGCTTCTTCACATTTTTCTGACCCTGGGTAACATGACGGTAAACTTTTTTGACTTTCAGCCTCAACAGTGCTGTCTACCAGACTTTTTTCATCGGTTTTATTGGTTGAATCCACAAGTTGAGCCGCTTTTCCATCTTTTCCATAGCCGCCTCGCACACTGTGAATGTCACTTTAGCACTTGAGGGAGCAGCGTCAGATACAGATTGGTGACTTTCCTTTTCCTCGATGTACTGGATAGTTTATTCTTTAACACTGAGCTCACAGCCACAAAACATACCTGAATGAAGCTTTATCTAACCCAAGTATTTTCTCCCTAAAGCACATCACAACCTTCTTGCACTTACAAACATTAGCAAGCACCCCAGCAATAAGCTTGTTACCGAGTGCAAGCTTGCTCTGCTCACCTCACCATAGGTCAATGAGTCAAAGAGACGAAGTGTTGAGGCAAGGCCGGCAGACGGAGAAAATGGCAGGCTAGTGCATCAAAACAACCATCTTACTGGGATCTGGATGCCAGATTCTTTTATAGATCAGAGAGAAAAGAAGCAATGAGGAACTAGTCACAAGGCAGAACAGAGGGAGATGCAGTGGGGAAGTAAAGTGAAAGGGTCTTCAGTCTTGTAAAACATCTCCTTAGAAGGGTGGGCAGGGACAAACTACCTCTCCTAGAGCCGAACAAAGGCACTTTAGTTTACAGTCAAGCAGAGAAGCAAGGTCCTCCAGGGAAGCCATTGAGTATGATTATAATAATAAAAGCAAGTCAAAGAAACATTTTCCAACATGGAGTCAGAATTGGCTTCCTCCCTGCAGCACACCCAGGGGGTCATTTTAAACAGCGAAGTACAACGATGGGAAAAAAAAAAAAAAAGGAAACGCGGCACTAAACAGACTGGGAAGACGATACTTTACACTATGAGGGCTGAAGTAAAATAGCAAACTGTCTGCCTGCAACTCAGTACAACTGGTTAACTCAAAATTTTCACTCTCTGAGCATGTCGGGGGAAATAACCCCAGAAAGCACCGTGAATATTGATTTGGGGGAGGGGTCTGTGACTATTTGGACTAAGCGAGTTCAATAATATCAATCAGTGACTAACGAAGGGCAGCTGTGTTCCCATGGGCAAAACAAATTTTCCTTAAGCAGATACACTAAATCAAAGCCGCTGCGCTCTGAAGACTACAAGTCCCAGCATGCACCGCTCCAGGACGAAGCCCGCTTTCCGCCGACCGCCATATAAGCGTCTGGTCCGCGGCTTTGGCCCGGAAGTGGTGTTTGTGGACCTAGCGCCGTTGCTGCGTGTGCGCACGCGCCGCCGGAGCCGCCGCCATCCCCCGTCGCCTCCGCGCACTCGGCGTTTCTACCGTCTCTCCTTAGAGCTTCGCCGTTGGAGGCGGTTGCTGCGGCACCGTAGGCCCCGCGCGGCAGCAGTATGGAGGAGTTTAAGTCCGAGGATTTCTCCGTCTCGAAGGAGGACGAGGACTACGCGCTGTCGGGTGAGCACTCCTGAGGCGAGAGGCCACTTGCCCCGCCCCCGCCTCGCTTGAGGCTCGCTTTGCCAGGCGTTTGTGGGCCCGGTGGGAGGGTGGCGTGGTTCTCCAGCGGCCCTGAGCCCGCACCGCGCGGCCGGGGGCCCCACCTAGCGTACCGGGACCTTTCCCGCGGCTGATTCTCTGGGCCGTGTTCGGCCGACGCCCCCTCTCAGAGGGCGGGAACGCGCAGGTGAGCTCGACCGTTAGTGGTGGTTGGGCATCGCGTACCCTCAGCAACCCTGAACGCTTCTGAAAGGCCATCTTACGCGGACCTTCCGTCCCCAGGGAATTGCTAGCATCAAGACCCCGATACCTCATTTTCTGTCCTCAAAAGAGAGATGGTGGTTAAAAGTTCACATAATGATGTCTTTTGCTTCTTTGCAGTCTGAATATTCAGCCCTTCTTAGACCTTTGTTTTATTGTTTTTCTGTGTTGCCCACATCTGGCGCTCTGTGCACCATGCAAACAAATAGGCAGACGAGTTTTGGAGGAAGAGGAAAGAGTGGCTTTGTTACTTTGCCAGGCAAAGGGTTAGGGCAACACGGTAGGCTAGCGCGTCAACTGTGCCCCTCTCCCTGGTGAGTGCGGAAAGGCCGTATAGTCAGGCAGGAGTTAGTGATAAAGGATCAAGGCAGTAACCGTCTAGTATTCTTCTGCAAAGTTTCAAAAAGGTTGCTGGCGAAATAGGGTGTGGTCCAGTTTGTCAATGGTGGTGAGCTTCTCTGGTCCTTTAATCTTGCCTCAAGTGGTTTCTTTGCTGTTCCTGCTTTGAATAGCAAGTGTTCTGCTGTTTGGAAATGAGAGAAGGTCATGGAGACTAGAGTCTTGCCTATAAGAAATAGGGGACAAAAAGGCCTCTGTGCCCAGGAGTCCCAAACGGGCCTGCTCGGCAACTTATATAGGCTTCAGACCAAAATGTTACCCATACCTTCCCCTTCTGCCATCCTGCCCGTTCCCCAGACTCCCACATCTCATTAGAAGTATCTGCTCGCACAGTTGCACTGGGTCAAACAAGATAAAAAAAAAAAAAAGCCTGGAGAGTTGTCCTTGTTCACATTCTTTTGGTCGAGCCAATCATTACATTCAATTTGAGGCTACAGCGAAGATGAATTTCTGATCGTTCCGTCACCAGTATGGCTCTCACTGAGCTACCATTATCAAGTAAGACTTGACATAGTTTCCCTGCTCCGCTCTTGCGTTAAATTCTTGTCCGCCAACACGGTGCCTGCTAAGTCCCACTCTTTGTGACCCTATGGACTCAGGGCCCGTCAGGCTCCCCTGTCCATGGGATTCTCCAGGCCGGAATACTTGAGAAGGTAGTCATGCTCTCCTCCAGGGGGTCTTCCCAGCCCAGGGATGGAACCCCGGTCTCCTGTGCCTCTTGCATTGGTAGGCAGTTTCCTTACCATTAGCACCATCTGGGAAGCTCTTTAAATATCAGCATGATTATTTGAAAATTAGTTTTATTGTAATCAGTTACCGTGCACCTGCTTAAAAATAGTCAAATATTTCTAAAAAAATTATTTTGAAACTGAACCATTTCCATCACTTATCCCTCTCCATCCTCCACTGAAAAAACTGCTTTCTTCTTTTAAAATTTGGTATTTCCATCGTCTGCTGACTTAACCCATTCATGTTAGGTCTTCTTTTAACATCTCCTTGAGTCTTTCCCCCCTCTGCCAACACACACTTTTTCACCTTCAGACCCTTCCCACTTCCCCAGCCTGCCAATGTTCCTATGTAAATTTGGGTTAGACTGTTATTAATATTAAGTGTTTCTTTTATTTTTGTAATGACTTTGAACATCATGTGACTGAACCATCTGGTATATGCAGTTAACTGCTTTTCCTGCACTAGTTTTCTCTGGAGTTAATAATTGCCATTTTGTTGTTTTTTGGTCATCTGTGTACTTATTACTGATTTGATCCTAAATGCTCAAAATTGTTTAAATCACCTCCCAACATATTTAGATTTATTAGATAATCATTCACTATTTTGAAGTCCATCTTTGTCTTCTCATCTGCTCCAACTTGTCTTGGTTTTATAATTTTTAAACCTAAAATCTTCCATCGTGACCACTACTTTGGATGTTTCGTTTATGTCCCTTTTCTCTTAGATTCCCTGTTTTCTTGGGTCCCATCATGTCTTTTTTCTTGGTGTGTTCCACCAAAATAAGAATAAATCCTCAAATAACTTCTTGAAGAGAGATGCATATTAGAAACTATTTTTTTTTAAGACCATGACTATCTAAAAATAACCAGGTGACCCTCAGGCATGATTAATAGTTTGGTATGTTATTCTGTATTCTATAATTTTTTAATCTGAATTTTGAAGGTATTTTTCCATTATCTTCTAAGTTTCCAGTGCTTTTATTAAAAAGAATCTTGTTGCTAGTTTTTACTCATTTACATAAAATTTGTCTCTGGACTCTGATAGAATCTTGTCTTTGTTCCTTCTGTAACTTTTAAAATTTAGCGGGGACAATTTCTTCATTTTATCTTTTTGGAATCATCATTATTTATGTGTTGACTCTTGCTACACCTTATGGACTGGCGCTTCTGTTGTTTTTTCTCTTTGCATAAACTGCCCGTCGGTTTCTTCTCTGTGCAGCCTGGCATTGGGGTTGCTGACTGGGGGTGGCCCATGGGCTGCTCTTTGCACAGTGACTTTGAGGTTCTTAGAGGAGGTGTTGGGAGCAGTCACATCACAGTACGATTGGTCGCATGTCAGCAACCCTTCAGCTGTTTGGCACTGTAGACCAGAAACTTCCAGAAACCACTGGGGAGCGTGTGCTGTGTTTTCTTGTCATCCTCATAACTGGGGTTGGGCATCAAGATATTTTTAATTTTGAAGAAAAAAAAAATTTTTTTTTAACTTTTAAATAGCATCATGTTCTGTTTCATGAGTGGAGCATCTTATTGCTCTATGGATATTAGTTAGGCTTTGGGCTTCTCACCGTCTGAGATGGCCCACTCTCTTTGTAGGTGTTTCTCCCATGACTGCTCTCACTTGCCAAGGTGACTCCATCCCCTGGGGCCACTTTGGCCTTTGGAGACAGTCAGCATTCTGTGTATGGAATGTATATCTCTCTAAATACATTTACTTATCTATCAAATAATAATGATAATAATGTTCTAAATATTTCTACTTTTAACTTATGTACAGTAAAATTCACTCTTAGAGTATTCTGTGATTTTTTTTTTTTTTTTTTTTGACAAATGCTTATAGTTATGTAACCCTACTGAATTGAACAGTTCCAGGGCCACTCTGACCCTTGCCTACCCCTGAAAATCGTAGTATCTATGTATAGAAAGTTTTATTTCCTCTTCTGTAAGCAGAGCTTTTCTTTCTCTTGCTAGCCTATTGTACTTGGTACACTTCCAGTGTGTATGGAATAGGAGTGGTGAGCGTGGACATTCTTGCCTTGTTCCCAGTTGTAAGGAGAAAGCATGAGTGTTTCACCATTCAGTATAATGTAACCTACAGGTTTTTCATAGATGCCTTAAGCATTCACATTGTTGCGTGCTGTGGTTCATGGGGTCGCAAAGAGTTGGACACCACTGAGCAACTGAACTCATTACTTAGTCACATTACCAGGTTTGTGTAATTATGCAGATTTTTTGGCCCCCCCCCCCCCCTTTTTTAAACATTTTACAAATGAAGAGACTGAGGCACCCAAAGTTACTCAGCTAGATTAGATGGGCTAGGATTTTAATCCTGGCAGTCTGCGTATACTGCCTCTCAGGCCTTACAGAATTCCCTCTATATTTGCTGAGAGGTGAATTTTGTCAAATGCTTTTTCACCATCTGTTGCTCCTGTGGTATTTCTTTTTTTAATCTGTTAATGTGGTTGATTTTAAATTCATCCCACCCCACCCCCATAAAACTTACTGGATGTAGTAGTATTCTACATGACTGGATTTGGTTTGCTAAAATTGTGTTGAGAAGTTTTGTGTTTGTTTATAAGGAATGTTCTGTAGTTTTCTGGTAATTTCCTTGTCTGATTGGTATCAAATAATGCTAGCCTGATAAAATGAGGAAACAATCTGTTTCCTCTGAGTTTTTTATTCACTCTAGGTGTTTGTTTTGGGCATTAACATGTTAGACACATTCTCTGATTTTTTTCAGTAATTCTTAGTTGTTTGATTCATGTTTAAGTGTGGAGGACTGAAAAGGTGATGCAAGCTTTGAGTCTTTGGACAAGATTTGTTCATTTGCTATAAAAAGTGCTGAGGGCTTCCCTGGTAGCTCAGTGGTAAAGAATCTGCCTGCCACTGCAGGAGACTCGAGTTCCATCCATGATGTGGGAAAATCCTACATGTCCTGGAGCAACTGGGCCCAAACGCCAGCCTGTGCTCTAAAGCTGGGAGCCACATCTCCTGAAGCCCTGGCACCCTAAAGCCCCTGCTCTGCAGCGGAGAGCTCACTGCCGAGGGAAGCTCGCACACTGCGGCTAGGGTAGGCCCTGCTCCCCACAACTTTTGAGAAAGCCCATGCAGCAGCAAAGATGCAGCACAACCAAAAATAAACAAATAAAGTAAAAGAAAAAAATGCTGAATCACTATGCTGTACCCTTGAAACTAATATTGTTAATCAACTATACTTCAGTTTTAAAAAGATGTGTTCATTTTATGTTTTTTTTGTTTCTAGGAATATTATTCTTGTAGTAGCCACATGGAATTTAATCGTAGTTTCTGTTGTTATATAGTTTGAAATTTGCTTTTCTCCATCAGTGCGATTGAGTATTTTTTTCATATTTAAGATCTAGAGCCACAAACATCTCTTTGAACTGTCTGCAACATTCACCCAGTTTTATGAAGTAAGCTTATAACAAAAATGCATGAACTTTGTGGAAAATTAGGAAATGCAGGCAATTAAACATAAAATCAGAATTACTACATTCCCACCACCTAGAGATTATCAGTATTGATTTCTTAGTGAAACCAGCTCTTATCTTTTTTCTATTCCCAAGTGTTGTTATTAATATTTGGTTTTTTCCCCTACCTGAAATCACTTTTTTCATGTTTCTTTGTAGCCTGCTCTTTTCAGTGAACATTCTCTCCCTGTCCATTTCAGTAAACTTTGAGCTCATCTAATATACAAACCATATTCAAGTTTTCCCTGTTGACTCAAAAACGGCGACACCGTTTTGGTTAAATCGTGGTTGAGTTCCGGCCTGCTTGTATCATTCAGTTGTTGCGTCCTTCACATCTGTTACTCTAGCACACTCACATTTCTGTAACATAGATTGCCATAGGAGACCAGGCGGTATGTCCTGTGGAATTTTGTCTGGTTACTCCCTCATGGTATTAGGTAATACCTTCGTCCCTTGAGTAAGTAAGTAAGTAAGTAAAGTCACCCAGTCGTGTCCGACTCTTTGTGACCCCATGGACTGCAGCCCACCAGGCTCCTCAGTCCATGAGATTCTCCAAGCAAGAATACTGGAGTGGGTTGCCATTTCCTTCTCCAGAGGATCTTCCCGACCTAGGGATCGAACCCCGGTCTCCCGCATTGGAGGCAGACGCTTTAACCTCTGAGCCACCAGGGAAGTCCTTGAACTTGTGTTAAATTCGAGTGAGTGAGTGAAAGTCGCTCAGTCTTGTCCGACTCTTGTGACCCCATGGACTGTACAGCCCATGGACTTCTCCAGGCCAGAATACTAGAGTGGGTAGCCTTTCCCTTCTCCAGGGGATCTTCCCAATCAAACCCAGGTCTCCCGCATTGTAAGTGGATTCTTTACCAGCTGAGCCACAAAGGAAGCCCAAGAATACTGGATTGGGTAGCCTATCCCTTCTCCAGGAGATCTTCCTGACCCGGGAATCAAACCGGGGTCTCCTGCATTGCAGGCAGATTCTTTACCAACTGAGCTATCAGGGAAGCCTGTGTTAAATTAGAAGTTAGATCTAAATGCTTGGTGGGTTCAAATAAAATAATTTTAGCTAAAAAAAAAAAAAGTTCATAGCTGATGTGTGTGTTTCATAATGCATGATATCGGAAAACAAAATACCTGATTAATTCCCATAGTTGTGACTTCTGGATCAGAATGAAGAGAATATGATCCCTTAATTGTGTTATTTTTTCCTTTGGAACTGGAAAGTGTTTAGTGTTCTATTAGGTTGGTGCAAACATAATTGCGGTTTCAGACTGTGAATTTTAAATCCTAACTAGGCTCAGACATCTCTATTAATCAAAATAGGAACCATTATAATCAACACATATTTTTGCTAACAACAAATAAGTTTGTTTATTCCTGTAGCATAAAAATGTGTGCTTTGGGATTCGACAAATTCTTGAAAAGCATTTTCTGAATCCTGCTGGTTGTGGAAGCATTTTCCGTGCTAAAAGTTGTCAAGATGCTTGAAGTGGTAGTCAGTTGAAAAGAGATCAGGTAATGGCAGAGGAAAGAAAACTTCATAGACGACTTTGTGCAACTTTTGAAGCGTTTGTTGTGTGATGTGCACTTGGGTATTGTCCTGGAGAAGAATCGGGCCCTTGCTTTTGACCAGTGCTTGTGGCAGGCCTTGCAGTTTTCGGTGCCTCTTATCGAGTTGCTGAGCCTCCTTCTCAGATGTAAGGTTTAGCCAGGATTCAGAAAGCTGTAGTGGATCATAGTGGCTGCAGAGCACCAAACAGTGACCATGGCCTTTTTTTGGTGCAAGTTTGGGGAGTGCTTTGGAGCTTTTTTGTCCAGCCGCTGAGCTGGTCATTACCAGTTGTATACGATCCACTTTTCACCGCAGGTCACAATCCAATAGAGAAATGGTTCGTTGCTGTGTAGAATAAGATAAGATGACATTTCAAAAGGGCGATTTTTTAAAATTTGTGGACAGCTTATGGCACCGACTTAGTGACTTTTTCGGCTTTTCAATTCGCTTCAAATGCCAAATGACCATAGATGGTCGACCTTGGGTTCTTAGGCAACTTCTGTAGTTTTGAGAGGCTCAAGGAAAAGAACAGAAAGGGAAAGACTAGAGATCTCTTCAAGAAAATTAGAGATACCAAGGGAACATTTCATGCAAAGATGGGTTCGATAAAGGACAGAAATGGTCTGGACCTAACAGAAGCAGAAGATATTAAGAAGAGGTGGCAAGAATACACGGAAGAAGTGTACAAAAATCTTCATGACCCAGATAATCATGATGATGTGATGACTAATCTAGAGCCAGACATCTTGGAATGTGAAGTCAAGTGGGCCTTAGAAAGCATCACTACAAACAAAGCTAGTGGAGGCGATGGAATTCCAGTTGAGCTGTTTCATATCCTGAAAGATGATGCTGTGAAAGTGCTGCACTCAGTTTGCCAGCAAATTTGGAAAACTCAGCAGTGGCCGCAGGACTGGAAAAGGTCAGTTTTCATTCCAATCCCAAAGAAAGGCAATGCCAAAGAATGCTCAAACTACCGCACAATTGCACTCTCATCTCACACGCTAGTAAAGTAATGCTCAAAATTCTCCAAACCAGGCTTCAGCAATACGTGAACCGTGACCTTCCAGATGTTCAAGCTGGTTTTAGAAAAGGCAGAGGAACCAGAGATCAAATTGCCAACATCCGCTGGATCATGGAAAAAGCAAGAGAGTTCCAGAAAAACATCTGTTTATGCTTTATTGACTCTGCCAAAGCCTTTGACTGTGTGGATCACAATCAACTGTGGAAAATTCTGAAAGAGATGGGAATACCAGACCACCTGACCTGCCTCTTGAGAAATCTGTATGCAGGTCAGGAAGCAACAGTTAGAACTGGACATGGAACAACAGACTGGTTCCAAATAGGAAAAGGAGTACGTCAAGGCTGTATATTGTCACCCTGCTTATTTAACTTATATGCAGAGTACATCATGAGAAATGCTGGACTGGAAGAAACACAAGCTGGAATCAAGATTGCTGGGAGAAATATCAATAACCTCAGATATGCAGATGACACCACCCTTATGGCAGAAAGTGAGGAGGAGCTAAAAAGCCTCTTGTTGAAAGTGAAAGAGGAGAGTGAAAAAGTTGGCTTAAAGCTCAACATTCAGAAAACGAAGATCATGGCATCTGGCCCCATCACTTCATGGGAAATAGATGGGGAAACAGTAGAAACAGTGTCAGACTTTGTTTTTTTGGGCTCCAAAATCACTGCAGATGGTGACTGCAGCCATGAAATTAAAAGGCGCTTACTCCTTGGAAGAAAAGTTATGACCAACCTAGATAGTATATTCAAAAGCAGAGACATTACTTTGCCGACTAAGGTCCGTCTAGTCAAGGCTATGGTTTTTCCTGTGGTCATGTATGGATGTGAGAGTTGGACTGTGAAGAAAGCTGAGCACCGAAGAATTGATGCTTTTGAACTGTGGTGTTGGAGTAGACTCTTGAGAGTCCCTTGGACTGCAAGGAGATCAACCCTGGGATTTCTTTGGAAGGAATGATGCTAAAACTGAAGCTCCAGTACTTTGGCCACCTCATGCGAAGAGTTGACTCATTGGAAAAGACTCTGATGCTGGGAGGGATTGGGGGCAGGAGGAGAAGGGGACGACCGAGGATGAGATGGCTGGATGGCATCACGAACTCAAGGACGTGAGTCTGAGTGAAGTCTGGGAGTTGGTGATGGACAGGGAGGCCTGGCGTGCTGCGATTCATGGGGTCGCAAAGAGTCGGACACAACTGAGTGACTGAACTGAACTGAACAGCTTCAGTGATGGCTCTCAGTTGGTCATTGTCAATGTCCGATGGCTGTATCTCTGTCTTCAAGGTCTCCTTTGCAAAACTTCTTGAACCTCCACTGCCCAGATGTGTTGATAATGTTGCGAGTTGTCTCCGCTGCTTTACAACATTTTGAACTCAAGAAAGTCGCTCGAATTTTCTTTTTCTGTAACATTTCTATAGTCTAAAAATAAGTATAAAATGAACAGCAAGTAATAAGTCATTAGCAAAAAAAAAAAAGCGAGAAATGTGCATTAAAATGATGTATAACATGACCGCATTCATTTAATTTATTCCAAAATCAAATGGCAAATTTCAAGTCACTTTTGCACCAACCTAATAATATACCTAATCTTTAAAACTTAAATTGTCTTTAACCTGACATGCTAATCTTTGGTTGAATTACTACCATCATTGTGGTGAAAGAGTGAGTCTTTTTCCTGTTTTGTGGTTCTTTTGCATTTATTGGTTGATGTTGTTGGGAAAGTACAGCTTTTCCTTGTCAGTTGGGGCAGGATAAATATTTAATTCATTTCTCTTAATTACCAATTTTCAAAATTGGGGATAATCTTAATGGCAACCTAAAATGGTGCAAAGTATTTTTTCCTGTCATTTTTAAATTTGTAATTATCATAAAGGGGTAACAGTTTTTTGGGATTTTTTTTTTCTTCAATCAGTTCAGTGTGTTTCAGTAACAGTTATTCTTTTTAATGGTCTCGTTGTCACTTTTGGCCACTAAAAGTTCTTTAAAACTAGATCTTATATCCTTTTAATGTAACCCATTATACCTAATTTACTTGTTTTCTGGTACAGCAAAATTTCCCCATTTCACCTTGTGCTTTCCTTCCCTCAAACCCAAAATTAGCTGTACTTTTTGGGGAACCCTTTTTGTTAGAGTCATATGAAAGAACACAATCTGAGCTTTAAAGAAATGCTCATTGCTAGTAGAGTGACATTGCTGCTGTGCTGTTTCAGTGTTCACTGTTCAGAGCTAGGAAATATTTACCTTAAAAAATGTTAAGAGTTCTGAATTTTTATCCATGTAATCAGGGCTTTTAAAGTTTTTTAACACCAAAAACATTTTGTATTGGGGTATAGCCTATTAACAATGTTGTCATAGTTTCAGGTGAACAGTGAAGGAACTCAGCCATACATATACATATATTCATTCTCCTGGAAACCCTGCTGGCACATAACACTGCCATCCAGACTGGCGCATAACATTGAACAGAGTTCTGTGTGCTGTATAACAGATTTTTGTTGGTTATGCATTTTAAATACAGAAGTTTATACATAACCTTCCCAAAGTCCTTAACTATCCCTCCGCCGACCCCTGCAACCATGAGTTCATTAATTTTTTTATTCTTTTTATTTTTTTTATGAGTTCATTTTTTAAGTCTGTGAGTCTAAGAGTTCTGAATTTTAAATTCAGCTTTAACATTTGTTTTCACTTAATTTATTTGATTTTATAATGGTGTCATTTCTCTTACTCTGAAGATCTGGATTCTTTAGCATTATTAGCATAACAACGTCCTTTCTCTTATCTATATTATAAAAGAAATAGTTTCAAAATAACAACACTGATGTTATTTCTCATAATAGAACTTTTCTGGTCTTTCAGTTCAGTTCAGTCGCTCAGTCATGTCTGACCCTTTGCAACCCCATGAATCGCAGAATGCCAGGCCTCCCTGTCCATCACCAACTCCCGGAGTTCACTCAAACTCACATCCATCAAGTAGGTGATGCCATCCAGCTATCTCATCCTCTGTCGTCCCCTTCTCCTCCTGCCCCCAATCCCTCCCAGCATCAGTCTGTTCTAATGAGTCAACTCTTCGCATGAGGTGGCCAAAGTACTGGAGTTTCAGCTTCAGCCTCAGTCCTTCCAAAGAAATCCCAGGGCTGATCTCCTTTAGATGGATTTCTTGGATCTCCTTGCAGTTCAAGGGACTCTTGAGTCTTCTCCAACATCACAGTTCAAAAGCATCAATTCTTCGGCGCTCAGCTTTCTTTACATTCCAGCTCTCAAATCCATACATGACCACTGGAAAAACCATAGCCTTGTCTAGACAGACCTTTGTTGGCAAAGTAATATCTCTGCTTTTGAATATACTGTCTAGGTTGGTCATAATTTTTCTTCCAAGGAGTAAGCGCCTTTTAATTTCATGGCTGCAGTCACCATCTGCAGTGATTTTGGAGCCCCAAAAAATAGTCTGACACTGTTTCCACTGTTTCCCCATCTATTTCCCATGAAGTGATGGGACCGGATGCCATGATCTTCGTTTTCTGAATGTTGAGCTTTAAGCCAACTTTTTCACTCTCCTCTTTCACTTTCATCATGAGGCTTTTTAGTTCCTCTTCACTTTCTGCCATAAGGGTGGTGTCATCTGCATATCTGACGTTATTGATATTTCTCCTGACAGTCTTGATTCCAGCTGTGCTTCTTCCATCCCAGCTTTTCTCATGATGTACTCTGCATAGAAGTTAAATCAGCAGAGTGACAATATACAGCCTTGACGTACTCGTTTTCCTATTTGGAACCAGTCTGTTGTTCCATGTCCAGTTCTAACTGTTGCTTCCTGACCTGCATACAGATTTCTCAAGAGGCAGGTCAGGTGTTCTGGTATTCCTATCTCTCTCAGAATTTTCCACAGTTTATTGTGATCCACACAGTCAAAGGCTTTGGCATAGTCAAAAAAGCCGAAACAGATGTTTTTCTGGAACTCTCTTGCTTTTTCCATGATCCAGCAGATGTTGGCAATTTGATCTCTGGTTCCTCTGCCTTTTCTAAAACCAGCTTGAACATCTGGAAGGTCACGGTTCACGTATTGCTGAAGCCTGGTTTGGAGAATTTTGAGCATTACTTTGCTAGCATATGAGAGATGAGTGCAATTGTGCGGTAATTTGAGCATTCTCTGGCATTGCCTTTCTTTGGGATTGAATGAAAACTGACCTTTTCCAGTCCTGTGGCCACTGCTGAGTTTTCCAAATTTACTGGCATATTGAGTGCAGCACTTTCACAGCATCATCTTTCAGGATTTGAAACAGCTCAACTGGAATTCCATCACCTCCACTAGCTTTCTTCATAGTGATGCTTTCTAAAGCCCAATTTAGGAGGAAACAAAATTACATTTGTGTGTTCAGATACCTCAAGAGACATTCACTTGACACTTGGTGTCTAAAACATGACTTTCTTCAGTTTTAGAACCCTTGTGTTGACTATTCTGTCAGCCTCAAATGCTTATTTGCAAGATTTTCTTATGGCTGGCTCACTCTCATCAGAGTTTTACTGCCTTTTTTTTTTCCAGTGGTGAATTTGTTTATTTTTGGCTGTGCTGGATCTTCTCTGCTTTTGGGTGGGCTTCCTCTGATTTTGCAGTCAGGCGCTGCTCTCTCCTTGGGGTGCACCGGCTTCAGGAGTTGCAGCTCTCAGGGTCAGGTTCAGTAGTTGTTACACAAGGGCTTAGTCAGTCCGTGACGTGATCTCCCCAGGTCAGGGATCGAACTCATGTCTCTTGCATTGGAGGTGGCTTCTTATCCACTGTGCCACCAGAGAAGTCCAGAAATTTTCTCATTATTTTTTTCATTTTTTGAAAAATTTTTAGTCATCTTTATTTTGTGAATGCCTCTCTGAGGAGATTAATTATAAAAGTTATTTTTTTTCTTTTTCCTAGTTTTGTTTCCTCTAAATTCCTTTGTTTTCAGTCTTGCCTTTGATAGTAAAGGCTTTCCTCAAGTGTTTAGTGATCTTAGTTCATTGTGAGTGAATGTTTAAAAGCTAATTGGAAGTGCAGGGTTATTAAAAATAGCACTGTTTATAACTGGCCCCAAACCAAATGGCTGTCAACAGAGAAATGGATAAATAAATAGTGGTTTAGTCTACAGTGAAACTATTTCGGAATGAAAATAAATACGCTACAGTTATATGCAAGGAACTGGGTGACTTACAAATGGAATGTTGGTGAAAGATGATGTATGCAAGAGTACATATTATAAACTTCTTCCTAAAGCTCAGAAACAAAACTAATCTGTGATGTTAGACTTGAGGATAGCAGTTCTCAGGGGCATGTGGCTGGTGCTAGTGATTGCAGTAGGGCACCAGGGCCTTCTGCAAAGCTGCTCATGTTCTGCTTCTCAGACGTGTTTAGTTACACAGGAGTGTTCAGTTTGCTTAATTTCATTGACCTGTACTTTAGCTCATGTGCTTTTTGGTATGTTATACTTGCAATAAAAGCTTATGTGAAGTAAAAAGAACAAATCTGGTTGAATCTGTGTGTACAGGATCTGTTGACAGCTGCCCACAGAATGTGGTCAGACTGGGCATCCAAGGAGCACTTTTGTTGGGGACCCTGAATGTCACTGTCTGAAGGTGGGAAATCGATATATTTGCTTTTTCTGGTATGCCTGGCTTGAAGTCTTTAAGCCTTTTTTTAAGCCTCTTTTTATTGATAAGACAAGGTATGTTTTGTTTAGTTTGAAAGATGTCCAAGATGAGGTAGAAACATCGATTTCTTCGAAAATTACAGAAGTAGTTTTGGAATTTCTGTACATTCAGCATTTACTTCTAAAGACATGCAGATCTGTGATCTCATGGTATGTGGAGCATAGCAGAAATTGCGAATGTTAAATACAAGTGGGATGAGTTAAGGACGGAATTATGGACTGCCCTAGAGGCCTGGAATAGGGGAACTTATCCTGTCTTCAGAAACAGGGAGGACAACCTTCAGAAAATTTTACTTTAGTCTGGGGAAGAACAGAGGAAAGCACTAGACTTTTTCCTGAGTGAAAATGTGTCATCTTGATGCCCAAAACTTTTACTTCTGTCTTATGTGATTTCAGGTGGAGAGTGTCATGAAGATGCTGTAAATGAATTAGTGAAGGAAGGTGAAATGGGTGCTGAAGAGGAGACACAGAAAACCAAAGGGACAAAAAGAAAGGCTGAGAACGTTCTGGCCAGGTGATGCTGCTCTCAAGGCCCTGAAGCAGCAGCTGTTGACACAGCCATCCAGATTGCTGGGATTGGTCTGATGACAAATTTCTTGCTTCTAGAATTTCTAACCTTTTCTCATTGAGGGAAATATTTGGTGACATTTTAGGATTTAATTCTTATTCTCTGGGAAGCTTTAAAAATGTTTGAGCTTTAACTTTGAAAAAAATTCATAAGTGTGCTTGATTTAAAATGAAAAACTTAGAAATTCTCTGGCTGTCTAATGGTTAGGACTCTGTGCTTCCAGTGCCATGGCCTGGGTTCAATCCCTGGTTAGGGAACTAAGATCCTAGAAGCTGTGTGATGTGCCAAATAGAAAAATAAAGGGGGGAAAGAAAAGAAAGACTCAATTACTAGAAAAAATATGGACCCCATCCCTAGCCTTTGTTGCTTTGTGAAATTATGAAATTTCTCATTTAAGTCAGATAAGGGAATCTTTCAGGAGTCTTCCTGGACATTAAAAAGTAGATTGTAGGAAAAGAATTTTGAGTATTAAGTGATTGATTTGAAGTCAGAATAGCATTAAGCAATTTAGTCTTGGGTTCAGTGCTTTTGTCCTTGAGTTTTTCTGTATTCCATTTTTGCTATCTTCAGAAAATATTTAAGAAGCAAGGGGTCCCCATTCCTCACCCACTGAGAACCCTAGGAAGAGACAGTGTGGATAAATCTGAGGCTCTCGTTAGTCTCTCTCATCAGTCAGTCTCAAAAGTCAGAAATACCTGGCGTATGTATGTTCTTAGAGCTCTCCTCTTGAACATGCTGATTCTGTGAAGTGATTTTGGGTGTTTTCTTGGTGAGAATAGCTAGTCCTAACTCACAAGTAGAACAGCATGTATTTTGGTTCTCAGTGTTTTGGGAAGAAGCTAACTATACGAGTTGGGTTCTCTTTCTCTTCCACAGAATCTCGGCTTACCTCTCATACTCACTGTGTCCTGTGTGTTAATCAGTAGTCCCCGATTTAAAGTTTTCTGAGGTTTACAACATTATGTTTGGAATTCAGGAAGGAATAACTGAAATTTTTTGCCCGTTTATTTTGTTTTTTCCTTGTGATGGTGATTAGGAAGAGAAAACACAGTGGCCTCTCACCACAACACGAGGACGCGGAGGATGCCAGCAGGGAATCTGGAGGGAGTATTAGTGAGAAGGAAGATGCAGCTGCAGAGCAGGAAAAAGGCACCGAGTCAGAGGCTGCCAGGGAAGAGGAGGAGGAGGAAATGTTGGCCAGCTCCGTCAGTGACATAGAACCAAAATCAGAAGTGCCTCCGAGTACACAAGTTAAAGTAAGATAATAGTTGAATGCGATGAATGTTTTTCAGAAATTCCCCATATAGACATTTTAAATTTGCAAACTCAGATTTGAGGCTTAACAACAGAAATCAGACTAGCGGCCTTTTAATATTAACCTTACCAAGTGAAAAGCAAAGTATTCCCTATGGGAGGAAACATCAGATTTTCTAATCAAATCCATTTTCAGTGAGAATTCAAGTGTTTAGAGATGAAACAAATGTTAAGAATTGCCAGCAACAACATGTTTGAGTGGAACTTTTAGTTTTCATTTTGTATCAAACTTAATACACTTCTTTTTCATAGATGGGAGAGGAGGATAAAGAGATGGCTTCAAGTAAAGTGGTCAAAGCAGAAGAACAAGAGAAACCTAAAGAACCAGAAGAAGTTAAAGTCACCAAGGTGTTTGATATTGCTGGTGAAAAAGTCAGGTAGGATGACATTTACAAACTTCAACCTGGTTCTTTTAAAAAGGAACATCCTTCTTTTAGTAATATTGACTATTTGTTTATTGGCTGCACTGGGTCTTCATTGCTGCACCTGAGCCTTCTCTAGTTGAGGCAAGCGGGAGCTCCTTTCTAGTTGAGGTGCACAGGCTCCTCGTTGGGGTGGCTTCTCTTGTTTGGGAGATAAGGCTTAGATGCTCTGTGGGATGTGGGATCTTCCTAGGCCAGAGTCAAACCCTGCGTTGCAAGGTGGATTCTTAACCACCTAAATGGAACATCTTTTTAAATGGGGTTAGACATCTGTCCTTGTCCAACCCATCTAAATAGTTTGGAAGAATTCTATTAGAACTCAAGGTTCTTTTTTCTATTAGAACTCAACAGTGGTTCCATTAATTATCAGGGAACATAAGAGTGGTCCTTTAACATATGATAATGTAGTTTGGAGGTAGTATGAAGTGGACGACTAAATAGAAACAAGAAAATGTAAGAGTTCAGCATTACATATTTGGTTCCACCTACTTGTTGCCATGCATTGTGACTTTGGCAATTTCTCCCTTTATTACTTTCCTTAAAATTGGCGTATGTGAAAAGTGAAAGTCGCTCAGTTGTGTCCGACCCTCTGCGACCCCATGGACTACACAGTCCATGGGATTCTTGAGGGCAAAATACTGGAGTGGGTAGCCTTTCCCTTCTCCAAGGGATCTTCCCAACCCAGGGCTAGAACCCTGGTCTCCCTCATTGCAGCAGATTCTTCATCAGCTGAGCCACAAGGGAAGCCCAAGAATAATGGAGTGGGTAGCCTATCCCTTCCCCAGCAGATCTTCCCAACCCAGGAATAGAACCAGGGTCTTCTGCATTGCAGGCAGATTCTTTACCCACTGAGCTATCAGGAAAGTCTCCAACTTTTTCATGTATAATCCTTCCCCGCCCCCAAACATTTGAGTCAGGGGACAGGTAAAAGTACTAAGAGACGTAGGCCAAGGATACCACACAAACCAATTAGAATCAGATGGGTTCAAGATGGCAGACAAGTCAACTTCCACTGGACCTTGATCCTCAGGCAGCAAGCTAAGTGACACACCCAGAGGTGCCACGACAGTTCCAAGGCACTATCAGAAGACCAGAGAGTGGGTGGTGGCCCAGCTCCTGGACTTCTCCACCCCTTCCCCAGAATACTTGGAATAATCCTCCCTCTCGTTAGCGGATAAAATTACCCAGCTCGTGAAAGCTGACCATCCCACATTTCTAGAGAAGTTTGATTCTATTAGTATTATCTCAGTATTATTTTTTCATAGGTTTGTTACTAGTTTAGAAAAGCAGTATAGTCTTAATCTCTTGACTGTTCTGGATGAGAGCCACATGCCTAGAATTTGCTCTTCCTCATTTATTTAACGGAGAAGGCAATGGCACCCCACTCCAGTACTCTTGCTTGGAAAATCCCATGGACGGAGGAGCCTGGTAGGCTGCAGTCCATGGGGTCGCTGAGAGTTGGACACGACTCAGTGACTTCACTTTCGTGCTTTGGAGAAGGAAATGGCAACCCACTCCAGTATTCTTGCCTGGAGAATCCCAGGGACAGCGGAGCCTGGTGGGCTGCTGTCTATGGGGTCACACAGAGTCGGACACGACTGAAGTGACTTAGCAGCAGCAGCAGCATTTATTTAAAATTATAATATGAAAACAACAGATCTGTAAGATACAGCTAGATAACAGATGAAGTTCCTGCTGGCATAGTGATTTGACTTAGGTCTGTTGTGAATTGATTAGTAATAACTATTTTCAGAAGTCATCTTCCATGCTTTATCAGTAGTCAGTTCCAGTCATTTATCCCATCAAGTTATAATTAAATTTAAGTTGTATTATTTCAGTGGGAATGGGAGATTTCCTATGTGAATTTTTTTAATGGAAAATACAACTTTGAATATTCTATGAAATGTGTTAACTTATAGGAACTGTTCTTCAGGCTTTAAACTTCACTCCTACTCTTATAATTTATTTGCTTTTCAGAAATATGTTGACTCAGTTCCATGTGTGAAAATGCTAAGATGATCACGAATAACCAAGCTGGGAATGCTCTTATTGTCCAAATGTTAGGAGTCCATGCTTTCACTGTTGCGGGCCCAGGTTCAGTTACTGGTTGCAGGAACTGAAATCCTGCAAGCTGGGTGTCTTGGCCAAAAAAAGAAAAACACCCAAAAAACGCCTCCAGACCAAGCAGATAGATCAGCATGTTTTACTGTGTAATTGAGATCTTTAAATTGGGGACAATATGGTTATCATTTCTCTTTCGGAAGAAATAAGTTCCTTCTGTATTTCATCATTCTTAGGCCATGTTCTTCATAAACATTGTACCTAACATATAACATCCCCTTTTATGATCAGCTTTCAGTTATCAAATAGTCTTCTGAATTTAATGCATTAGCTTTACATAATGCATAGGTTTTACTACCTTGATAAGAATAATGGGTTTGTTTTTTTTTTTGTAGTAAGATGTTTTTCAGTGAAAGAAGCAGTGTGTTGATTTATGTTCTAACACAAACTCCTTAATGTAAACTGTTTCCCTGTCCTGCAGCTGTGTCATTGGAACTTATTCTTGCAAACACTTACACTTCAAGTCTCATCTGATACTATATGATCCTACTTTTATTTTAACTGACAGATAACTATCTGTTAATGTTTGTCAACAAAAAACGGATAAGAGACTCCTTTATATCATACTCATGTTTGAATCACATATACTAAAATAACTTTCCTATCGGCAATAAACTGTCATTCTTCAAATTGCTTTGAAGAAATACTTTGCTAACTTTGTTGTAGCTTCTTTATCATAACCCAGATCCCGAATACTTTAAGCCATGGTGTCACTGGAAAAGAACTCACTGGTTTTAGTACCACGTGACCAAAAACCAAGCCTACTGTATGAGGGCTCATAGACTAAAACCAAGTTTGACTTCACTAGTCCTTTGTTAATGAAATGAGTCACTTTGGAGTCACTTCCACCATTAGCATCATATGGTTTACTCCTGCTGCTGCATTCAGAAAAGATGTGGGTTTTTTCTTTTTTTCCTCAAAAAGGTATGGTTTAGTTTTTTGCCACTAGGACTAAAAATAATGCCAGTTTTATGTTCTTAGCTTGCTTACTGAACTGTCAGTTTTAAAAGTTAAAACACTTGATTGTTACAAAGTAAAAATATAAAGATAAAATGATTGTTAAAAATAACAATTTATACAGAGAAATGCTTATCAAATTTCTGTGTTTAAATTGATAAAACAACCCTAAATTTCCAGGCACACTGTAATGTGGTCTCCCTGCACATGAATGATACCCTCATGTCACATTAAAGCACCTTGCAGGTTGATAGTGCCTGAGTTTGGTTATGCTGTGTTTAATGCAGTGAGTTGATTATTCATGTCCTGAATATTATGACATTGTCACATTGTTATGCAAGTTTTTAACTCTTTAACTCAAAATATTTGTACCTCTTGCTTGGAACAATAGCAGATAGTTTTCCATGTTCACATTTTTGTTAGCTTTATATACAGTTCTACTCAAATCTTTCCAGAATTATTCCAAAATGTTCTTCGGAGCTGTATGTCTTGTCCAATCCAACATCCAATCCAAGATTACCCCTCTACATTTAGTGTTAAGTGCTCATCTGTGTTGCAGAATATCTCAGTTTCGGTGGTTGCATGGTTTCTTCATGGTTCAATTCAGTTCAGTTTAGTCGCTCAGTCATGTCCAGCGCTTTGCCACCCCATGAATTGCAGCACGCCAAGCCTCCCTGTCCATCACCATCTCCCAGACTTCACTCAAACTCACGTCCATTGAGTCTGTGATGCCATCCAGCCATCTCCTTGGTCGTCCCCTTCTCCTCCTGCCCCCAATCCCTCCCAGCATCAGGGTCTTTTCCAATGAGTCAACTCTTCACACGAGGTGGCCAAAGTACTGGAGCTTCAGCTTTAGCATCACTCCTTCCAAAGAAATCCCAGGGTTGATCTCCTTCAGAATGGACTGGTTGGATCTCCTTGCAGTCCAAGGGACTCTCAAGAGTCTTCTCCAACACCACAGTTCAAAAGCATCAGTTCTTCGGTGCTCAGCTTTCTTCACAGTCCAACTCTCACATCCATGGGGCTTCCCTGGTGGCTCAGAGGTTAAAGCGTCTGCCTGCAATGCAGGAGACCTGGGTTTGATCCCTGGGTTGGGAAGATCCCCTGGAGAAGGAAATGGCACCCACTCCAGTATTCTTGCTTGGAGAATCCCATGGACGGAGGAGCCTGGTGGGCTACAGTCCGTGGGGTCGCAAAGAGTCAGACACGACTGAGCGACTTCACTTCACATTCATACATGACCACAGGAAAAACCATAGCCTTGACTAGACGGACCTTTGTTGGCAAAGTAATGTCTCTCCTTTTGAATATGCTGTCTAGGTTGGTCATAACTTTTCTTCCAAGGAGGAAGCGCCTTTTAATTTCATGGCTGCAGTCACCATCTGCAGTGATTTTGGAGCCCAGAAAGTAAAGTCTGACACTGTTTCCACTGTTTCCCCATCTATTTCCCATGAAGTGATGAGACCTGATGCCATGATCTTCGTTTTCTGAATGTTGAGCTTTAAGCCAACTTTTTCACTCTCCTTTTCACTTTCATCAAGAGGCTTTTTAGTTCCTCTTCACTTTCTGCCATAAGGGTGGTGTCATCTGCATATCTGAGGTTATTGATATTTCTCCCGGCAATCTTGATTCCAGCTTGTGCTTCTTCCAGCCCAGCATTTCTCATGATGTACTCTGCATGTAAGTTTAAATAAGTAGGGTGAAAATATACAGCCTTGACGTACTCCTTTTCCTATTTGGAACCACTCTGTTGTTCCATGTCCAGTTCTAACTGTTGCTTCCTGACCTGCATGTAGGTTTCTCAAGAGGCAGGTCAGGTCATCTGATATTCCCATCTCTTTCAGAATTTTCCACAGTTTATTGTGATCCACCAGTCAAAGGCTTTGGCATAGTCAATAAAGCAGAAATATATTTTTTCTGGAACTCTCTTTTTCCATGATCCAGCAGATGTTGACAATTTGATCTCTGGTTCCTCTGCCTTTTCTAAACCCAGCTTGAACATCTGGAAGTTCACAGTTCACATATTGCTGAAGCCTGGCTTGGATAATTTTGAGCATTACTTTACTAGCGTGTGAGATAAGTGCAACTGTGCAGTAGTTTGAGCATTCTTTGGCATTGCCTTTCTTTGGGATTGGAATGAAAACTGACCTTTTCCAGTCCTGTGGCCACTGCTGAGTTTTCCAAATTTGCTGGCATATTGAGTGCAGCACTTTCACAGCATCATCTTTCAGGATTTGAAACAGCTCAACTGGAATTCCATCACCTCCACTAGCTTTCTTCATAGTGATGCTTCCTAAGGCCCACTTGACTTCACATTCCAGGATGTCTGGCTCTAGGTGAGTGATCATACCATCATGATTATCTGGTTCATGAAGATCTTTTTTGTTCAGTTCTTCCGTGTATTCTTGCCACCTCTTCTTAGTATCTCCTGCTTCTGTTAGATCTATACCATATCTGTCCTTTATCGAGCTCATCTTTGCAGGAAATGTTTCCTTGGTATCTCTAATTTTCTTGAAGAGATCTCTTGTCTTTCAAATTGTGTTCTTTTCCTGTATTTCTTTGCATTGATTGCTGAGGAAGGCTTTCTTATCTCTCCTTGCTATTCTTTGGAACTCTGCATTCAGATGCTTTTATCTTTCCTGTAGCATCAGAGGGCAGACACACAAACCATAATCACAGAAAACTAGTCAGTCTAATCACACGGACCACAGCCTTGTCTAACTCAGTGAAAGTAAGCCATGCCGTATGGGGCCACCCAAGACGGGGAGGGTCATGGTGGAGAGGTCTGACAGAATGTGGTCCACTAGAGAAGGGAATATCAAACCACTACAATATTCTTGCCTTGAGAACCCCATAAGCAGTATGAAAAGGCAAAATGATAGGATACTGAAAGGGAACTCCCCAGGTCGGTAGGTCCCCAACATGCTACTGGAGATCAGTGGTGAAATAACTCCAGAGTAAAGGGATGGAGCTAAAGCAAAAACAATACCCAGCTGTGGATGTGACTGGTGATAGAAGCAAGGTCTGATGCTATAAAGAGCAATATTGCATAGGAACCTGGAACGTCAGGTCCATGAATCAAGGCAAATTGGAAGTGGTCAAACGATATGGCAAGAGTGAATGTCGACATTCTAGGAATCTGCGAACTGTGATGAACTGGAATGGGTGAATTTAGCTCAGGTGACCATTGTATCCTCATGGTTAGCTTCATGTTAATCACTTTAGACCATCAATACTATGGTGATGATGATTTGTCCTCAGCATATCACAGCATTACCACCTGACATTGGTGCTGATGAGTTAGATCGCTTAGGCGCTATCTGTCAGGATTCTCCATTACGAAGACAGTCTTTTCCCGTATAATCATTTTTGGGACCCATTAAATCTTGATGATGTAGATTAGGAATGTATTTGCTGCCAGAAATCACACTGGGAACTATTGAGTTGTCCAGCAGAGGGTGGTAGAACACTGATGGTGAGCCTCTAATGTTTGGAAGTCCTACAAAAAAATAACAGAGAAAGAGTTTACTCTGCTGCTAGGAATATCGTGTTAAATGTTGGAAATCTTTCTTGGTTTGTATTATTTCTCATGTATCACATTGGATATCTAAGGAAGATTTATTATAACTTTACCATTGACTTGACAGTGATAAAGGCTGGTGAATAACTTGTTATGGGAAATCATTAAATTTTCTGATCAAGTTTTACAGATTTATTAATATTTATAGTTGGCACAATTGTTTTCCCTTTAAAAAATTCCCCCCCCCATTTCATTTTTTAAAAGCAAATGTATGGTGATTTTAAATACTACCTGAGTATCCGGAAAACGTGCTGTCATTTGTCAGAAGAGGGCAGCCCCATGACTATCAAAGAAACAAATATAAATGAGGAAAATCATTTTTTCCCATAAATTTAATACTCTCACACATTTTTTATATTCAAAAGTAATATATTCTTATTATTGTCAACACACACATTGCAGAGTTATATACTGTGCCAAGTGAAAGTTCTCTGAAAGTCAGCAGCATAATACACATCTATTTCTTACTGTTGCAGAGGAGTCCAGTACAGGTGGGGTAGCACGCTGTCTTACTACTCAGCCACGCAGACACACAGGAAACACACAGAGTTTAGACTTTCTGTGCCACAAAGAGTGAGGAGATACATTTTTATTTAATTTGTCTGTTTTGAGAATGAAACTTGTGCCATCAGCACTGCCCTTTGAGTCTAGGACTTCTGTGGTTTTCATTTCTACAAAGAGGAACAGATTCTGTTGGTTGATTGGCGTCAGTAGCCTGTGGTACGAGCTAGAGAAGGGAATCAGGACCAGGGTGCTCCTGATATGAACATTCAATTGGTGTTAGCCCCACTCCTTTCCTCTACCTTCAGAATTTCCTGGTATCTCAATTTCCTCAGCTTTTGTAGGATATGGCTTGTTTATTGGCCATTCCACATGGCTGCAGCTTGAGAGAGCGGAGCACACACCTCAGTCAACTTTCAACTTGTCTGTTTGCTTTCTACCTTCAAAAAAATTTTAATTGACATCATTCCCCTTTACACCTATTCTTACCCTTGGGTAGTTCTACCTCTGTAAATTTATTACCACTATTTGGTAGGGTTTTGATAGAGAGTGGAGAATAAAGAATGTGTTCATTTCCAAGCAAAAGATTCCACTTGTTCTTCATGAACCATCTTCGGTCTCTAGATTCTGCTCAGGGCAAGGAGATTTAGAGCAGCTTCTAAGCCAGTATTCTTGTACTCTGCATTAAGCCTCAAAGTGGACGTATGTTCATTTTGTTTTTTTTTCTGTAGCAGTATAAGGAATCACCCCAAAAATTAGTAGCTTAAGACCATGTTCTGTTACAGTTTTTTGCAGTTCTGGCATAGCTGGACTTAGCTAAATATTTCTTGTGCAGAGCCCCTTTTGCAGTTGTTGTAATGCCTGAGTCTGGGAGTATCTTGAATGTTTATTTAATTCCATGTCTGGTGCTTGGGTTGGGAAGACTCAAGCCTTGGGTTCTGGAACAGACACCTTAGGTATCTCTCCGTATTCTCGTGTGTTCTCCAGCATTGTGGCCTCAAGGCAGACACGTTTTCTGTGGTAACAGCGGTTTTAGAGGTTCATTATTGAGAAGAGAATCACCTGAAAGCTCTGTTATTTTTCTTAACAAGTCTTAGAAATCACGTAGTGCCCTTCCCACTGAACCCTGTGAATTGTGGCAGCCATAAAGTCCAATCAGTTTTGGGGGGCGAGGTGACATATACTCTTACTCTCATAGGGGTAGTGTCAGGCTCTGGAAGAACATGGGAGTTGGGAAATTTATGGCAGCTGTCTTTGGGAAATAGCATTTATTAAAGGATTCTCTAGCAGTGCTACTTCATTTCTGGATGAGAAAAAGCAACCTAGCCCCTTAGAAATTAGTGTTTTCACTCATGGGTTATAAAAGTGTTAGCTGTTGCTACAGGAATGCTACAGACCATCCCAAAACATAGTGGTATACTACCAAGCATTTTTTTTGTTACACCTGTGTTTCTGGATATCGAGGGTTCAGCTAATCTAGGCTTGTCTCCTAACTGCTGGTTGGGTTGAGACATGCAGCATGTGTCTGTCAGCCATCTGGGACCTGCAGCTTCCTGAGGCATATTCTTTTGGCTGAAGAGAGGTATTCAAGGGCAGGTGGAACAGCGCAAATGCATTTAAAGCTTCTTTGCCTGTCACATCAGTTAATGTCATTGGCCATTGAAGTAGGTCATATATCCAAGCGCAGCATCAGCGGGGGTGGGGAGTATCTTCTTGGGCAAGAGGGAAGAAGTGAATATTTGGGGAATGGTATTCTATAATCATGAAAATTCTCCCTCTTTTGTTTAATTCTTCTCTCTTTACTGAGAAGTTTACCTAGAAGAGTTACGTTGTTCAGTAGCCAAGTCATGTTCGTGTTTGACTCAAGTGTACTGTCACCGCGAGGCTCCTCTGTCCTCCACTGTTCTCCAGACTTTGCTGAAATTCATGTCCACTGAGTCTGATGCTATCTAAACATCTCTTTGTCTGCTTTACGCCCCCCTCCCCCCGCTTCTCCTTTTTTGTGTCTTTCATTTTCCCAACATCAGGATCATTTCAAATGAATCCCCTGTTCATATCAGGTGGCCAAAGAATTAGAGCTTCAGCATCAGTCCTTCCAATGAATATTCAGGACTTTGATCTCCTTGCTGTCCAAGGTACTCTTAAGAGTCTTTTCCAGCACTGCAATTTGAAAGCATATGGTCCAGCTCTCAACGCTGTACATGACTACTGGAAATACCATAGCTTGACTACATGGGCCTTTGTTGGCAAAGGGATGCTTCTGCTTTTTAATATGCTATCTAGGCTTACAGTTTTCCTTCCAGAAAGCAAGTATCTTTAAATTTCATGGCTGCAGTCACCATCCACATTGATTTTGAAACCCAAGAAAATAAAATCTATCATAGTTTTCACTTTTTTTTTCTTTTATTTGCCATTAAGTGGTAGGACTGGATGCCATAATTTTAGTTATTTGAATGTTGAGTTTCAAGTCAGCTATTTTATATCCTCTTTCACCCTCATCAAGAGATTCTTTAGTTCCTGTTCACTTTCTGCCATTAGACTGGTGTATGTATTTCTAAGCTTGTTGCTATTTCTCCTGGAAAACCTGATTTCAGCTTGTGATTTATCCAGTCTGGCATTTCACATGATGTACCCTGCATATGACTTGTATTAGCAGGATGACAATATACAGCCTTGTTGTACTCCTTTTACCAACTTTAACCTGTCAGTTGTTCCATGTATGGTTCTGTCTCTTCTTGACCTTCATACAGGTTTCTCAGGAGACAGGGACGGCCTGGTATGTCCCCGGAACATGAGCCCCCCAGATCAGAAGGTGGCCAACATGCCACTGAGGAAGAGCAGAGGTCAGTTACTAATACTTCGAGTAAGAATGAATCAACTAAGCGAAAGTGGAAACGACGTCAAATGTGGTCGTGACTGGTGAAGAAAGTAAGCTCCGATGCTGTAAAGAAGAATACTGCATAGGAACCTGGAATGTTAGATCGATGAATCCAGGTAAATTGGATGTGGTGAAGCAGGAGATGGAAAGAATAAACATCGACATCTTAGGAATCAGTGAACTAAAATGGACAGGAATGGGCGAATTGAATTCAGATGACCATTATATATATTACTGTGGGCAACAGTCCCTTAGAAGAAACGGAGTAGCTATCATAGTTAACAAGAGAGTCCGAAATGCAGTAATTGGGTGCAATCTGAAAAATGACAGAATGATTTCAGTTCGTTTCCAGGGCAAACCATTCAACCTCACAGTAATCCAAGTCTATGCCCCAACTCCCTATGCTCCAGAACCTGAAGTTTACCGGTTCTATGAAGACCTACAACACCTCTTGGAAATAACACCGAAAATAGATGTCCTTTTCATCATAGGGGATTGGAATGCAAAAGTAGGAAGTCAGGAGATACCCAGAATAACAGGAAAATTTGGCCTCGGGGTACAGAATGAAGCAGGGCGAAGGCTAATAGAGTTTTGTTACCAGAACAGGCTGGTCATAGCAAACACCCTTTTCCAACAACACAAGAGACGTCTCTACACGTGGACATCACCGGATGGTCGATACCGAGATCAGATTGATTATATTATTTGTCGCCAAAGATGGAGAAGCTCTGTACAGTCAGCAAAAACAAGACCTGGAGCTGACTGTGGCTCAGATCATAAGCTCCTTATTGCAAAGTTCAGGCTTAAGTTGAAGATAATACCAAAAACGACTCGGCCATTCAGGTATGACCTAAATCAAATAGCTTATGATTATACAGTGGAAGTGACAAATAGATTCATGAGATTAAGAGAATAGAGGGCACAAAAATTAAGCCTGAAAGAGAGTAGAACCAGATTTTGGGTGGTCTTGAATGTGAGATTCAGCAGTTTGTATTTTACGCTCTGAGTAATACTGATCCATCACAAGAACTTAGGTAGGGGAGTACGATTTTTTTTGTTTCTTTGTTTGAAGTCATCCTTTGAGGTTAAAGCAGTCGTAGCCAGTGAAGATACTTTTTTAAAATTAATTTATTTTTGTTTTGGTTGCCCTGGGTTTTCAGTGCAGCTCATTGGCTTTGATCTTTGCGAAGAGAGGGACTATTCTCTAAAACTATTATAGTGCACTTTAAACAAACTCAGCAGCTAGAAGTTATAGAAAGCCCAGTGTTTTTTTCCTTGTTATTTATGCCCTTTTCATAGGTTTTTGTTTCTTTTTACTTACCCTCTTGTATACTTGATGTCTCCTTCTTTGGTGCAGGGGGACTAATGAAGTGGGTGAGACCTCTCAAGAAGCAAAATCTGTATTCAAGCAAACTGAAAAGGGCAAACCTCAGGCTAATGTCCCTTCAAATGCATCATCAGTTCCTGGTGGATCAGGGTGAGTACCACATCTCAGGCCTAGGTGTATCTGGCACATTGGAGAAGATGTTTTCAGTACAAGGATGCTATTTGCCTATAGTTTTCATGCCTCTCTTTCTTGAGAGAAGGATTCTTTCTACTGCTTGTGCCTTTGCTGAAGTACTTGCCAAAATGAAGGGTGTAGAGATAAATTAGCCACAGTTTTTTTGGTTAATTCTGAAAAAAGTCCTGATTTACAGAGTTGAACAGGTAGTAGCCCTAATTTAAAAAAATAATTTTTGTATGAAAGTTGAAGCAGTTCATCAGAACTTTTAGTAAGTTTTGAGTAGAGTACTTGCTTCCACCCATAAGGATCTCATAGGAATAGAGAAAGGTCAAAGCTGACTTACAGTTTTATTAGCACATTATCAAGAACTCAGTAGTTTCTCTCCCTACATATTTTCCATAGTACATCATTTATCCTGAGAAGACAAGAAGTCTTTCTTTGGAGGAAGGAGTAATTTCTTTTTAGTCTACATGCAAGAAGTAAAGCTGACAGGCAGGAGTAGTCAGGCACTCACCGAGAGCGGGAAACGCGGACTGCGCCGTCACAGCTCTGCTCGCCTCTGCTTCTGAGGCGTTCGGGCTACGTGTGACCCAGTGGTAACGCACTGACATTTCAGTCGGTTTGCTGTTGCTGCTTATAACTGCAGTGCATACCAGCCTTCCATAGGGGACAGTTTTGGGGGAATGTGAGGTCCTGGTATCATTAGTAGTCCACAAGCAGAAGGTTCCTGGTGCCTTTATTTCTGTTGTGTAGACTCTGTTAGGCTGTTTGTGGCTTAAATCGGCTTAACTTTTGTATTAGATTCTTTCACTAAATGCTGCAGTCAAGATGATCAAATCTTTGTACCATAGAAAATTATTTAAATTTTATTTTTCTGTTGACATTCCTAAATCTGGTGAAAATGTTTATCAGTAAAGAATTACTTCATCTGGAGAAGGAAATGGCAACCCACTCCAGTATTCTTGCTTGGGCAATCCCATGGGCAGAGAAGCCTGGTGGGCTGCAGTTCATGGGATTGAAAACGTCAGAGAGGACTGAGCTCACAACAGTGCATTGTGAGGAGAGACCGTAGGTGTGCCTTGGAGCTCCACATTCCGAGCTGCTTTAATTTTGTCATCCGCACAGTAGGACTGTAATGTTAGGTTTCTAATTTAAAAATAGATATGCAACAAGGGTTTACTGTATAGCACAAGGAACTGTAGTCAATATCTTGTAATAAAGTGTAATGGAAAAAAATTTCAAAAATAATAACGTATACATGTACAACTGAATCACCTTGCTTGCACCGGAAACATTGTAAGGCAACTATCCTTCAGTAAAATACATGTTCAGGAAAAAACTGCTACCAGTTCTGTGAACTAGATCTGTGTTTTATTTTTCAGTGGCCAGTGAATATAGTCGTTTCTAATAAAGTTTTCAAACTTAGTATTTTTATATATATATAACATAGAGAAGGCTCTATAGAGTTTTTATTTGATTCTCTGAGTAATACTGAGCCATCCCAAGAGTTGAGTAGGAGAGTAACAGGATGTTCGTTTGAACTTACCCTTCAGTGTGTTCCAGTGGCAGTTCTTTTTTTTTTTTTTTTTCATTTTGTTCTTGGTTGTGCTGGGTTTTCATTGCTGCCCAAGGGCTTACTGTAGTTGTGGAGACAGGAGCTACTCTGTAGTTGCGGTCCATGGCGTTCTCATTGCCACAGAGAGCTCGAGCTCTAGGTGCACTGAAGCTCCAGTGCTTCAGTACTCCACAGCTGCAGTAGTTGGGGCTCTGCGCTCGATAGTTGCGGTGCCTGGCCTTAGTTGCTCCAGCAGGTAGAATCATCCTGGACCAGAGTCAAACCCATGTCCCCTGCACTGGCAGGCCAGTTCCCATCTACTGTACCACCAAGGAAGTCCTGCCATTGAAGATTCTTAGTGTCAACCTCTCAAACTCTATTTTGTGCCAGTTGTGTGGGTGAGCAGACGTGAGATAGTTCTTAATGAGAAAATTTAGTTGTCGTCCCAAGAACCCTAGAAGGAACAAGAGAAAAGAGAGAGACCTCTATTCCTTGCAAATCTGGGATTTATGGGATTTGTCTCTTATTATTCTGAATGACCTGTTTGAACACTCCAGGTAACACAGTGACCGTAATCTTGGACCCTCCAACAGATTGGCATTTGAACAAAATTTTTCAGATATTTTTACTGATTTGGTAACGCAGGCAGGCATTCGACATTTCCCTTCTTCATCTGGAGTTTCTGGCATCATTCATATCTTCATTTGATCTTTCAGGACTCAGTTTCATTGAGGGAATTTTTTTTCAGTTTGAAATTCAACAGGATTCTCAGTCATGTAGCTTTTTTCCACTCCCAAATCACTGCTTGTTTGTCTTCCAGTTGTTTAAGGTATAGAACAGGAGCCTTCTTTAGAGAATTGCTTATATTGTTTATACGAATTGTTTATACTGTTGCTTTTCTCCTTGAAATAATGCCAGTGTGTTTCTCCCAGTTACTCCACCTCCCTGTTGCCACTTTGACTTAAGCGTGAGCACTAATGGGCACGTGAGGTGCAGTGGGAGAGCCCTTCAGTCTTCACTTTGGTGATCTCACGTGGGCTGTGATTTAGGGGACGGTCATGTGACAGAAGTAATGGAGGGGATTTGAGGGACATCAGACTTCATCTGCTGTTGTTTCATTTGTTAAATTAATAAGGGGTATAATGTCTTTATCTAGAAATATTCTAAGAAACTTTGATCATAATGCTCAGCAGGAAGAATTTATAGAAAGCCCATTGATTTTTTTTTTTTTTTCCCGTGTTATTTATGCCTTTTTCTTAGATTTTCTTTGTATTCCTCCTGTATTCTTGTTGTCTCCTTCCTTGGTGCAGGGTTTCTAAGGAAGTGGGTGAAACATTTCAAGAAGGAAAATCAGTCTTCAAGCAAAATGAGAAAGAAGAACCTCAGTCCAGTGTCCCTTCAGCGGTGCCATCACTTCCTGCTGGGTCAGGGTGAGTAGTCTAGTCTTAGGCCCAGGTGTATCTGCCATGTTGGAGAAGATGTTTTCATTATAAGGATGCCATTTCCCTGTAGCTCTCATGACTCCTTTCCTAAGAGAAGGAATTCTGCTGCTGTTTGATTGCTGAAATACTTGCCAAAATGGAGGATGCAGAGAAAAATTAGCCATCGGCTTCTTATTTAATTCTGACAAAGTCCTGGTTTATGTTGTTGGCCACAGCAGAACATGTAGTAGACGGCCAGGGAATTTCCCACTTCACTTGTTGTGTTTGTAGAGGGTTAGAGAATAGCTATATTTTTTTGTGAGTGCTGAGACAAAAAATAGGCTCTTGGCTGAAACAGCATGTTTTCAGATTTCTCATCATTATATTGTTTGAAAATAATTCTTTTTTTTTTTAATATTTCATCTCAAAAAGGTTTTTATATGTGAGTGGTTGCCTACATGGAAAAACATTGGCATTTGTGTTGAACACTGTATTTTTTTGTGGCTGTGTTGGGTCTTAGTTGCAGCACATGGGATCTTTAGTTGGGGCATGTGAACTCTCAGTTGCAGCATGTGGGATCGAGTTCCCTGACCAAGGCGGGGAACCTGGGCCCCCTGCATTGGAGTGAGGAGTCTTAGCCCCTGGACCACCAGGAAGTCCCTGAACATTGTATTTTTTCACACAGCTTCCGAGATATTTTGCCAACAAATGACTTGGCTAGAGATCTGTCCAAACTGCCTCCCTCCCAAGCTGCATGTCGGCTTTTCTTTTTTAATGAGCAGGAAGGAAGTAGCCCCAACCATAAAAAGTGATTTCTGGATTCTTTAAGATGGGATTTTTAGGGAAAAGCATTTCTTTTAAAAAAAAAATTTTTTTTTATATATATATTTGGCTACAACAGGTCTTCATTGTGGCATGCAGGTTCTTTAGTTGTGGCATGCAACTTCTTGGTTGCAGCATGTGGAATCTAGTTCCCTGACCAGGGATCAAACTCTAGCCTCCTCCACTGAGAGCATGAAGTCTTAGCCACTGGACCACCAGGGGAGTCCCAGGGAAAAGCATTTCATGTGAAAACAAATCCATATACAAATCAGCAACGAATATTCCAAGATAAGGATGTTTAGTTGTGCTATTACTCATTGGTTTTTTTAAGTGAAACATTACTAGCTAAGCTAGGGAGATCATGTAAATAATTATCATTAAGCCCTTATGTTTTCCAGGTTTTTAAATTGTGGTTAGCTCTTGATTGTAAAAGCTGCTCTGGTTTTAATAAAGGTCTTATTACAACTTCAGTGCATACCAACCTTCCTTAGACCATTTTTTGGGATGTGAAATCCTGGTGCCATTAGCTGTCCACATGCAGAAAGTTCTGTGTACCTGCATTTCTGTTTTGTAGACTCTTGTTAGGCTGCTTGTGGCTGAAATCAGTTTAACCTCTGTATTAGGTTCTTTCACTAAATGCTTCATTCAAAATGATTAACTCTTTGTACCATAAGGAATTTTGTGTCATCGTTGGGTTGTTTTACGTATAGAACAGGAGTCTTCTTTAGGGTATTCTAAATTTTTATTACTGTTGCTTTTCTCCTTGAAATAATGCCAGTATGTTTCTCCCAGTTACTCCATGTCCCTGTTCCCACTTTGACTTAAGCATGAGCACTAATAGCGTGTGAGGTAAGTGGGAGAGCCCTTCAGTCTTCACTTTGGTCATCTCACGTGGGCTCTGATTCAGGGTGACGGTCATGTGACAGAAGTAATGGAGGGGGTTTGAGAGACATCAGACTTCCATCTGCTGTTGTTTCCTTTATAAAATTCAAAAGGGGAAAATGTCTTTGTCTAGAAGTGTTGTTACAGGAGACTTTGATCATAATACTCAGCAGCAAGAATTTACAGAAGGCCCAGTTGCTTTTTCTTTGTTATTTTTTGCTTTTTCTTACATTTTGTTTCTTTTTTTTCCTCTTGTAAACTTGGTGTCTCTTTCATTGGTTCAGGGTGTCTAAGGAAATGAGTGAAACTTCTCAAGAAGGGAAATCCGTCTTCAAGCAAAATGAGAAAGAAGAACCTCAGTGCAGTGTCCCTTCGTCAGTGCCATCACTTCCTGCTGGGTCAGGGTGAGTAGTCTAGGCTCAGGCCCAGGTGTGCTTGCCACGTTGGAGAAGATGTTTTCGGGACAGTGACTCTGTTTTCCACCCCTGAGGATCTCATAGGGAGGAAAAAAAGGTCAAAGATGACTTACAGTTAATTTTAATAACACAGTGTCAAGAACTTAATAATTTTTCCTCCCTTCATATTTTCCATAATACATGAGTTATCTAGAGATGAAAACTAGAATTCTTTAACTGGAAGAAGGAAAATTTTCATTCTTAAAATTGCATGTAAGAAGTACAGGTGACAGTCAAGCAGGAGGAGTCGGGGCACTCGCCTCGAGAGCGGTGACCGTGGGCCACTCAGTCCCATCACAGCGCTGATCACCTCTGACTCCTGAGCAGCGCGCTTTCTCCTTGAGGTGTTTGGGGTACAGTAAGTCACCTATAGTGGCTTCGCTAACCTTTCAATCTGTTTGTTGCTTTATCCTTCCCCTGCAAATCTGTGAAGTTTTTTCTCATGATTTTAATTAAAGAAGAAAGTTGGTTTTCCTGTCAGGTTAACGGTGTTTAGAGGACAGGCTTTTCTGATTTTTGCAGCCCTGGCTCAAAACATGTGTACACTGGTGTGCATTGACGCCTGCGACAGAGGTTTGAGTGCAGGTCATTTGTGTGAGAGGTGATTCCTGGGAACTGAGCTGGGGGGAGAAATGGTGAGGGAAGGTAGCCAGGGCGGGGTGTGTTTTCCAGCCGCTGCTGCTGGTGGCTGCTGCTCTGTCCTGTTGGGTGACTTGGCAGGGGTGAGGAGGTTGGGGTGGTGTGATCCTCCAACTCCCTGCCATGCTCGCTCAGCTGCTTCCATGGCACTCAGGCCATGGGCTGGAGGTGTTTGCAGTGACGCTCTTCTCAGGGTGTCGTGGCGGTGAGTGCAGGGACGTGAGGAAGGGCTGTGTTCACATCTGCTCCGTACTTTTTATCTGCTTCTTCATCCAAACATTTGTCTCTCACCGGAGCAGCTAGGTGGTGGAAGTCATGTAGTAGTTACCCAGGAATCTGAGAAGACTTGAGTGCGTGCTTCCACAGTGGAAATAGGGTAAAACATCAAGGAAGGTGGCTCTGAGAGGAGGAGAGTAATGGGAGCAGAGTTCTCCAGACTGACTGTTAATGCTCTAGGCCAGTACTTTTTAAGCTGTCGTTTGGAGTCATCATTTAAGAGAAATGAAATAGAATGAACCAACATATTTTTAGCCTTCTAATCATTATATTGTTTGATTGGGATTCTTTTCAGATGAGTAGCTTTCAAACTTTATTTATTGCCACTCACAGTGAGGAATACATGTCATTAGGATTTACTTTGCTCATTAATATAGGTATGTATGATGACCTGTATTTTATGTCCATACTATGTAATTATCATGTGTAGTATGTGTCATTTGAAAAACTTTAATGATTCATTGATTTCACAATCTGTTACAACCTGTATGTGACAAATAGTGCTCTAGGCTGCAGAAGAAATTAGCCTTCTGCAGGCTTTTCTCTGGATTAACAGGCTTGTAAGTGGTATTATTAAACAGTGTGTCTTGCATTTATTGAAAGTGTTACTATGAAAGTTACCTCTGGATTAAGTACTAGATAGCATAAAGGCAATTTCTTCTGCCTTAGGTTTCTAGTATGGTTAGTTTCATGTAGAGTACATCATGCAAAATGCGGGGGTGTTTGACTCACAAGCTGTAATCAAGATTGCTGGTAGAAATATTAACAATTTCAGGTATGCATATGACACCACACTAATTGCAGAAAGCAAAGAGGAAGTAAAGAGACTTTTGATGAAGGTAAAAGAAGAGTGAAAACATTCAAAAAACTTAAGATTATGGCAGCTGGTCCCATCCGTTTGTGACAAATAGATGGGGAAAAAAATGGAAAGAGGACAGTTTATTTTCTTTGGTTCCAAAATCACTGCAGACGTGACAGCAGCCATGAAATTAAGAATGCATGCTCCTTGGAAGAACAGCTATGACAAACCTAGACATCATATTAAAAAGCAGAGACCTCACTTAGCTGACAAAGGTCCACATTGTCAAAGCTATCATTTTTCCAGTAGTCATGTACGGATGTGAGAGTTGGACCATAAAGAAGGCTGAATACCAAGGACTTGATGCTTTTGACCTGTGGTACTGGAGAAGACAGACTCTGGAGAGTCTCTAGTGCCAGGGTCCAGCCCCGGTGGATCCAGGGATATTCAAAGGTGGAACGGAGCGGGCGGATAGGAAACGATAGGATAGGATAGGACAGGATAGCTCAGGACAGGATAGAATAGTAGGAAATTACTAGAAAAATAGGAGGCTGAATAACTTGGTTTACAGGGAAAGCCAATAAAATCTCAAGACAAGAGATTTGCACCATCTACGTAGGCCACTGGCGTCCGCTTGAATCTCTAAAGGGGCCCCACCGTGGGTCCCTTTTCTTGCAGGACTTAGAGCCAGGGCAAGTAAGTAGACGTGGTGAGCCTCCCGCTCCAGATGGGAATTCAGCCTGGAATTAGAGTACCAGAGGACAGAGACAGAGAGACATGGGGGGAGCCAGATTTCTCTGAAGAAGGGAGTTAGAGCGAGCCTTCTGAGAAAGTGGTCTGAGAAAACCAGTCCAAGAAACTGTTCCAGAAAACTGGTCCTGAAACTGGCCCCCACTTTATTTTTCACATGTCCTTTTTATACAGTAAAGATCAGTGGGTTTCACAAATTTTGGCAATGACAGCAGCCCTGACTCTTATCGAGACCAGGCTTATTCTCTGCATACCTAATTGTATACACAAGTCTTAGGTAATTTACATCATCTTCCAGCCAAAAGGCCAATTCAACAATTTACAGCTCTTTTCTAATAAGTGTTATTTTTTCAAGGTCTGGCGCCATTCTCGGGAGGCACTAAACAAAGTTGCATTCTTACATAGCAAGGACACAGCAAACAAGAGGGAGTACAATGATTTATAAAAGAAAGCAATTAACTCAAAAGCCTAGTGTTGCTAACATCAAAAAACTACTACATATCTTTTTCCAAATATTGTTTGTATAGCAGAAACTTCCAGGTGCAAATGAGGAGGTCTGGCAGCGATCATTGAGGCAACAGTGAAGTCCATATCACTAATAAGGCTTTGGCTCTTAGAAAAGGTTTGTAATTTTAAAACACTTCAAGGCCTTTTTGCCCCTCACAGTTGGGGGTTGCGAGCAATTCACAGGCTTGTAAAAGGTCAGGGGAACCTGTTTAGGCAGGATAGAGCCTTATGAAAGGGGGGTTGGGCTGAAACACTCCTTTCAAATGCAGGAAGCTAAAGCTTTGAATTAACTCTTTCCAAGAAACTGGCAGAGAATAGTGGGGAAACAGACAAATACAAATTCTTATTTTGGGGGGTACATGCTCAGGAAAAACCAGGGAGAAATCCAATGACTCAAATTGCCCTGCCATCTGAGTCTACCACGTGAACCTGTCACAGGTGGGATTCCTCACGCTGGCCCCAGACACCCTTGGACAGCAAGGAAATGAATCTAGTCAATCCTAAAGAAAATCAACCTGAATATTCATGTAGGACTGAAGCTGAAGCTCTGGTACTTTGGCCACCTGATGTGAAGAGAGGGCTGCTTGGAAAAGACCCTGATGCTGGGAAAGATCGAAGGTGGTTGGAGGAGGGACTGTAGAGCATGAGATGGTTGCATGGCATCATCAACTCAGTGGACTTGAGTTTGAGCAAACTCTAGGAGATGGTGAATGACAGGGAAGCCTCGTGTGCTGCAGTCCATGGGTTTGCAAAGAGCTGGATTCGTCCTAGCAACTGAAGAACAACCAGAGCAGGGAAAGTTCTTTATTACTAGATTGATTGTGTTCTCTACATCTTAGAGTGACTCATGGCATAGCAACAGGCATCCACCAGAATCTTCAACCTCGGATTAGCTTCATTTGGTTGTATTAAGAATTCAGTATGTGTTTTGCTCTAAGAAAATAGTTTTATGTCGTATAAGTTTTACTTCTTGCTTCCTTGAGTGTTTCATAAAATACTGTGAGCATACTTCTGAAGATAACCAGAAGAAGGAGAAGTGGCATCTTGGCAAGTTCACCTTGTTTAAGTTGCTGAGTCACTCATGAAAATCTTACTGCATTTTGTATTGCATGTGTTACATTCTTAGAGCTAATAGCCTTTTTTCTTTTGAAACTTTTGACTTTGTATTGTGATACAGGAATTAATACACAGTGTTATGAGGGGAACAGAGAATGGGTTCAGCTGTACATATACATGTGTCCGTTGTTCCCCAGATTCCCCTCTGGTACAGGCTGCTCCAGTATTGAACATTGTTCCATTTGCTATAACAGATCCTTGTTGGTTATCCATTTTTAGAATATCAGTGTATATGTCCATGCCAAACTCTTTAACTATCCCTTCCCCTCAAGCATCACATCCCCTCAAACCCCCACAACATAAGCTTGTTTTTGAAGTCTATGAATGTAAGTTTGTATCATTTCTTTTCAGAGTCCACATAAAAGAGATGTCATATTTTTCCTTCTCTGTCTCACTTCAATCTGTATGATACTCTCTAACTCAGTCCACATCTCTACAAGTGACTCTCTTGTTCATTTTTTGTGTCTTGAGTAATATTCCATCATATAGATATACCCCATCTTGTTTATCCATTCCTCTATTGATGGACATACAGGTTTTTACATGTCCTGACTCTGTAAATAGTGCTGCTGTGAACAGTTGGGGTACATGTGTCTCTTTGAATTATGGTTTTCTCTGGATCTATCTCCAAGAGTGAGATAGCTGGGTCACATGGTCGTTCTAGGTTTTGTTTTTTTACGGAATCTCCATGGTGTCCTCCATAGTGCCTGTATCAATTTAACATCAAAGCTGAGAAATGAGGAAATTGTTCAGAAATCAAGAGTGATCAGATATCAAGGGTGGGCGATTCTGTTTAAACTGATTTAGCAGGATGCTTGTTAAAACTGAATTAAGCAGGCCCAACAGGGATGGTGGCGAGGCCTGAGACTTGGTTAGGATGCCTGACTAAGGTTGGATCAAAGAGTCTGTGGTCCATACAGGACAGCATCTGGGGCAGCATGGAGACCGACAGAGGGAATCTAGGTGGGTCAGCCAGTGACGTATCTTTTAGTAGATTAATGAACTCACTCCTTGAAGGAGTAAAGTGAAATTCAAGAAAAATCAGCTTCTGTGAAAACTAGAGAAACTTAACAGAGGACAAGGAAATGTCTTCCTGAGTCAAAAAGTCTTCACAGTTAATACATGAAAATGGGGAGAGATCACACTATGATACATGTACTTTGAATTTCTCAATAAACCCGATCATTTGTTTTACCTACACAGTTGTAGTTTTACCTGCACAGTTGTAGTTTTGCTTGGGAAACCACAGGGTCAAGAGAAATTCAGTTGATCTGAGGTGTGTTGCACACATTTTATCAGTGCAGGCATCAGTATGTTGTGCAGGCTGCACACAAATGTTATGGAAAGTCTTCAGGAGGTAGAATCTATAGGAAATATCTGATTTATTAAAAAAATTATTTAATGCAGTAAAGTATTTTTTCATTTTCATGTTTTTAGTTGCTTCATTGAGACATGCAAAAAGATACTTTAAACATTCTGTTACCATTTTTTTAAGTGACTTTGGTTTACTCTTGGGTCTTGCAGTGTAAATTAGAATTAGTGGTTATTAATTTCCTAGTCTAATGTGGTTACCTAGTGGTGGGTCTTCAGCTGCCTTTTACAGTGTTTGGTTATGACTCCTAGAAAGTACCTAAAGTTTAATTTTCAGATATGCCTTCCTCTGGGTCCTTTACGTTTTCCTTCAAGAGAATTTTTATCCTTAATGAGAAAGAATTAGTTTTTTCAAACCCAGTTTAAGCTCTTGTAATTTTTCCTCTAATGCTTGTCTTTTTCATTTTAAGGCCTGAAAACTGTGACTTTCAGAAGAACCAGGATTGCAGCAATTAAGTATCTGACTTTATCCTTAACACCTGAACTGGTTTGTATGAAATACAGTCATTTTTATCTGTTTTCAAAATAGTTTCTGGTGGTTAAATCTGACATTTTAAAAAGAAAGTTCTCATTGTGAGTTTAAGCTAACTGCCCATGAGATCGTGTGCAGTAGTATTTGATTTAAAGCAATATGCACTCTGGGTTCTTGATTAAAAATAGCTAGGAGGATCAATTTACCAGGGATAGTCACAGAAAAATTACAAAGTAAGGAAATGACAACCCACTCCAGTATTCTGTTCTGGAGAATCCCATGGACAGAGGAACCTCACAGGACTATAGTCCATGGGGTCCTAAGAGTTGGACACAACTTAGCAACTAAACCACCGCTGCCAATCACAGAGAAAAATTACAAAGTTATCACATAAAGGGAGAAGGTATTTCCTTTAACTATTAGGCCATTAGACCACTTATCAAAATAATAGTGATAGATATACTCAGATAAGTGGAAAATTATGAGTTGGATACAGGCAGATATCTTCACATATTCTACAAGATTGTTCTCCAATACTCAAATATCAAATTCTTTTGAGAAAATTTTTGTCTTTAGTTTAAGAGTCCATTTTTCAGTTCAGTGAGCTAGGATTTGAAAAATAAGCCGTCAGTTTAAGAAATTTGTTGTATGAAATGATTTTAGTCATCTCTGTTGAAAGATGTCTCTTAGTATTCTCCCCTAAAATTTGTTCTTTGATTCAGTGTCAGAAACTGAACTTACTTAGTGGACCACTACCCCTACATACGAATTTTGAACATACTGATCCATGACTTAAATGTTTATTCTTGCTTTAAAGCCAAGATACTAAAAGTAGTGCATTTGGAAAGTTGTCTTTTTTTTTTTTTTTATCTGTTTCTTGTTTGATTATGTTCTGTTTTCAAAAACTTCAAATATAAAATGGATCATGAGATTATTGAATGTTTGATCCATAATTTGAATGATAAATGTTTGTTTCCTCTGAGGGTTTATTTTTATTTCTGATCCCCAGTTAAAGTTACTTGAGGCTGCTGCTTTGTATGCATGCTCAGTTGTGTCCGGCTCTTTGGGGCCCTATGGACTCTTAGGTCCATGTCATTTTCCAGGCAAGAGTACTGGAGTGAGTTGCCATTTCCTCCTCCAGCGAATCTTCCAGTTAATTAGAATCGATCCCAACTCTCCTGCATAACAGGTTTATTGCTGAGCCTTTGGAGTAGTCATGTGGGGGTGGTTGCTCAGATCAAAAAAGTACTGGCATTTATTTTGAATATTTTTTCACGTATAGCTTCTGGGAGTTTTGCCAACCACTGATTTTATTCTAGAAGGATATGCAACCACCTCTCCCCAGCTGGATGTCCACTTTTCCTTTTTTTATGACTTGGAAGGAAGCAACCCTAACCATTAAAAAGCTGATTTCTGGATTCTTTAAGATGGAAGTTTTAGGGTAAATATGTTTCATGTTAACTTCATCCATATACAAATGAGTGATGAATCTTCCAAGATAAATTTTAATTATGCTATTATTAATGTTTTTTAACAGGAAAACATAGGAAATAAAGGAGAAAAGTTTCATGTAAATAGTTATCTTTAAGCCTTTATGTTTCCTAAGTTTTTAAATTGTATGTTTCTTTTGATTCCAAAAGCTCCTCTGGTTTGAATGAAGTTCTTATTACAACTGCAGTGCATACCCAGCCTTTCCTAGGAGACCATTTCCCGGGATGTGAAGTCCTGGTGCCATTAGCTGTCCACATGCAGAAGGTTCTGGTACCTGCGTTTCTTTTTTCTGTAGTCTGTTTGGCTGGTTGTCACTTTTCAGTTAGTTTATTTCACTAAATGATACAGTCAAAATGATAAAATGTTTGTACCGTGGGAAATTATTTCAATTTTATTTTTCTACTGACGTTTCTAATTCTGGTATAAATGTTTATCAATAAAGAATTACTTTCAATTCTGTGAAGGAGAACCGTTTTTTTCTTTTTCAGTGGCCAGTGAATTTAATATTTATAGTACGGTTTTCTGACTTTTTAAGCTTTTTATTTTATTTTTTTTTTTTTACAACTTAGAGGAGACTCTTGAGAGTGCATGGAGCGCAAGGAGATCAAACCAGTTGATCCAAAAGGAAATCAGCTGAATATTCATTGCAAGGACTGTTGCTGAAGTGAAGCTCCAATACTTTGGCCATGTGATTTGAAAAGATGACTCATTGGAAAAGACTGAGATACGGGGAAGAATTGAAGGCAATAGAAGAATGTGTCAGCAGAGGATAAGATAGTTAGATAGCATCATCAACTCAATACACATGACTTTGTGCAAACATCAGGAGATATAGTGGAGGACAGAGGAGCCTGGTGTGCTTCAGTCCATGGGGTCGCAAAGAGTTGTAAAATGTGTTTTTGTATTTCCTTTAGGTTCAGCTTACTAGTTTATAGTAACATTCTCTTCCAAAGATCTGATTAAACACTACTTACTTCTTGTATCTTATCGATTCAGCTTTCCGGACTATAAACATCAAAAGCTTTTGTATTTCTGGGATAGCAGAAAACTGGTAACAGTTTGTGGGAAAAAAAGGTACCATTTGAGTAGTAGGTCCACACGAGGAGGCGCCAAGGTTGGCTCGGTTTCTGTGACACCAGAAATCTCTTTCTGCTCTGCCACTTTGAGCAACTTGAATGGTCCAATTTGGTTGCTTATCCCACAGTTAGAAGGAAACAGCTTCAGTTCCAGGCAGTGCAGAGAGACAGTGTCTGGCAGGATACTGCCCTTTCAGTTCTCTTTTTTTTTCTTTTCTTGTTTTAGGTAAAGTGCACAAATCTTAAATGATGAAATTTTACTCTTGTGAAGTGGTAGCCCTTTGATCAAGATACAGAATGTCTCTAGCACCCTAGTAGAATGCAGAGTTCAGCCAGAAGCCTCAATATCATGTTTCCCAACAGGATCTTTTCATTTCTAAAACGGTGATGACTAAAGATTGGACAGGGCACAGAGAGAGTATGGTGGATGAGATGGTAAAGATGTTGAGTTTGGTAGGAAGGACTCCATAAATTATTGCCATGACAACAGGGTAATTAGTGAACCAGGAAACCTATAGGGGGTTGGGATTTGTATTTTTCCAACTGGAGACCTTTGTCTAAAGAGATTCCTCAGTTTTAGCCTATTTGTGCTTGGTGGGATTATGTGCCCTGTGTTGGCAGATTCTCTGGTTTCTAAAAGGAAGTTGGGAATCTAGATTACTGGAAAACACTCAACTTTTAAATGCTTATATATTGAGTATTCCCCCTACCACAAACAACAGTAGGAACAGTAGGAACCGGTTCCAGTCTATAAGGTCACCACACATATTTAATTAGTGGAAATACAGGGTTGGGTACCTGTGGGACTCCGGACTTACTATATTTGTCAACTGATCAGTACGTAATCTTGTTTTGTGTGTGTTTGTGTTGAAAGATGCTGTATTTAATCTTTGTAGCAAATAATGATATGCAGTATATGCATGCGTTCTAAGTCGCTTCATTTGTGTCCGACTCTTTGTGACCCCGTAGGCTGTGACCTGCCAGCATCTTCTGCCCATGGGATTTCCCAGGCAAGAATACTGGAGTGGGTTGCCATTTCCTCCTCCATGAGGATCTTCCTAACCCAGGGATCAAACCCATCTTTCTTGCGTCTCCTGCATTGGCAGGTAGACTCTTGACTACTAGCGCCATCTGGGAAGCCTCATGCTATGTATAATGAAACAGTTGTTTGAATGACAGCAATGTTATGTACAACACTGAGAGTGTACTACTTTGTCTTTCCCTCAGTTTTACACAAATACAAACATACATTACTCATAAAAGTACTCACTGTAAACATATAGTATTCATATAGAGACATAGTCTGTATAGTGATGCAAATAAAGTCTTGGGAAAGGAAAGATTGAGCATTTAACATTTTATAAAGCATTACCTAACATTTCCTGTTGATGGAGCTGCAGGCTGCATAATGATACATTGCACAGTGTGGTCAAACCCTTCGACCTTGGCTTACCCCACCAAAACCAAGGGAGAGGTTGGTAGAACTCATTCTGCAGATGAGGGAGACTGGCAGGTTGACATATATCAGTTCAACCTCAGAGGTTTATTGACATATATCAGTTCAACCTCAGAGGTTTGGTTCTCGCCACTTGTCGAGTGGAGAAATAGCTCCAGAAAGAAGAATATGGGCGAAAGCGGAAACGTCACTCAGTTGTGGATGTGTCTGGTGGTAAAAGTAAAGTGATGCTATAAAGAACAATATCGTATATATACCTTGAATGTTAGATCCTTGAATCAAGGTAAATTGGACAAGGTCAAGCAGGAGATGGCAAGGTTAAAGATCGACTGTTTTAGGAATTAGTGAACAAAAATGGACAGGAATCGGAGAGTTCAGATGACCATTATGTTTACTATGGGCAAATATCCCTTAGAGGAAGTGGAGTAGCCCTCATAGTCAACAAGAGTCGGAAACGCAGTACTTGGGTGAAATCTCAAAAACAACAGAATGATCTCAGTTTATTTCCAAGGCAATCCAGTCAGCTTCACAGTAATCCAAGTCTGCGCCCCAACCACTAATGCTGAAGAAGCTGAACGACTATATGAAGACCTACAAGACCTAGAACTAACACCAAAAAATCTTTTTCATCATAGAGGATTGGGGTGCAAAAGTAGGAAATTGAGAGGGAACCTGGAGTACGCAGGCAAGTTTGGCTTTGGTGTACAAAATGAAGCAGGGCAAAGGCTAGGAGCAAGAGGAGAAAGTATGCTAACAACATAATTAGATGGCATCACTGATAGTGAATGCGAGTCTGAGCAAGCTCAGGAGATAGTGAAGGACAGGGAAGCCTGGTATGCTGCAGAGGTAGGTGGAACTCATTCTGCAGATGAGGAAGAGGTTGACAGGCTGACATCTGTGCAACCTCAGAGCTTTGGCTCTGACTTGATGTAGTTGGCACCTTCCCCTCTTAAATTAGCTCCAGAAACTGGGCCAGTCTGTCTGCTTGGCTTTTTGCCTCACATCTTTTAAGCATCTCATCATAAGGGGCAAACACACCGGAAGTTAATGATTTAAATTTGAGGATCAATTTTAAATCATTCTATCCTGAGGACCAAGGATAGGGTTACACCCTTCCATGTCACTGAAAATATCATCACTGTCTATTGCTTTCTCTGCCAAAATTTCCTCCAGTTTCCTTGTCACCAAAGCCTTCACTTATTTGCCGTGCAGCATCCATTATGTTTTTGACACTGTTCATTCTTTCTGCAGCACCTTCAAAGCCTTTGAAATCTTCCATACAGCCTGGCCAAAAATTTTTCCAACAGTTACAGGCTTATGCTTGGTGTCCCAGGCTGTGCCAACATAATCACATTGGGTATAGTGACTGACTTCCAGTAGTTCATCCATCACGGTAGTTTCTTTGTTGGCTTTGAGAGCTTCGAAGGCCTTGTTAGAAAGCTCCCTTGTATACTGTGCCTTGAAGACATTTATGCCCTGATCCAGGGGTTGGATGAGAGACTTAGTATTTGGGGGCGTGAAAAGAACTACATAGGGGTGGGCATTTTTGAGTTCTTCATAGCAGTGGACTAGGGCATTATCCAAAATTTAACAAAAATCTTGAAGCCAAAGTTGCCCTAGAGTTACTATTCAACTTCTGGTTTCAGCTGTGGAATCAATCAGATGCCATCCAACCTTTTTCCACCTCCAATGGACTGCAAATGTTTCACACTTTTCTGCATAAGGTTAAGTACTTGTGAACTTGAAGCTTTGTACACCAGTAGGGGTTTGCACTTGAAGTTGCCCTTGTACTCCATGTCCAAAGAAGCCACAACAAGATGGTAGGGTTACACAATTATGATAAAATCAGATTTCACACCCGCCAGCTGAGTGACCCAGATACTGGAGAATGGTAATACCAAAGATGTTCTCCCACTATTGTAAAGGTTCTGAGCCCCACGGCAGGCTTGCCAGAATGGGGATCAGGCCAAGGGACTGGGTATCCCCAGGGAATCTGACTTTGAAAGCAACCCGGATTTGATTACAGAACTGAAATATAAATTGTAGTTATCTTAAATGTAAATAGGTTAAATACACTAACCAAAAAATAGAGACTGGATGGTTGGATGAAAACGTGCATGTGAACCTCCATTTAACACATCACTTTACTAAAACCCCCAAATTATATGTAATAATTTTATATTAGGTTAATCGTTTCCATTATGGCTTGCAATTCTAAGTATTCTTTCTTTTTTGTATGGCTATTTTGAAAACTGAAAAACAACTTTTACTATTGTGATTATGTAACTAATTTGCTTCATACCATTGTATTGTGATTAGTCAACAGAAAATAGAATTCTTTATCACTGAAACTACCATTTAACAGAAAAATGTGAAATCACTTTTTAAAATCCAGAATTATCTTGCAACTTTTTGAAAAATAGAAATGCCCGGGCATTGCTTTTTGTCTCCAGAGCTTCACATGTGTTTCTAATGAGCAGACATGTTTAAAAACAACTGGACTATATATGATGTTTTACTTTTATCTAGTTTATTTCACACTTTCTGTTTCATATTCGGTACCCCCTTTTCATTTTGTTTATGGTTCCCAATTTCTCCATCTCTCTTGTTGCTGTTCTCTCAAAGTTCATGAAGCATAGTAGAAAAGCTTTTATATACATATATATAAATAGTATGTATAACATTTTAGAAAACATAAGACTTTTTACATAGCTAAAAGTTTATCACATTTTGATTCCACTTGTTTGTCTTAGTATGAATAGAATGCTAGATTTCTAATTTACATTCAGTCAAAACTTTGATATAGTTCCATGTATTTTGGCATCTAGTATTACTGCTAACAGTCTAGAAGTTTATTATCTTGGTGATTTTAAAAAAATTGAATTGAGGCTTGAAACTTATAATAGTTTTTTTTCTTTTTTAAAACAGGAAATTAACATGCTACAATATTTTTTACATGTTTTCAAATTGCACAAAATTTTATGTTGCTGTCCTTTTTTTTTTCATACCATATTCAAGACTCCACATTGTATTTAATTGCATTGAGCAGCTTCAGCTGCAGGGAACAAATTCTGGTAAATTCTCTTCATTTTTATTCTATGATCAATATTTTCTAATTTTCCTTGTATGGCATCTTAGATACACCCATCATTTAAAAGTGGACATTTAATTTTGAAATGTATGGGATAAAGCATCTTTGATACTAATTTCCAATTTTGCTATTAATGTCTCTTTTAAATGCTTCCTTGCAATCACCCTCTGTGTTTTTTCAGCCTTCTAGCGAAGCTTTCAATGGCTAAGTTAAAGAAGTCTCCTGAAAAATACCACATTGTAGTTGAAAATATGTGGGTTAGTTTTAAATACCTTTTGATATTGATTTCTAACACAATTCCACAATGATAAGAGAATAGACTGTGTAGGATTTCAGTACCTTTGGACCATTAAATTTTTGCACCTTGTTTTATGTCCTTGGATATGTTCTAGTGTTTCTTAGTTTATAGTATATGGGAACTTGAATTTGTATCCTAATGTTGTGTGAAAATTGTATAAATCTTAATTATGTTGAATAGGCTCATAGTGCTTTTCATGTTTACTATATCCTTGTCTTTCCTATACTTTCTATTAATTTTTGAGTTTGATAATGAAATTCCAACTAAATTGTTAATTCATCTACTTAAAAACAATTGTAATATATATTAATAGTGGAAATATATGTGTGTTCTGTATTTTCCAAGTGTTATCATACTTTCATAATTTAAAAAATAAAAAGGAAAAAAGTCACTCTTGGCATTGGTGCACAGAAGTAGGGTTGCATAATTCTGGAATGATTAAAAGCCAGGGGCTTTGGAGGCCATTTGCCTCATGTAAGTTTTTTTGCAAATGTCCTTGTAAAATAAGCCAGTTTCAACAGCACTAAAAACCTGCTCTTCCACATACCCTTTTCCTGTATATCACTTAGCAAGTATTGTTTAAATTCTTCTGCAGCCTCCTGATCTGCAGAACTTGCCTCACTTGCAAGCTTAACACTATTCATATCTTGTCACCTTTTGAAATGTGCAAGTCAGCCAGCGCTAGCAGAGAAGGTCTTCACATTTTTCTGACCTTGGGTAACATGACGGTAAATTTCTTTTGCTTTCAGCCTCAAAACAATGCTTTCCACCACACCTTTTATAATCAGTTGTCATCTTATGAATCCACAAACAGCCGCTTTTCTATATCTTCCTCGCGCACTCTGGATGTCACTTTAGCACTTTACAGAGCAGCCTCATGTCTGGATTGGCAAATTTCCCTTTGCATTTTCTTGATGTACCAATTTTTTTTCATTAATATTGAACTCAAGGCCAACAGCACTACAATTCATACCTGAACAAAGCTTGTCTAACACACACATTTTTCTTCATAAAGCACACCACAGCCGCCTTGTGCTTAGGAACATTAAGCCAGCACCACAGCACTGTTACCAAATTGCAATTCCATGTGCCAGATGCAGGGAGGCCTTACAGTGAAACATTAGAGCTTGGAAAAGAGGTTTCGTACAGGTTCATTCAAGGAAATGGGTGGCTCATGTCCTAAGAACCCCAAAATTATGGGAAGCTGTCAGCAAGATCCTTTAAAGACAAAGTGAGGGATGGGTGAGGTTAGTTGCAAACTTGAGTCAGATCCTTTGCCTTTAGGTCAGGTCATGGTCAGGTGAGGATGTCCCTATAAATCACTACCAAGCGAATGTTATTCTCTGCCTTGACAGGAAAGGTAAGGTCCCAAGGCATGGCTTTCACCCTGCTAGTACCCAGTCCTGGCTAGGAGGCAGGTCTCAGTAGGCATCGCCTTCAGGGCCAGGTTCCCACACCCTGTCCAGCTGGTCATCCCTGAGGGAGTCATGTGCTCAACCCGGTGGCCCTCAGGTCTCTTTAGGCCATCCAAATGGGAGACCAGGTCTCACAGATTGCGGCCCAGGCAGACAGCCACTGCTGCTGCTGCTGCTGCTAAGTCGCTTCAGTCATGTCCGACTCTGACCCCATAGACGGCAGCCCACCAGGCTCCCACATCCCTGGGATTCTCCAGGCAAGAACACTGGAGTGGGTTGCCATTTCCTTCTCCAATGCATGAAATTGAAAAGTGAAAGTGAGTTGCTCAGTCGTGTCCGACTCTTAGTGACCCCATGGACTGCAGCTTACCAGGCTCGTCTGTCCATATTAGGTCGCAAAGACAGGGATAGGGGAAGAGGTTTACGTTGCCGCAAGGGCTGGGCCAAGACTAGTAGAGGGCCTTAGGGCTTTGGAGCACTTTAGACATACTCCCCAGGCTGTTCCCTGGCCCTTCCAGCTCACCCTTTGGTCCAAGGCGGGGGGAGCTGGAGAGCTGCCAGGAGAAGGCCTGAACTCGCCACTTAAGCTCACTCTCCACCTGATGACCACACCACTGACGCTTGGCTGAATCGCTTTCCTAATGGTCTTTCATTGACAGTTACTTGTGGGCGAGGCCAACTTGCAGCGCTGACCAATGGAAGGGCAGGACAACCAAAGATCCCTGATTGACAGTTGGTCATTTGTGTTTGGCGCCCACTGGGGTACTGACAATGGCCGACCAAGCCCTGTTGCCTAGTAACAAGGTTCCCGGAAAGGAGGCACAGCAACTGCTGCCTGCTAAGGGCTGTGCTCATCCTGCTGTTACAGAATAAGCTCGGCGGTCATTCTGAACAGCGAAATCACCGACAGAAAGTATAAAAATGAAAAAAAAAACGCAGTACTGAAGAGGCTGTGAAGATATTTACACTAGAAGAGCTGAAGCAAGACAGCGGATTGTGGGATCCATCTTCAGTACAACCCACTGCTGATTAAAATTTTCACTCTGCGCATGTCCGCGAATAACCGTAGAAATCACAGGGAATATTGATTTGGAGGGGTTACAGTAAGTTTAACAAGCCAATTTAAAAATACCAACCTGTGAATAGCGAAGGTAATCTGTATTCTCATGGGCAAAACAAGTCTTCCTTAAGCATACAGAGATCAAAACAGCTGAGCTCTGGGCACTACAAGTTCCAGCATGCACCGCTTCAGGCCGGAGCCCGCGTTCTTCCAACCGCCCCAGCAGGGTCAAGCCGGAGCCTTTGGCCCGGAAGTATTGCCTTTCGATCACGTGGTACGCTCTGCGCCTGCGCACACGCTGCGGGGGGGGGGGGGAGGGAGTTGCGGAGTCAGGCGCCATCGACCACGCTGCAAGTCTACGGTCCCTGCTGGAGCTTTGCTGTTGGACGTCCCTGCTGCGTCCCTGTGGGCTTCGTGCGACAGCGACATGGAGGAATTCGACTCCAAAGACATTTCCACTTCGAAGGACGAGGACTGCGTGCCGTTGGGTGAGCGACTCTACCTAAGGCGAACGGCGGCTTGCCCCGCCCAGCGCCTCGCTTGAGGCACGCTTTGCCGATTGTGCGTTGGCCCGGCGGGCGTGTTCTCGAGCGGCTCGGCGTCCTCTTCCGCCTGCCCGCCCAGCGCGGTCCCCTGGGCTCGGCTTGTGTGCTCGGCGACGTTTCGCGCAGCTGCTGCTCGGGGCCTGGCATCGGCCGTCTCCCCATTCGGAGCGCGAGAACCCTACCTCGGAGTCTGACGGCGGTCTGGCATTGCTTACCCTTAGCGACCCTGAACTCTTCTGAAAGGCAGTCTTATCCCCAGATCTTCCGTCCCCAAGGAATTGCATTACGCCCCAGATATATGTCTTCACTTTATCCTCAAAAGGGGTCTGGTTAAAAAGTCCACTTAGTGATGTGCTTTACTTCTTTGCAACCTCTATACTCATAGCTCTCCTTTCGGACCTTTTTGTTTGTTTTTGTATATGCTTCTAAAACAGAATCGGGTCAAAATATCACCCATTCCTACCCCTTCGCCATCCTGTGCTTTCCCCAGGCTCCCCATTTCATTAGATGTATCTGCCCGCCCAATTCTCAGGATAAAAACAAAACAAAAAACCCTTGACAGTTGTCCTTATTCTCACTTTTGCTCCAACCAGTTATTAAATTCTGTTTGAGTCTACAAATAAGATTCATTTCTGATCACTCCCCTCACCAGTCTCGCTCTTGCTGAGCTACCATTATCATTTGTTTATATGTGTGCTTAATCAGTAAGTGGGTCCGACTCAATGGGACCCCATTATTTGTGGCCCTCTAGGCTCCTCTGTACGTAGAATTTCCCAGGTAGAAATAGGGTGGTGGGTTGCCATTATATCCTCCAAGGGATCTTCTTGACCCAGAGATCTAACTGGAGTCTCCAGCGTTCTCCCGCGTCGCAGGCTGATTCTTTACCCACAGAGCGTCGAGGGGAGCCCATAATCATCACTGCACCAACGTTGGTCTTTCCATATCGTCCATTGTGATCATTTAAAAACTAGTTTTCATTTTAATCGAAGTTACCATGAGCCTACTTAAAAATAGTCAGATATTTCTGAAAGGCTTATTTTGAAACTGAACCATTTCCATCACTTCTCATCCTTGTCAGTCCTCCCTAGAAGGAACTGTTTTCTTCTTGTAAAATTTGGTGTTTCCGTCGACTGTTGACTTAACCTATTCACGTTAGGTCTTTTAACCCTTCCTTCAGTCTTTCCCCTCTGCCAACACGCTTTCACTTTCAGACCCTTCCCACCTCCCCAGCCTGCCAATGTTCCTACCTCAGTTTGGGTTAGACTATTAATATTTAAGTATTTCCTTGTTTTTGTAATGACTTTGTAAACATCCCGCGGTGTTACTGGTTTTTGCTCCACTAGTTTTCTCTATAGTGAATAATTTTCATTTTGTTGTTGCTTGTATACTTACTACTGATTCGATTCTGAACTTTCAAAATTGTTTGAGTTACCTCCCAACATATTTAGATTTATTAATCATCCTTTTTTTGAAGTCCCTCTTTGTTTCTGACTTTGTCCAATTTGGCTTTTTTTTTTTTTAATCATTTTTAAACCTACGATCTATCATGCGACCGCCTTTCTGGATGTTCCATTTATCTTCCTTTTCTCTTGGATTCCCTGCTTATTGGGTCCCATGATGTCTTCTTTGATGTTCCACCAAAATGAGGATAAATCATCAAATAACTTTTTCAACAAAATTGCATGATGGAATTTTTTTTTTTTTTTTTTTTTGGAGACCATCACTAAAAATAACCAGGTGACCCTCAGGCATGATTAGTAGTTTGGTATGGAATTTTGTGTTCTATAATAATTTTTTAATGTGAATTTTGAAGGTTTTTGTCCCATTATTTTCTAAGTTTCCAGTGTTTTTATTTTAAAAAGTCTCTTGTTGATAGTTTTTACTCACTTATATAAAATGTTTGTTTCTGGAAGGTGATAGATAGAATCTTGTCTTTGTTTCTGATATTTCACAGTGATATCCATCCTTCTGTAACTTTTTAAATTTGGGGAGGGACGGTTGTCTTCATTTTTTTCAGTAATCATCATTTATATATTGAATCTTATGTTACCTTATGGACTGGTACTTTGTTTTTTCTATTTTTATCCTCTTCTAACTTTTAATTTTCTTTTTTTTTTTTTTTGCTTTATGAGAATATTTCAGTATTTTAACATTCTGCTTTTGAGTTTTTTTCCTCCTTCCATAAGCTGTCCGTAAATATAGTCTCTGTGCAGCCTGGCATTGGAGTTGGTGACTTAGATGGCTAGGTGGGCTGCTTTTTCCACAATTACTTTGAGGTTCTTAGAGGAGATGTTGGGAGCAGTCACAGCACAGTACGATTGGTCGCATGTCAGCAACGCTTCAAGCTGTTTGATGTTGTAGACCAGAAACTTCCAGAAGCCACTGGGAAGCATGTGCTCTGTTTTCTTGTCTTCATAACCAGAGTTGGGCATCAAGATGCAGTCCTTGGATATTTTTAATTTTGAAAACTTTTTCTGTTTGAAAACTTCTATATAACATCATATTCTTGTTTCATGAGTGCAGTGTCTTAATTCCTTGTAGATATTAGTAATGCTTTTAGGCCTCTTGCCTCTGAGATGGCCTGTACCCTGTGGATTTCTCCCATGGCCGCTCTTGCTTTCCAAGATGGCCCCATTACCTGGGGCCCCTTTTCCTTTGGAGATGGTTGGCATTCTGTCTATGGAATGTGTCTCTCTCTCAATAAATCCACTTCATAAAAGTCAAATAATAATAATGATGCTCTAAATAGTTCTACTTTTAACTTTTGTACAGTAAAATTTACAGTGTTCTGTGAGTTTTTGAGAAATGCTTATTAGATTTATGTAACTACCACTAAAATTAACGGTTCCAAGACCACCCTTACCCTTCCCTACCCTGGAAGATAGATCATACTGTGAGTGTATAGAAACCATTTTATCTCTTCTTTTGCAGTAGGCATACTTTTTCTTTCTTTTGGTAGGCTTATTTCACTGGGTACAGTTCCAGTGTGTATTGCATAGGAGTGGGAAGCATTCACATCCTTGCCTTGTTCCCAATTTTAAGGAGAAAACATGAGTGTTTTACTGTTCGTTGTATGTTTGCTGTAGGTTTTTCATAGATGCCTTTTGTGTGTTTTTAAGGACTTTACATTGCTGCTTCATTACTAGCTCAATCACATAACATTCCCAGGTCCATGTTTTTATGCTCTCCATTTTACAGATGAAGAAACTGAGGCAGCTAAAGTTACTCACCTAAATAGTAGCTGGGATGGACTTAAATTCCGGAAGATGTTCCAGGTGGTGCAGTGGTGGAGAATCTGGTACTGAGCACAAGCTCGCTCTGCTTGTCGAGGACAGGCCAGTGGATCCAGGAGATGAGGTGTTGGGGCAGGGAGCACAGCTGGAAAAGCGGGCATTCTGAATTTGCTGGGGTCTGGATGCCAGGTGGTTTTATAAAATCGGAGAGAGAGAGAGAGGGAAGCAATGAGGAACTAAAGCCAAAGGACAGAATAGGGAGAGGCAGGGAGGAAGTAAAGTAAAAAGGGTCTTCAGTCTTGAAAAACATCTCTGGGAAGGGCCAGCCTTTGGAAGGGGTGTATTCATCTCTTCTTTTTAGCTAGTCACAGGTGAGTGGGGTCAGATTATCTCTATGTGCGGAAGAAAAGCTTTTTACTGTACTGGTCAGGCAGAGGGGCAGGCAGGGTCCTGTGAAAGTGTTCCTCGCTCAGTCCGTCCAACTCTAGGGTTCGCTGAGGAAGGCTGTTAGGATATGATTGTAATAACAAAAACAAAAAGGAAGTCAAAGAAACAGTTTCCAAGATTAAGGAGTTAGAATTGGCTTCTCTGCAACAGTTCCCCGCCGTCAGAGTCCATTCCACAGACTCTTCGGACGAGAGCGTGTGTTCTGTTTGTCAGTGGATCTTGCTGGAGTGTCCACCTTTGGCCCCAGTGTTCTGAATGTTGAGATTCATCTTCTATTTGTTCCTCTTTGGAAAGTGTCTACTTTATACTTGTTGACTTAGAGATACTGAGCTTCAGATCCAAGAGACAGTATCTCAATTTAAGAAATTCAGCACTTTTCTATGTATGGGGAGATGCAAGAGTCAGGGCTCATTAAAATTATTTCCTTGGTAAGTCCATCACTTCACTGGGAGCCTGTAATCCTGTATTCCCAGTTTCCTCAAGGTTCACCAAAAGGAGTCTTTGCAGTCTGATGCCAGCTAGGTTTTAGGTATTCCTCTTCCTCGGGGCTCATTTACTCACATTGAAGGGCTGCAATTGCTAATTTGATTTCTCAGGTCTTCTCTTGATCGGGAATTTGACCAATATTTGGGAGATTTTCCATGAACAGTTTTTGTCCCACAACACTGGGAGGCTCATCCCAGTTGAGACAAAAATTCTTGATGTGCCCCTCCAGGTGTTAAGTTTTGGACCAGGCTCCGTGAATAATTAAAATTTCTCTGGATTCTGTCTTGACTATAATCCAGAAGACGTTTTCCCTTGTTGCTCCTTATCATACCTAGAATTATGCTATTACAATTATTTTATGTTTATAAATGTGATTTTCTCAAAATGTTTAGCCATAGAAGTTTTGTTTGAGGCCTGATTATACATTGGTTATTACAGGAGACAGCATTTTATTAATTAGATAGGATATAAGTAATGCAGCTATTAACATTGACAATGACAGTGCAGCTGCGGACACAAAGCACAATTTGAAAACAAACAACAAATTTAAACAATGATTAGTGTAACTACTTGTAATCCAGTTGCAATAATCAAGCAACCAAAGAAGCCATAACTGATTCAGTGAGCTCTTTGCAGCTTCATTGTACTGACCATGCATGCTTATGTATGGATTAATCTTTGAGACAAGCATATGGTACTGGTAGGATCAGTCAGGTAGAGGGAAAAAAGATAAATGTTTCAATTCTGTGAGAGTTGGAAAATAAAGAAGGCTGAGCACTAAAAAATTGGTGCTTTCGAACTGTGGTGCTGGAGAAGACTCTCTGGAGTCCCTTGGACTGCAAGGAGATCAAACCAGTCAATCCTGAATACTCATTGAAAGTACTGATGCTGAACCCGCAGTACTTTGGCCACCTGGTGCGATCAGCTGACTCATTGGAAAAGACCCTGATGCTGGGAAGATTGAGGCAGGAGAAGAGGGCAGCAGCGTGAGATGGTTGGATGACATCATCAATTCAGTGGATATGAACTTGGGCAAACTCGAGAGATGGTGAAAGACAGGGAGGCCTGCTGTGCTGCCGTCCATGCTGTCACAGAGCGCTGGACAGGACTTGGTGACTGAGCAGCTAGAGTGATATTGCTTCTATTCTGTTTCAGTAAACAGAGCTAGAAAATACTTACCTTAAAAAGAGTTCTAAATTTTAAATCTAGTTTTAACATTTGTTTTCACTTAATTTCATTAAGGTAGTTTTATAATTGTGAGTCATTTCTCTCATGCTGAAGATCTATATTCCTAATATGATTAGCAGGACAACTTCCTTGCTTTTACCTATAATATAAAAGAAATACTTTCAAAATACCAACACTGATATTACTAATAGGAATAGAACATTTTTTGGTCTCTAGAATGCATTTTGCTAAGGGTATGCAGTCATGCTGTAAAGTCCGTGGAGACGTTAGTGTGTTGTGTTATATTTTGATTATGTTTGTTTATTTAAACTTTGCTTAATTTAAGGGATTTTCTGAATTCTGCAGAGAGATAAACACAGAGAACTCTTGCTTCTGTCCCTGCCTATCCCACTGTGTTCTCCTGTGTTCTGTTGACCCTTACCGATAGTGATTTTCCTTAGTTTTCTGTTTTTCCTTCTAGTTTTGCCTTTTTATACTCTGTTTATATTCATTCAGTTCAGTCGCATCTGACTCTTTGTGACCCCATGGACTCCCTGTCCATCACCAACTCCCAGAGTTTACTCAAACTCATGTCCATCTGCTGTCTAGGATACCAACTTTGCTTTAGTTTTAGAACCCATGTATTAACTATTCCGTTGACCTCAAATGCTCATTCACAGATTTTCCTATGGCTGGCTCATTCTCATCATCTTTGTTTTTTGGTTTTTTTTTTCCCCTAAACTGCTGTCATGTTGGTGAGTTTTCTAATAGTTTTTTTTAAATTAATTTATTTTAGTCATGCTTTTTTTTGTGGATGCCTCTGAGGAGATTAATTATATAGGGTGTTTTTTCCCCCCTTATTTTTTTCCTCTGATTTCCTTTCTGTTTGTTTTCAGTCTTGCCTTTGGTATTAGAGGCTTTCTTCCAGTGTTTGGTGGTCCTAGTTCGTCGTGAGTTAAACATCTAAAAACTAAATGGATCTGGAGAAATATTCAAAATACCACTCTTTGTAATGGGCTCAAACCAAATGTCCATAACGCAGGAATGAAATAATATTTAGGGATGACAGTGAATAAGCTACAGCTCAATGTAAGGAAGCATGACTTAGAATGTTGAGTGGAAGAAGCTGGAGGCAGGAGTACATATTGTAGGCTTTTTGCTTAAGACTCAAAAACAGATGAAACTAATCCTTGATGTTAGACTTCAGAACCGTGGTTCCTTGTGGGATGTGGGTGGTGGCTGGTGATGGCAGCAGGGCCCAGGTGGCTTCTGCAGTGCTTAGGCATGTTCTGTTTCTTTGGCTGGATCTAGTTATACACGTGTGTTCCTTTGTATAATTCCGTTGATCTCTGCATTATATTGTGTGCTTTGGGATATACTGTACCTTCTGTAAAAGCTTAGGTGAAGCAATAACAAAACCTGACGGTTTGGTGGCATCTGTGTGTGTGCCAGGATCTGTTGGTTGTTACCCACAGAATGTGGTCAGATGGGGCATCCGAACAATACTCTTGTTCGGGACCGAATGTCAGTGTCTGAAGATGGGAAATTGATGTGTTTCTTTCTGTTATGTCTAACTTGAAGTCTTTAAGCCTTTTTCTAAACCTCTTTTATTGATAAGACAAGGTATCTTTTGGTTAGTTTGAAAGATGTCCAAGATCAGGTGGAAATATCAGTTTCTTTTTGAGAAGTACAGTAGTAGACTTGGAATTTCTGTTTATTCAGTCAGCATATACTGCTAAAGACTTGTGCAGCTGTGTCCTCATAGTGTGTGGAGCACAGCAGGAATTGCAGACATTAAGTATAAATGGAGTGAGTTCAGGAGAAAATGGAGGCCTAGAATGAAGGAACGTAGCCTAGTCTTCAGAAACAAGGAGGACAGCCCTCAGAAAGTGATATTTTAGTCTGGTGAAGAACAAGGGAAAGTACTAGACTTTTTTTTTTTTCTTAATGAAAATGTGTCATCTCAATGTGAAAAACCTTTATTCCTGTCTGTCTGACCACCCTGTTACGTGATTTCAGGTGGAGAGTGTCATGAAGATGATATAAATGAGTTAGTGAAGGAAGATGAAGTGGATGGCGAAGAAGAGACACAGAAAACCAAAGGGATAAAAAGAAAGGCTGAGAGCGTTCTGGCCAGGTGATGCTGCCCTCAAGGCCCTGAAGTCAGGGGCTGTTGTTACAACCATTGAGATTGATGGGGTTGATCTGATGATATATTTCTTGTTGCCCGTGTTTTTAACCTTTTTCTCCTTGAGGGGAACATTTTGTGGTATTTTGGAATTACATTCTTATTCTCTGGAAAGCTTTAAAAATTCTTGAGCTTTAATTTCTTAAAAACTCGATGTGTATTAATAAGTACACGTGACTTAAAATGAAATTTCAATTAAAAATCTTTTTATTTGGCTGCACCACTTGTGTGTGTCTTTGTACACATGTACATTTGTAAATCAGATCTTTTATTCTCTAACTGATGTTTCTGTTTTCCTGAGCATTGAAACAAAAAAGTAGATTGTAAAAAAAGATTTTGAATATTACATGATTCCCTTGTAGCCAGAATAGTCTTAAGCAATTACTCTTTTAAGTCTTGAGCCCAGTGTTTTTGTCCTTGAGTTTTTCAGTATTCCATCTTTCCTATCTTCAGACAGAAGATACAAGTCTTCCCTGTACCTCACCCCCTCAGAACTCTAGCCAAAAGCAGTGTGTATAAATCTAAGGTTCTCGTCAATCTCTGTCCTTCAATTGAAATTTTGATGTTTAAAAAGTCACAAATAGCTGACATTTGTTTGTTCTTAGATCTCTCTTTTTGAACCAGTTGATTTTGTAAGGTGATTTTGGCTGTTTTCTTGGTAAAAATAGCTGATCCTAACTTAGAACAGTATATTTGATTCTAAGTGTTTTAGGAAAACGCTTACAGTAGGAATCCAGTTCTTTTTATTCCTTCCACAAAATCACAGCTTATCTCTCCCACTCACTGTATCATGCATGTTAGTCACTAGTCCCCAGTTTAAGAGTTTTCTTAGGTTTGCAACATTATGTTTGGAATTCAGGAAGGGATAATACATTATTTTGCCTGTTTGTCTTCTCTTCTTCTTTGTGACTGTTGGTGATTAGGAAGAGAAAACAAGGTCGCCTCTCACTAGACCAAGAGGAGGAGGATGCCAACAGGGAATCTGGAGGGAGTATTGGTGAGAAGGAAGATGCAGCTGCGGAGCAGGAAAAAGGCGCTGAGTCAGAGGCTGCCAGGGGAAAGGAGGATGAAGTGCTGGCCAGCTCCGTCAGTGACGTAGAACCAAAAGCAGAACTGCCTCCGAGTACACAAACCAAAGTAAGTTTATAGGTGAATGGGATGGATGTTTCCTCATAAATGCCAAAGTTCCCTAGGTAGATGTTCTCAATTTACAACCTGAGGTGTGAGGCTTCAGCAAAAGTCAAGGTAGCTGCCTTTTAATAGTAACTCTACTAAGTGACAAGCAAAGCATTCTCTGTGAGAGAAAATCAGTTTTCAGTGAGTACTTAAAGATGGAAATACATGTTAAGACTAGCCGGAAACAATATATTTGGGTGGGTCTTTCAGTTTTCATCTGAATGTGAAACTTACTACACTTCCGTTTTCACAGACAGGAGAGGAGACTGAGGAGACCAGTGCAAGTCATGTGGTCAAAGCGGAAGAGCTGGAGAAACCTAAAGCAGCAGCAGGAGTTCAGCTCGCCAAATCACCTCTTGCTGGTGAAGAAGTCAGGTAAGGTGATAGTCACAAGCTTCAAAACTGGTTCTTTAAAACAGCACATCTCTCTTCTAATATGTCTCTGGTTTACTAGTAACTGCTGTATTCATTGACTGCCCTGGGTCTTCCTCGCTGCACTCGGGCTTCGTCTGGTTAGGGTGAGCAGGGGCTGCTGTCTAGTGTGGCTTGCGGCCTTCTCTCTGTGGTGGCTTCTCTGCTCTATAGCCAGGCAGAGCTCTGGCTACAGAGCGCAGGCTCAGTAGTTGTGGCGCACAGGCTTAGTTGCTCTGCAGCATGTGGTATCTTCTAGACCAAGGTTCAAACCGCTCTCCCCTGCATTGCACGGAGGATTCTTAACCCTGGACCACCTAAAAAGAAACATCTTTCTCAATGGTGTTAGATATCTGTTCTCGTTCCAGCCTCTCTTATTGTTTTGGAAGAGTTACACTTGAACTCAAGGAAAACAGTACTTCAGGCTTTGCAACCCTATGGACTGTAGCCCTCCAGGCTCCACCGTCCATGGGATTCTCCAGGCAAGAATACTGGAGTGGGCTGCCATGTCCTCCAGGGATCTTCCTGTCCCAAGGATCGAGCCCGAGTCACTTAGGTTTCCCGCGTTAGTAGGGCCGGTTCCACCTTGGAAGCCCCAAGGAAAACAGTGGCTGCTGGTCAGGGTACATGAGAATGGGCCTTTCACATAGGTAATAGTTTGGGGGTAGTATGAGATGGTTGACTGAATGGAAACAAAAAAATGTAAGAGTTAAGCATTAAGTACTTGGTTTGACTTAATTTTTGCCGTGCATGGTGACTTTAGCTATTTCTCCCTTTATAACTTCCTTTAACTTTGAAGTAGAAGCCCCAATAAAACCTTTGAAGTCAGGTCACAAATAAAAGTACTAGGAGAAAAGTTTGATTCTTATACTAGTTTCTCATCTTAATGTTATTTTTTTCTGTTGATTCATAGGGTTTTTTTGTTGTTTTTTTTTACTAGTTTAGAAAAACAATAAAAGCTTAATACTCTTGGTTGTTGTGGGATGAGAGGCACATACCTAGAGTTTCCTCCTGCTCACTTATTTAACATTATAGAATGAGAACAGATATGTAAGGCAGAGCTAAATGAGAACAGATGAAGTTCCTGCCAGCTTGATGGGATTACAAGAGTTGGACACTAGTTACGGAATAAACAACAACTCTTTTCCCAATTTTGAACCCATCTGTTCTGTGTCCATCCAATTCTAACTATTTTTTGACCCACATGCAGGTTTCTTACACAACAGGGAAGGCTGTCTGGCAGGACATCGGAAGATGAGCCCCGCAGGTCCGAAGGTGTTCAACATGCTACTGGCGAAGAGCGGAGGGCCGACACTAACACCTCCAGTAAGAATGAAGCGGCTGGGCCAAAGTGGAAAGGGCAGCCAGCTGCCGATGTGTCTGGTGACGAAAGTAAACTCCGATGCTGTAAAGAAGAATACTGCATAGGAACCTGGAATGTTAGATCTATGAATCCAGGTAAATTGGATGTGGTGAAGCAGGAGATGGAAAGAATAAACATCGACATCTTAGGAATCAGTGAACTAAAATGGACAGGAATGGGCGAATTGAATTCAGATGACCATTATATCTATTACTGTGGGCAACAGTCCCTTAGAAGAAATGGAGTCGCCCTTATAGTCAACAAGAGAGTCCGAAAGCAATAATTGGGTGCAATCTGAAAAACGACAGGATGATTTCAGTTCGTTTCCAAGGCAAACCATTCAACCTCACAGTAATCCAAGTCTATGCCCCAACTCCTTATGCTGAAGAAGGTGAAGTTTACCGGTTCTATGAGGACCTACAACACCTCTTGGAAATAACACCGAAAATAGATGTCCTTTTCATCATAGGGGATTGGAATGCAAAAGTGGGAAGTCAAGAGATACCTGGAATAACAGGCAGGTTTGGCCTTGGAATGCAGAATGAAGCAGGACGAAGGCTAATAGAGTTTTGTCACCACAACAGGCTGGTCATAACAAACACCCTTTTCCAACAACCTAGTAGACGTCTCTACACGTGGACATCACCAGATGGTCGATACCGAGATCAGATTGATTATATTATTTGTCGCCAAAGATGGAGAAGCTCTGTACAGTCAGCAAAAACAAGACCTGGAGCTGACTGTGGCTCAGATCATAAGCTCCTTATTGCAAAGTTCAGGCTTAAGTTGAAGATAATACCAAAAACGACTCGGCCATTCAGGTATGACCTAAATCAAATAGCTTATGATTATACAGTGGAGGTGACAAATAGATTCATGAGATTAAGAGAATAGAGGGGCACAGAAATTAAGCCTGAAAGAGAGTAGAACCAGATTTTGGGTGGTCTTGAATGTGAGATTCAGCAGTTTGTATTTTACACTCTGAGTTAATACTGATCCATCACAAGAACTTAGGTAGGGGAGTAACAATGTTTTTTTTGTTTCTTTGAAGTCATCCTTTGAGGTTAAAGCAGTGGTAGCCAGTGAAGATATTTCTTAAAATTATTTTTATTTTATTTTTGGTTATCCTGGGTCTTCATTGCTATTCATTGTCTTTGATCTTTGCAGAGAGAGGGACTATTCTCTAGAACTGTTCAAGTGAGCTTTAATCATGAAGTTTTAGCAGCTAAAATTTACAGAAATCCCAGTGGTTTTTTTTTGTTACTTATGCCCTTTTCTTAGATTTTGTTTCTTTTTATTTCTTGTAAACTTGGTATCTCCTTCCTTGGTGCAGAGTGAGTAATGAAGAGGATGCCGCAAATGAAGAAGCAAAATCCGTCTTAAAGCAGAATGAGAAGGAAAAACCTGAGGCTAACGTCCCTTCAACTGTGTCCTCAGTTCCTGGTGGGTCAGGGTGAGTAGTCTAGTCTCAGGCCTAGGCATACCTGAGATGTTGGAGAAGATGTCTTGAGTACAGTGATGCCCTTTACCTGTACCTGTTAGTACTCTTTTTCTTGTTTTTCATCTCCCAAACTCTTTTTATTGGAAAAACACTGGAGAATGTCCTCTTTAAAAAAAAAAACGCTTTTTTGAAACAAATATATACATGAGGTCTAGGAATCAGAAGATACAACACTGGACAGGAGTCCTGAAGACATCGTGAGGGTGAGAGCAGTGGAGACCTAGGCCGAGAGAACACTGGACCCACACTGCTAGAGAAGAGTCCAGGGGTCTGCAAGAAGACACTCAACGAAACACCAAAGGACTTGAAGCTTTTGAAGAGATTTATATAATAAAGGAAGTGGTTAGATTTGTATTACTATTAAGTGCATAGAGGTGAGTGACTTGCCTGGTGGCTCAGATTGTAAAGAATCTGCCTGCAATGCTGGAGACCCAGATTCGATCCCTGGGTTTGAGAAGATGCCTGGAGAAGGGATGGCTACCCACTCCAGTATTTCTGCGTGGAGAATTCCACGGATAGACCATGAAATCACAAAGAGTTGGACACACCTGAGCAACTTAACACTTAAGTACGTAGGACATGCAACCAGTGTGAAAACACCAGAAGATCATTTCCCACAGGGAAAACAATGCACTGGAAGGACGTAATATATGGTTCACCTATTTCATATTCAGTTGCTAAGTTGTGTCCAACTCTTGGTGACCTCATGGATTGTAGCCTGCTAGGCTCCTCTGTCCATGGAGTTTCCAAGGAAGAATACTGGAGTGGGTTGCTATTTCCTTCTCCAGGAGACTCCTTTCCTGAGAGAAGGAATTCTGCGCTGTTCTGCCCTTCTTGAAATACTTGCCAATTAGGGAGGGTGCAGAATTAAGTTAACCATAGGTTTCTTGTTTGATTCTGAGAAAATTCCTGGTTCACAGTGTTGACACAGAGCTGAACGTACAGAAGACTTCATGTTTAAAAAGTAAGTTTTGAATGAAAATGTCAGCAGTTCATCATAATTATAATAAAGATTTGGTCTTAGTACCTGCTTCCACCTGTAAGGATCTCATCGGAACAGAAAAAGGTCAAAACAGACTTAGAAATAATTTTATTAACACACAGTCAAGAACTTAATAGTTTGTCTCCCTTCGTATTTTCCATAGTACATGAGAATTCTTTTGAGGAAGGAAAACTTAACTTTCTTCTTAAGCTGCATGTAGGAAATAAAGCCGACAGTTGAGCAGGAGGAGTCAGGGGTCTCTCCTGGAAAGCGGTGGGCGTGGACCGCTCCCATCACGGCACTGCTCGCCTCTGGCTCCTGAGCAGAGCTCTCTTGTTTCTTTGTGGTGGTTGAGGTAGAATGAGTCACCTATAGGGCTTCACTGATCCTTTAGTCGGTTTGTTGCTTCACCCTTTCATCCTGAAGCAGTGAAGTTTTGTGTTTTTACATTTAAAAAAATAAATCGCTTTTCCTGTCAGATTATGAGTTTTTCAGCACAGGCCCTCCTTATCTTTGCACCCCTGGCTCCAAGCAACACTGTACACTGCTGCTCATTGTATCAAATGGAAACCCCGAGAGAGAGGTTTGAGTGCAGGTCATTGGTGTGAGAGGTGATTCCTGGGAACCGAGCCGGGGGGAGAAACAGTGAAGGAAGGTAGCCAGGGCGGGGTGTGTTTTCCTGCTGCTGCTGCTGCTGGTGGCTGCTGCTCTGTCCTGTTGGGTGACTTGGCAGGGGTGAGGAGGTTGGGGCGGTGTGATCCTCCAACTCCCTGCCATGCTCGCTCAGCTGCTTCCATGGCACTCAGGCCATGGGCTGGAGGTGTTTGCAGTGACGCTCTTCTCACGGTGTCATGGCGGTAGTGCAGGGACGTGAGGAAGGGCTGTGTTCACATCTGCTCTGTACTTTTTATCTGCTTCTTCATCCAAACATTTGTCTCTCACCGGAGCAGCTAGGTGGTGGAAGTCATGTAGTAATTAGCCAGGAATCTGAGAAGGAACAAGACTTGAGTGTGTGCTACCACAGTGGAAATAGGGTAAAACATCAAGGAAGGTGGCTCTGAGAGGAGCAGAGTAATGAGAGCAGAGTTCTCCAGACTGACCTTATTAATAATCTAGGACAGTACTTTTTTAAGCTGTTGTTGGCAACATTTAAGAGAAATGAATGTTAGAACTAGAATTTTTCTCAGTGTTCCAATGAATTTAATCTTTTATTTTCATTAAACCTTTTTTTACTCAGTTAATCTTTTCCAGTAAAGTTTTCCAACTTAAGTTCTTTTGATACATATAAATTAGAGAAGACTCTTCCGAGTTTGTACTTAATGCTCTCAGTAACACTGAGCCATCAGAAGAACTTGAGTAGGAGTAGCAGATTGTTTCATTGCTTGAAGTCATCCTTCAAGATTAAAGCAGTCTTTCCCAGTGAAAATTCATGGGTTTTTTCCAATTTCTTTATTTATTTTTTTGGTGTGCAGGGTCTTTATTGCTGCTTTCTCTAGTTGAGGGCTTCAGCTAGACTGTAACTGTAGCGCTTGAGTGTTGCATTGCGGCGGCTTCTCTTGGGAGTGACGAACACTCTCTTGTTGGGGAGCACAGGCTCTAGGCGCATGGCTTTGGCGGTTGTGGCTCTCGGGCTCAGTAGTTAGGATCCATGGGCTCAGTGACTCTGTGGCATCTTTCCGAACCAGGGCTCCAGCCCATGTTCCCTACATTGACAGGTGTGTGCCCATCTACTCTACCACCAGGGAAGTCCCTGCCAATGAAGATTCTTTGTGTAAGACTTGAACTACTTATTGTGTACCACTTGTGTGTGTGACAGAGTACTGAGTGCAGGAGTTAGAGAGTTCTTAGCAAGAAAATTTGGTTCTTGTCTCCAGATGCCTGAGGGAAGAAGAGAAAAGATAAGAACTTTTATTCTTTGGAAATCTGGAATTTTTAGGATTGTCTCAGAATTCTGAATGACCTTTTTGATCACTCAGGATAACACAATGATCATAATCGTGAGTCGTCCGACACACAGATTGGCATTTAAACAGAACTCTCAGATGTTTTTATTGACTTGGGAAACCCACACATTAGGCATTTCCCTTCTTTATCTGAAATTTCTGGCACCATTCATATCTTTATTTGATGCTTTAGGAGTCAGTTTTGTTGAGAACCTTTCTTTCCTTTTTGAAATTGGAAAAGATTCTAAATTGTGTAACTTTCTTCCACTTCTAAATCAGTACCTGTGTGGCCAATTTTAAGGAATTTTGTTTCAACATTGGGTTTTTTTAAGATACAGAACAGGAGCCTTTAGAGTATTCCCAATTGTTTATACTGTTGCTTTCCTCCTTGAAATAATGCCAATGTGTTTCTCCCAATTACTCCACGTCCCTGTTCCCACTTTGACTTAAGCGTGAGCACTAATGTGCACGTGAGGTGCAGTGGGAGAGCCCTTCCGTCCTCACATCAGTGACACGTGGGCTGTGATTCAGCGGTGACTGTCATGTGACAGAAATGAGGGGATTTTATAAAGATGTCAGACTTGCATCTGCTCTTGTTTCATTTGTTAAATCAATAAGGGGAATTTGTCTAGAAGTGTTACAGTAAACTTTAATCATAAGATTCAGCAGTCCGAACTTCCAGAAAGCCTGGGGTTTATCTTTGTTATTTGGGCCCTTTTTAAAGATTTTCTTTTTATACCTCTTGTAAACTTGGTGTCTCCTTCCTTTGTGCAGCGTGACTAAGGAAGTGGGTGAAACATCTCAAGAAGCGAAATCTGTGTTCAAGCAAGATGAGAAAGACAAACCTCAGGCTGATGTCCCTTCAGCAGTGCCATCGCTTCCCGCTGGGTCAGGGTGAGTAGTCTAGGCTCAGGTCCAGGTGTGCCTGCCATGTTGGAGAAGTTGTTTTCAGTACAAGGAATCGTTTCCCTGTAGCTCTCATGACTCCTTTCCTGAGAGAAGGAATTCTCCTGCTGTTCTGTCTTTGCTGAAATACTTGTCAGAATGGAGGATGCAGAGAACAGTTAGCCATAGGTTTCTTGTTTGATAACTGATAAAAGTCCTGATTCACAGTGCTGGCTGCAGAGCTCAACATGTAGTAGACTTCGTGTTTAAAATGTGTTCTTAAATGAAAACATTAGTAATTTATCATAATCTGTAATAAAGATTTGGGTTGAGTACTTTCCTTGACCCCTGAGTGTCTCATTAGAACAGAAAAAGGTTAAAGGTAACTTCCAAATAATTAACACAGTGTCAAGAACAGAATAGTTTTTCTCCCTTCATATTTTCTGTCATATATGAGTTATTTTGAGCTGAATAGTAGAATTTTTTCTTCGCAGGCAGTAAACATTTTTTTCCTTCGTAACCTGTATCTAAGAAGTAAAGCAAACAGTTAAGTGTGGGGAGTCAGAGGGCACTAGCCTCCAGAGAAGTGGACATGGCTGGCGCCCATCAGAGCCCTTCTCGCCCTCTGACTTCCGAGTAGAGCTCTCTTGTGTTGGAAGTAAAACAAGTCACCTGTAACAGCTTCGCTGACCCTTTAGTTAGTTTGTTGCCTCATCCTCTCCCCCAGCCCCCAGAACAGTATAGTTTTGAGTTTTTTATATCTAAAAAAAAAAATAATTGGCTTTCCTGTCAGTTTATCAGTTTTTATAGGACAGACAGTTCTGGTTCCAAGCAACGCCATGTACACTGGTGTGCTTTGATCCAAATGCAGACCCTGAGACGGAGGTTTGGGTGCAGGTTGTTAGTGTGAGAGGTGATTCCTGGAAGCCGGAGCAGGGAGGTGAAAGGGTGAGGGAAGGTAGCCAGGGCGGGGTGTGTTTTCCAGCCGCTGCTGCTGGTGGCTGCTGCTCTGTCCTGTTGGGCGACTTGGCAGGGGTGAGGAGGTTGGAGCGGTGTGATCCTCCAACTCCCTGTCATGCTCGCTCAGCTGCTTCCATCACTCAGGCCATGGGCCGGAGGTGTTTGCAGTGGCGCTGGTCTCAGGGTGTCGTGGCGGTGAGGCAGGGACGGGAGGAAGGGCTGTGTTCACGTCTGCTCCGTACTTTCTCTTTTTTTTTACCATTTACTTATCTCCCTGTGCTGGATCTTGGCTGTGACACATAGCATCTAGTTCTCCGACCAGGGGTCTGCACTGGGAGCCTGAGTTTAACCCAGGACCACCAGGGACGTCCCTGCTCCATGCTGTTTATCTGCTTCCTCATCCAAGTATTTCTTTCCCACTGGTGCACCAGGTGGTGAAGTCATGCGACAGTTAGGCAGGAACCTAGGAAGGAAGAGGGTGTGAGTGCTTGCCGCCCAGTGGAAGTGAGGCAGACACCGAGGAGGGCGGCTGCGGGAGGAGCAGAGTCCTCCACACCAACTGTGAACGCCCTAGGCCAGTGCTTTCTAAGCCGCCATTTGCAGTCATCGTTTAAGGGAAATGAAATCGAATGAAACATGTTCTAACCATCGGGCTGCCCAGGCATTCCCTATTTCAACTATTAATGTGCTTGTACAGGGGAGCAACATAAACTATGTTTTGTGAGGACTGAAGACGCTGTTGGCTGAAATAACATGCCTTTATCCTTCTAATCATATTGTTTGAAAAGGATTCTCTTCAGACCAGTGGCTTTCAAACTTTATTGATTGCCACTCACAGTAAGAGTATGTGTTATTAGTACTTCGTGTACTCGTAATGTAGGTTTGTATGATGAACTCTATGTCCATTACTATGTAATTATTTAGTATGTGTCATTTGAAAAAGTTATGACCCATTGAATTGATTGCAAAATCTGTTACAACCTATATTTTAGAAATACTGCTTTAGACTACATACAGCATGAGCATTCTTTGGGCTTAATTGTGGTTTCCAAGGCTTGTTTCTGGTATTACTAAACAGTGTCTGTTGGCTTTATTGAATGTGTTACTGTGAAAGTTACTTTCTGGATTAAGTATTACACTGAAAGGCAGAGATTCTTCTCCTTCGGTTTCCAGCACAGATAGTTTCACTTGGCATAATTTTTACTTCTAGCTTCCTTGAGTGCTTTTAAAATAATCCCTGTTGATGCTTAGACATTCTACTTGGAGACAACATGTTTCAGAAAGTACTATTAACACAGTTCTGAAGATAAACAGAGGAAGAAGTGACAGCCTGGCAAGTTCACCTTGTTTAAGTCACTCATGAAAATCGTCTCACTGTATTCTATATTAATGCTTTTGTTTCTTAGAGCTAATAGCCTTTCAAAAATAAGAAATCTGCTATGCTTTAGGGAAACCCAGCAGGAAACAGATGGCATCTTCGTATTACACTATCTTGAGGAGAGTTTAATAACTCACAATGTAATGAAAAATCACAGGGCTAGGGAGAGTGTGATATCTCTAGCTAGTAGTAATGAGGCTCCATCACCACCCCTAGACCTGAAGGGCCACAGCAGGGAGCAGTCTATGGCAGTGGCGATAGAGAGGGCCTTGTGTTAGAAGTTGAACCTCACTTGAATGATGGACCATCCAGGGAGAAGCCAGGGGAATAAATATCCAAATGTCTTATTCCTCCCTCCACCCCACCTTTTGCTAGAGACTCCATTGGCCACTGAGGCTCTTGAAAATTTAATTTTCAGATATGCCTTCCAATGTGCCCTTTACATCTTCCTTCAAAAGAATTTATATCCTTAAAGAGAATTAAATATCAGAGCTTTTTAAATCCCAATTTTAGCTCTTTTGATTTTTCTTTTAATCCCTAACTTTCTTTTTCATTTAAAGGCCTGAAAAACGTGACCTTGAAAAGAAAAAGGATTGCAACAATTAAGTATCTGACTTTGTCCTTAACCACCTAATCTGGTTTGTATAAAATACAGTTGTTAACCTGTTTTTGTTATCTTTTTCTGTTTTGTTATCTGTTAACAAAATTGTTACTGTTAGCTGTTTTGAAAATAATTTTGGCAATTAAATCTGACATTTTTAAAGGGGCGTTTTCATTGTGAGTGTAAGGCTACCTGCCCATGATTCATGTGCAGTGCTGTTTGATTTAAAGCAATATGCACTCTGGCTTCTGATTAAAAATAGCCAGGAGAACCAATTTTCCAGGGGTAGTCACAGAAGAAAAGTACAAAGGATCACAATAAAGTAACTGGACTTTTTTTTAACTAATAGAAAAACTTGAGTGTTTTTTTTTTTTTTTTTTTTTAAACTTAGTGAAGACTCTTGAGAGACCCTTGGACTGTAGTGAGAGTAAAAGAGTTAGTCCTAAAGGAAATCAACTCTGAATATTCAATGGTAGGACTGTTGCTTAAGCTCCAGTAGTTTGGCCACCTGATGCAGAGTGCTGACTCATTGAAAAATACTCACACTGGGAAAGATCGAAGGCAGAAGAAGAGGTCGGCAGAGGACGAGGTGGTTTGATACTATTACCGACTCAATGAACACGGATTTGACCAAACTCCAGGACTTAATGGAGCACAAAGGCGCCTCGGGAGCTGCAGTCCGTGGGGTCACAGAGTCTGACATGACTTAACAATCGAACAACAATTCAACATATATCTTTAACTGTATTTCCTTTATGTTCAACTTAACTAGTTTATGGTAAAATTCTTGTCCAAAGATGTGATTTAACTCTGCTTTGTAGGCTGTATGTTAGCATCCAGAAGCTTTTGTATGATTATACACTGGGATTGCTGAAAGCTGATAAAGTTTGTGAAATAAATGTATCATTTCAACACTGAGTCCACATGAAGCTTCATGATTTTCTGTGACATAAATAATTTTCTACTCTACCGTTTTTTAGCAAATTAGATTGTTTGGTTTGGTTAGTTTACCCCATTGTCACAGTTACACACAACTGCTATAATTCCAGGCATTGCAGACAGATATTCAGTGTCTGGCAGGAAACTAACCATCCATTCTCTAATACATTGTTTTAGTTTAGGTATAATATACACTATAGTACACAAATCTTAAATGTTTGTCTTGATGAGTTTGTGTGGTGTATTTATACACCATACAAAGTGGTAGCAGTTAGATCAAGATACGAATGTTTCTCCACCAGGCTCCTCCATCCATGGGATTCTCCAGGCAAGAATACTGGAGTGTTTTCCCATTTCCTTCTCCAGGGGATCTTCCTGACCCAGGGATCGAACCCAGGTTTCCCACATTGTAGGCAGACGCTTTAACCTCTGAGCCACCAGGGAAGCCCTATACACTATACGAAGTGGTAGCAGTTAGATCAAGATACAGAATGTTTCTAGCACCCCAGAGTGATGCAGAGTGCAGCTGCTGCTGCTAAGTCGCTTCAGTTGTGTCCGACTCTGTGTGACCCCATAGACAGCAGCCCACCAGGCTCCCCCATTCCTGGGATTCTCCAGGCAGGAACACTGGAGTGGGTTGCCATTTCCTTCTCCAATGCAGAAAAGTGAAAGTGAAGTCGCTCAGTTGTGTCCAACCCTCAGTGACCCCATGGACTGCAGCCCACCAGGCTCCTCCATCCATGGGATTTTCCAGGCAAGAGTACTGGAGTGGGGTGCCTAGAAGCCTCCAATATCTAATGTATCTCAAGAGAGGAGAATCTTTTCTGTTTCCAAAATGTGGTAACCCAAGATTGGACAGTGGGAAGAAACTTTGGGGAATGACAGCAGGAAAGATCCCGCAAATTATTGCCAAGACAACGCAGTAATAATTAACCGGGAAACTTGGGGATTGGGATTTTATTGTGGCCAACTGGAGACCTTTCTTTAAAGGGATTCCTCAGTTTCAGCCTATTTCTGCTTGGTGGGATTATGTGCCCAGTCTTGGCAGATTCTCTACTTTTTCAAAGAAAGTTAGAAATGTAGATTATGTGCAATCTCTCAGTTTTTAAGTGCTGGTATATTGAGTGTTCCCCATACCAACAAACAATTCTTGGACAACAGCATGGTGCCCAGCAATTGATCTCAATTCTGATTCTACCCAGACACAGCACCAGATTCTACCTATTAAGTACTTAGTCCTACCAGACCAACCCCCACTGCAGAATACAATTCCAAGTCCCAGTTGTTACCTGTACTTCTGACTGATTACTATATATAAGTTGGGTTCTATTAATTTGTTAGACTGACTCAGAACTCAGGCATTTTACTTACTAGATCACTGGTTTATCATAAGGATATAACTCGAGGAACAGCCAGATGGAAGAGATGCACAGGGCTATGCATGGGGAAGGAGTGTGGAGCTTCCATGACCTCTCCACAGGCACAGTTCTCCCTGAATTTTCACATGGTCACCAACTGAAAATCTCTCAACGCTGTCTTTTGGGTTCTATGGAGACATCACTACATATACATGATTCATTAAATCATTGGCTACTGGGGAGGGATTCAGCTTGCAACGCACTGCACCTCCCCACAGGTGGGGCAGGGAGGGCTGTCGGGGGCTTGGGAACTGAAAGTTCAATCCTGTAATCACAAGGTTGGCTCTCCTGGCAACCAGCACCTATCCTTTGGTTCTTCAAAAGTCACCTTCACATAACACAAAACACCTTGATCACTCAATATTTCAGAAATTCCAGGGTTTTGGAAGATAATGAGCCAGGAACTATGGATGAAGACCGAGTATAAGAAATTTTGGTCATCTCAATGACCAAATGTGTGTTTCTTCAAAATCATAATAAAAAGCTGGTAACCTATTTTAATTCATGGAGAATGCTTTTCAAGTCCAAAAAGTATACGGCTTTAAGCCGGATTTGGCCTGCTAAACAATTTTAGACCTCCTTACTAAACAATTTAACCTCCTTACTAAACAATAGTTCCCTGGTTACCCTTAAAGTGGTCAGAATCTGAACCATGGGGTGCTGGTAAGCTGTGAAGAGGAGAGTGGGAGAGGCAGGGGGATGGAGGAGAGAGACTGCTGAAGAACTCTGAGGTAGCCTTTTCCCCAGACTCAGATCCCAGGGATGGGGCAAAAGGCTGTATCCCAGTTTGTCATCACTGGGTTTAACTATGCTGTCCAAGGAAAATGAGACTGAGAATGGTCAACTCTCAAATATTGGGTCTTAATCGTACATCTATTTTTCTATTGTTCTCACATAAGAAAGATTTATTGAATGAGTCATAGACTTAAATGTAAGAACTAAAGCAATAAAACTCTTAGAAGAATACAGGAGTAAGTTTTGTGATCTTGGGTTAGGCAAAGGTACATTAGATACAACCCCCAAAGCACGAGGGACATTAGAAACCAGGTAGGACTTAATAAAAATTAAAAATTTTTATACTTAAAAGGATGCCATTAATGTGAAAAGATCCCCACAGAATAGGAGGATTACTGCCTCCCAGAGTTGCAGTATACAAAATGTTTAATCTGAGAATGAGAAGCATTACATATGGTAGTACTTCCGTATGTATGAGCTTGAAGGAAATGGTGTGGATAATGTTCAATTTCTAGAATACAGCTTATCCTTGTAATCATGTCTGTAAGATCACCATACACAGTTGACAAAAATACAGGGTTGAGTTCCTGTATGTTTCTGAGAATCTATAGGTTTTTGTCAGCTGATGAGTACATAACCTTGTTTTACCTGTGTTTCTGTTCAAAGATACAATTTAATATATCATTTTTATAAATAATGATAACACTATTTATAATGAAACGTTTCAGTGACTATTACTGTGTTATGAGTAACAGTGAGATTGTGTACCTAATCCTCCCCTAAGTAAACACATTCTAGTCTGTATAGTCATGCATATAAAGTCCCGGGAAGTGAAAGCATTTCAAGTTTTATGAAAGCATCACCTAATACTTTCCTGCTGCTGGAGCCACAGGCTGTGCTGTGATGGAGCGCGCACTGTGGTCAAACCTCTCCTCTCCACGCAGGGCCCAGGTAACCGTGCTGGCGTGAGCACTCACCTGGAGCCAGACATCCTGGAATGCGAAGCAAGCAGGCCTTAGGAAGCATCACTGAACAAAGCTATGGAGGTGATGAATTCCAGTTGAGTAATGACAGTGCTAGGGAAAGATGATGCTGTGAAAATGTTGCACTCAATATGGTCAAAACCTCACCTTGTTTTGCCATCTTTGCCAATCTCTGTTGGTGGGTTCTATTGCTTTCTGTGCCAAAATTTCCTCCATTCTTACCTCACATCCTCAGTCTTCTCCACTTATCTGCCATGTGATGTGTTTTGTGGGTTTACCCCAGAAAGCCAAGGGACAGATGAGGAAGAGGGATGCAGGTTTACATCTGTCAGTTCAACCTCAGAAGTCTGGCTTCACCACTTGTGGGTGGAGTTGGCACTTTTCCCTCCAAAACTGGCTCCAGAAACAGCATTAGCCCTCTCTGCTTGGTTTTTGCCTCAAATCTTCAAAGCACCTCGGCATAGGTGGCAAAGGCATAGCAAGTTAAGCACTTAAATTTGAGGCTTTGATCAAGTATTTGCTCATGTCACTGATAATTGTTCTTTAAGGCAGAGTTCCATTCTGATTTTTAGCCTGTTGTAACAGGGACAGTTTCAAGACTCTCAGGCTGTCATCACTATCTTCATCATCATCTTGTTTTGCCATCTTGGCCAATCTTTGTTGGTGGGTTCTATTGCTTTCTGTGCCAAAATTTCCTCCGTGTCTTACCTCATGTCATCAAAGTCTTCACTTATTTGCCATGTGATATGTATTGTGCTTTTGACACTTCTTTATACTTTCTGCAACACGTTCAAAGCCTTGGAAATTTTCCACACAGTCTGGTCAAATATTTTTCCTACAGTTATTGATAGTTGTCTGCTTGATATTGTTCTAGGCTGTGCCAACATAATCACATTGAGTATAGAGACTCACTTCCAGTAGTCCATCATGGTAATTTCCTTACTGGTGTTGAGAGCCTCAAAAGCCTTGCTATAGAGCTCCCTAGTATAATGTGCTTTGAATACTTACTCCCTGATCCAAGGGCATGCAACCAAGATGGGCACAATAAGGGACAGAAATGGTATGGACCTAACAGAAGCACAAGATAATAAGAAGAGGTGGCAAGAATACACAGAACTATACAAAAAAGATCATGACTCAGATAACCACGATGATGTGATCATTCACCTGGAGCCAGACATCCTGAAATGTGAAGTCAAGTGGGCCTTAGGAAGCATCACTATGAAGAAAGCTAGTGAGGTGATGGAATTCCAGTTGAGCTATGAAAGTGCTATGGAAATATGATGCTGTGAAAGTGCTGCACTCATTATGCTAGCAAATTTGGAAAACAGCAGTGGCCACAGGACTGGAAAAGGTCAGTTTTCATTCCAATCCCAAAGAAAGGCAGTGACAAAGAGTGTTCAACTACCATACAATTGCATTCATCTCACTCGCTAGCAACGTAATGCTCAGAATTCTCCAAGCCAGGCTTCAGCATTATGTGAACATCCAGATGTTCAAGCTGGATTTAGAAAAGGCAGAGGAATGAGAGATCAAATTGCCAACACCTGCTGGATCATCGAAAAAGCAAGAGTGCCAGAAAAACATCAACTTCTGCTTTATTGACTGTGCCAAAGCCTTTGACTGTGTGGATCACAACAAACTGGAAAATTCTTCAAGAGATGGGAATACCAGACCACCTGACCTGCCTCTTGAGAAATCTGTATGCAGGTCAGGTAGCAACAGTTAGAACTGGACATGGAACAACAGACTGGTTCCAAATAGGAAAAGGAGTACATCAAGGCTGTACATTGTTACCCTGCTTGTTTAACTTATATGCAGAGTACATCATGCAAAATGCTGGGCTGGAATCAAGATTGGTGAGAGAAACATCAATAACCTCAGATACACAGATAACAGCACCTTATGGCAGAAAGCAAAGAAGAACTAAAGAGCTTCTTGGTGAAAGTGAAAGAGGAGAGTGAGAAAGCTGGCCTAAAACTCAACATTCAGAAAAGATCACAGCATCCGGTCCCATCACTTCACGGCAATAGATGGGGAAACAGTGGAAAGTGTCAGACTCTATTTTGGGGGGGCTCCAAAATCACTGCAGATGGTGACTGCAGTCGTGAAATTAAAAGATGCTTGCTCCTTGGAAGAAAAGTTATGACCAACCTAGACAGCATATTAAAAAGCAGAGACATTACTTTGCCAACAAAGGTTGGTCTAGTCAAGACTATGGTTTTTCCAGTAGTCATGTATGGATGTGAGAGTTGTACTTAAAGAAAGCTGAGCGCCAAAGAATTGATGCTTTTGAACTGTGGTGTTGGAGAAGACTCTTGAGAGTCCCTTGGACTGCACGGAGATCAAACCAGTGAATCCTAAAGGAAATCATTCCTGAATATTCATTGAAAGGAATGATGCTGAAACTGAAGCTTCAATACTCTGGCCACCTGATGCAAAGAGCTGACTCACTGGAAAAGACCCTGATGCTGGGAAAGATTGAAGGCGCGAGGAGAAGGGGACAACAAAGGATGAAATGGTTGGATGGCATCACTGAATGGATGGACATGAGCTTGGGTAAGCCCTGGGTGTTGGTGATGGACAGAGAAGTCTGGAATGCTGCAGTCCATGAGGTTGCAAAGAGCTGGACAGGACTGAGCTAGTGAACTCTGATGCAAGGGCTGGATGAGAGAGGTAGTATTTGTGGGCATGAAAAGAACTTGTACCTTGGTGTGGGGATTTTTGAGTGTCCTAGAGCAGTGGAGTGGGGCATTATGCAGCAGTAACAAAATCTTGAAGGAAAAGTTTCTGCCCTGGAGCCAGTATTCAACTTCTGGTATGAAACAGCTGTGGAACCAGTCAGAGGTCATCCAGGCTTTTTTGTTCCACTTCCGAGGGACTGACATAAGGTATGGTTCATCGCCAGGGTCCAGCCCCGACAGGACCCACGGAAACCCGAAGAAGAAACGGCGTCGGCGATTGCGATTGATTTAGAGAGAGATAAGGAAAGAATGTTGTAGATAGGAAAATAGAGAAGAAAAGAGGCTGAAGTTCCTTGGTTTATAACAGAAAATCTATAAAGTCTCAAGACAAGAGACTTGCCCCATCTACGTGAGGCCACAGGTGCCCTCCCGGTCTCCCAAGGGAGTGAAGACGCAGGACGCCTTCCAGTTCAGGTCTTAGAAACCCAGGCAAATAAGTAGACATGGCGGACTTCTGTACTCCAGATGGGAACCAGCCAGAAAGAGAGAGTAAGAGGAGATAATGATTGACACGGGGAGATCAAGCTGCTTTGATGACGAGATCCCCAAGCTTTATTTTTCAAAAGGTACTTATATACTTTTTTGTACATTGAGGGAAATGAAAGATGCAAGGTCATACAGAGTCAGCCCCAACATTCCAGCAGTTTTGCCCTTATCGAAACCAGGATTTTTCTGCATACCTTTTCCACAAAAGATGTTGTGTACAGTATCTTCTGGCCTTGGAGGCCTGTGAACATTTTATGACCCTCTTTTGATAAAGGCTGCTCAACCAGAAAACATTTTCCCTCAAAGTGTTTTTTTTTTTTTTTTTTAATTTCTAATCTATGTCAGCCTCAGAAAATGCCAAACAGAATTACGTTTTTCACAGAGCAAAGGTGCAGTGAGTTACAAGAAAGAACCAATTAGCTCAAAAGTGTGATATGGTTAAATTCAAGGCTACACTCGTTTTTCTTACATTTTCACTATGTTAACTAATGCATTCCCAGGTGCACAGTGGATAAGAGATATGGGAACTTAGCAACAAGCACTGGCCCAATAATGAAATCCTACATCAGCACTACTCTAATAACTTTTAACTCTTTGAAAGGCTCTATGTTTTAGGATTTCCATGCCTCTCACAGTTGGTGAAAGTAATGAAATAGTAAAACAAACAGATTTTGGTTTGGGGGTAGATGCTCAAGAAAGCCTAGGGAGCCCCTTGAGTTCTCAAGCCTTGCTTAACAGTTCTCTTCCACATGACTTTGTCATGGGTGGGATCTCCCGTGGTGGCTCCTGGCAGTTCATGCTTTTCCCTGTAAGTAACTGAACCTGAAGCTCTATACCAGTAGGGGTTTGCATTTAAAGTCGGCCTTAGCATTGGTGCACAAAAGTAAGGTTTCATATTCCTGGAATGATTTAAAGTCAGTGGCACTGGAGGCTATTCACATTATATAGGTTCTTTTGCCAACATCTCTGTAAAATAAGCCAGTTTCATAAGCGCTGAAAACCTGCTCTTTCATATATCCTCTTCCTGTATAACAATTAGCAAGTATTGTTTGAGTTCCACAGCTTCCAGATCTCAAAACTTGCCCCACCTGCAAGGTTAACACGACCGATACCATGCTGACTTTTGAAATGTGCAAGCCTTCCAGCACTAGCGGAGAGGTTCTTTGGCTTTTAGTTTCACAACAATGCTGTCCACGAGACCTTTTTTTTTTTATCATGAATCCACAAACTTGAGCCGCTTTTCCATCTATTCCATAGCTTCCTCGCGCACTATGGATGTCACTTTAGCACTTTTCGGAGCAGCTTCACGTACGGAGCAGCGAATTTCCTTTCATTTTTCTTGATGTGTCGGACAGTTGATTGAATAACACTGAACTCATGGCCAACCCAAGAGCACTACAGCTCATGCCTGAACGAAGCTTATCTAACACACGTATTTTTCTCCATAAGGTACATCACAGCCTTCTTGCCCTTATGAACATTAGGCAGCACCCCAGCACTACGCTCAGGGTCCTTTTAAACAGCGAAATCTCTAACAGAGAGCCCAAAGATGAAAAACCGCGGCAAGAAATAGACTGCGAATCCGACACTTATTTACACTTCTAGAGCTGAAGTAACCTAGTGGATCCTGTGCCTCCAATCTCGACGACCCACCACTGGTTAACTCAAAATTTTCACTGTCTGCGCATGTCCGCAAATAAACCCACAAAGCACCGAAATTTTTGATTTTGGGGTGACAGTAAATTTTCACAAGTAAGCGAGTTCAAAAACGTCAACTACTGAACAAAGGTCGGCCGTCTTCCCACAGGCAAACAAATTTTGCTTCCAGAATGCATCCTCTCAGAAGAAGCCGCGGAGCGCTGAAGACTCCTCGTCCCAGCATGCCTCGCCGCAGCAGCCAGCCCGGGTCTGCCCGCCGGAGGCTCTGGCCCGGAAGTGTCGCATTGGGCGCGCGTAGCACGCGTCGCGCATGCTCCGCGCTGCGGGGGTCCGCCCCAGCCGCCGCCTCCTGTCTCGCACCACTACGCTCTATCCCTAGAGCTTTGCCGTTGGGCACAGCTGCTTCGCCCCTGTAGACCCTGCGCGGTAGCGACATGAGGAATTCGACTCTGAAGACTTCTCCACCTCCGAGGAGGACGAGGACTACGTGCCCTCGGGTGAGCGACTCGGCCTGAGGCGAGAGGCGACTCGCCCCGCCCAGCGGCTCACGTGAGGCGCGCTGGGCCCGTCGTGCGTGGGCCCGGCGGCCGGGCAGCGCTCGCCTCCGGCGGCCCCGCCCCGCGCCCTCGCCTGCCGGCCGGCTCTGCGCACCCCGCGTGGCCCTGGTTGCGTCCGCCGCGGCGTTTCGCGCAGCGGCTCCTGGTGGCCTGGATTGGACCGCCGCCCCACCTCGGAGGGCGGGAACCTGCAAGTGAACTCGGACGCTGCCGGTCGTTGGGCACCGCGTTTTCTCACCCACCCTGAACTCTTCTGAAAGGCAGACCTTGCGTCCCCAGGGAGCTGCTGACTGGCATGTCCCACATAGTGCCTTTTCACTTTCTGTCCTCGGAAGTGATCTGGTTGTTTAAAAGTTGACATAATGATCCCCTTTACTTAGCAAAGATTGCACTCATTGCTGTCTTTTCAGACCTTAGTTATAAAGTTTTTGTGTAAACCGATCCGGGCTAAAATGTCACCCAGACCTAACCCGTCCGCCATCCTGCGCTTTCCACAGGCTCCCCCATCTCATTAGATGTATCTGCTGGTACAATTGCTCAGGTAAAAGCAAAGCCGAAAAACCCGTCGGAGTTGACCTTATTCTCACTCTTTTGATCCAGATAATCATTCAGTTCTGTTTGAGTTCACGTGGAAGATTGATTTCTAATCATTCCCTTCAGTAATCTCGCTCTTACTGGGCTTCCATTATCACTAAGCTTCCCAACTGGGTTACCAGGTTCCGTTCTTATCCACCAACATTGGTCTTCTGATATTGGCCAGTGTGATCATTTGAAAACTAGTTTTCATATTAATCAGAAGTACCGTGTTAGTCGCTCAGTTGTGTCTGCTTTTTTGCGATCCCATGGATTTTAGCCCACCAGGCTCCTCTGTCCTTGGAATTCCCCAGACAAGAATACCGAATAGGTTGCCATTCCCTTCTCCAGGGGATCAAACGCGGGTCTCCTGCATTGCAGGCAGATTCTTTACCGTCTGAACCCCGATGAAGCCAAAAAGGTGGCATGGGTATGCTTAAAAATAGTCAATCAAGTATTTCTGAAATACTTATTTTGAATCTGAATCTTTTCCATTACCTATCATCCCTGTCAGTTCTCTCTAGAAGAAACTGCTTTCTTTTAAAATTTGGTATTTCCATTGTTTGTTGACTTAACTGATCCATGTTAGGTCTTCTTTTAATACCCTCTTGAGTCTTTCTCCTCACTACCAAAACATAGACTTTTTCAACTTCAGACCTTTCCCAAATCCCCAGCCTGCCAATGTTCCTATGTCTAATTTGGGTTGGACTGGTATTGATTTCTTTTTTGTAATGACTTTATGGACACCAGGTTCTTGGCTGAATCATGTGGTATATACAGTTATTGCTTTTCCTGAACTAGATTTCTTTGGAGTGAATAATTGCCATTTTGTTGTTGTTTAGTCATCTATGTACTTCCTACTGATTTGATCCTAAACTCTCAAAATTGTCTAAATCATCTTCCAAGACATTTAGATATATTAAGTAATCATTCACTTTTTTGAAGTCCTTCTTTGTCTTCTGACCTGCTCCGATTTGACTTGGCTTTACCATTTTTAAACTTAAAATCTTCCATCCTGACCACCACTCTGGATGTTCCTTTTGTCTCCCTTTTCTTTTGGATTCTTTGTTTCTTGGGTCCCGTGATATCTTCATTCTTTGTGTGTTCCACCAAAATGAGAATAAATCCTCAAATAGCTTATTGAAGAAAGATGGATGATAGAAACTTTTTTTGTGTGAGACCATGACTATCTAAAACTAAGTAGGTGGCCCTCAGGCATGATTAATAGTTTGGTATGTAGTTCTGTATTCTATAATAGTTTTCTATCTGAATTTTGAAGGTATTTCTCCATTATTTTAATAAGTCTCTTGTTGCTAATTTTTACTCATTTCCTTAAAATTTGTTTGTCTCGGAAGCTCATAGAATCTTTGTTCCTGATATTTTCTGATATTTCTCAGTGATATACTGTACCTTAGTATGAGTCTGTTTTCATCCATTGGTCTTGGCCTTATGGAACTTTTTAAATTTGGGAAGGGGACCGTTTTCTCCATTTTATTTTTTTGGAATCATTGTTTGTATATTTACTCTTATGTTGGGCTTCCCTGATGGCTCAACTGGTAAAGAATCCGCCTGCAACGTGGGAGACCTGGATTCAATCCCTGAGATGGGAAGATCCCCTGGAGAAGGGAAAGGCTACCCACTCGAGTATTCTGGCCTGGAGAGTTCCATGGACTGTATAGTCCATGGGGCCGCAAGAGCTGGACACGACTGAAGCGACTTAGCGGCAGCAGCAGAGCAACTTTGACTTTTCGCTCTTATGTTACCTATGGGCTGGTACTCTCTCTTCTTCCATTTTGAGCCTCTATTTTCTAAGTCTGATTTTTTTCTTCATGTGAATATTTTAGTATTTTAACATCCTCCTCTTCTGTTGAGTATTTTTCTCTTTCCATATATTTTCTATGTTTTATGGCTTTTATTAACACAGATACAATGTGTACACAAGCTGTTTGTTTTCTTTTCTGTGTGGCCTGGAATTGGTGACTTGGATGGCCCTGTTGGCTGCTCTTTCCACCATGACACTGGATTTCTTGTAGATGTTGGGTGCAGTCTCAGCACAGTAAGATTTGTTGCACAGCAGCAGTACTTCGAGCTCTTTGACATTGTAGACCAGGAACTTCTGAAGCTGTGGTGCAGCGTGTGCTTTATTTTCTTGTTGTCCTCATCACCAGTATTGGGCATCAAGATGTGACCCTTGAACATTTTTAATTTTTAATAACTCTTTTTGTTGTTCAAAAACTTTTAAATAGCATCTTGTTCTTGTTTTGTGAGTGCAAGTATCTTATTACTATATGGATATTAATTATAAAAAGTTTTTTCCCCTAGTTTTGCCTTTTTTTTTTTTTTCTTTTTAAGGACTGGAGAGCATCTGCTGGCTCAAACCAGCCTCAGGGAGGGTGATTGGGTAATTTGATCACTCTGTAGTCGAAGGAACCAATGAGCTACAGCCAGAGCCTTTTCCCCTAGTTTTGTTTCCTCTGAATTTTTTCTGTTTTCAGTCTTGCCTTTGATATTAGAGGCTTTCCTTGGTTGTTTGGCGGTCCTAGTTCATTGTACATTAAACCTTTAATAATTAAGTGGATCTGGAGGAATATTCAAAATACCACTCTTTGTAATGGCCCCAAACCAAATATCCATCAACATAGGAATGGGTAAATAAATTGTGGTATAGTCATATAATGAAATAATATTTAGGGATGACAATGAAGAAGCTATACCTCCATGCAAAGTGAAATAAAAGAGTTAGTTGCTTAATCGTGTCTGACTCTTTGCGACCCCATGTACTGTAGCCTCCGTCCTTGGAATTCTCCAGGCAAGGTGACTTACAAATAAAATGTTGAGTGAAAGAAGCTGAATGCAAGAGTTCATATTGTAGGCTTCTACTTAAGGCTCAAAAACAGATAAAACTAATCTTATTTCATTAGACTTCAAGCTAATGGTTCTTTGTGGGATGTGGCTGGTAGCTAGTGATTGCAGTAGGGCACAAGGGGCTTCTGCAAAGCTGTTCATGTTCTGCTTCTTCAATTGGGTCTAGTTAAACAGGAGTGTTCAGTTTGCATAATTTCAGTGACCTGTGCATTAGCTTGTGTGCTTTTTGGTATGTTATACTTGCAATAAAGCTTATGTGAAATAAAAAAGGAAAAAATTGATTGAATCTCTGTGTGAACAGGATTTGTTGACTGGTACCCACAGAAAGTGATCAGACTAGTCATCCAAGGAGCACTTTTGTTGGGGACCCTGAATGTCAGTGTCTGAAGATGGGAAGTTGACATATTTATTTTTTCTGTCTAACCTGAAGTTTTTAAGCCTCTTTCTAAACCTCTTTTATTGATAAGAGAAGATACTTTTGCTTACTTTTGAAAGATATCCATGATGAGGTAAAAACATCAGTTTCTTCTTGGAAAGTGACAGCAGTAGATTTGGAATCTCTGTTCATTCAGCATATAGTTGTGAAGACCTGCTGATCCAGGCCCTCATGGTGGGTGGAGCACAGCAGAAATTGCACATGTAAGTAGAGTGAGGTAATGGCCTCTCTTGGAGGCCTGGAGTTGGGGAACTTATCCCAGTCTTCAGGAACAGGGAGGACAGCCCTCAGAAAATATTTTAGTCTGGTGAAGAACAAAGGAAAGTACTAGTTTTTCATAATGAAAATGTGTCATCTTCATGTGAAAGCCTTCATTCCTGTCTGTCTGACCACCGTGTTATGTTATTTCAGGTGGAGAGTATAGTGAAGATGATATAAATGAATTAGTGAAGGAAGATGAAGTGGATGGTGAAGAGGAGACACAGAAAACCAAAGGGACAAAAAGAAAGGCTGAGAGCGTTCTGGCCAGGTGATGCTGCCCTCAAGGCCCTTAGACGTCGCGGGCTATTGACACAGCCATCCAGATTGCTGGCTTTAGTCTGATGACAGATTTCTTGCTGCCAGTCTCTAACCTTTTTCTCATTGAGGGAAATATTTGGTAATCTTTTAGGATTAAATTCTTATTCTCTTGTAAGCTTTAATAAGTTTTGAACTTTAATTAAAAAAATTAATAGGTAATATGTGCACCTGATTTAAAATGGAAAACTGGGCTATCCCCTGGTGGTCCCGGGGTTAGGACTCCATGCCTCCAGTGCCAGGGCTGGATTCAGTCCCTTGTTGGGGAACTAAGATTCTACAAGCTATTGGTTTGCCAAAAAGAGAAAAGAAAAGCTCAATTACTAGAAAAAATATGTATCCCATTCCTATTTCTTGTTGCTTTGTTTCAGAAGAATTACATTGCCAGAAATCTCTGTGCATGCCGTGTTCAGTCGCTAGGTCGTGTCCAACTCCTCGCAACCCCGTGGACTGTAGTCCACTAGGCTCTTCTGTCTGTGGAATTTTCCAGGCAAAAATACTGGAGTGGGTTTGCCATTTCTTCCTCCAGGGGAATCTTTTTGACCCAGGGACTGTATTCCAGTATCCTGTGTCTCCTGCACTGGCAGGCGATTCTTTACCACCGAGCCACCTGGGAAGCCTCTCATTCTGTGTGTGTGTGTGTGTGTGTGTGTGTGTGTGTATAAAGTGTATATTTTATATTTCCTACTTTTTAAAAATTTTTTGCCACACAGCTTGTGGGATCTTAGTTCCCTGACCAGGGATTGGATTCATGCTCCCTGCAGTAGAAGCGGGGAGTCCTAACCAGTGAACCAGTAGAGAACACCCTGTACCTCCTACTCTAAAATAAAGTATGAATGGTAGTGTAGTCTGTGTATCTTTCGTCACTTTCCTTATTTCGCACCTCGGCGATGATGCTACAGCAGTACATTCAGCTGTACCTTTTTCTTTTTGGTAACTGCATTGTGTTGCATTTTATGGATAGACTCTACTCTGTTTAAACATTCCTTGAGAGACCTTTAGATTGTCCTTATCTTTACTACAGCAAATAAGACTACAATGAATATTCTTTGTCTTTATACCCTTGTATATTTATAAATCATATCATGGAGAAGTAGAATTGTTTGACCCAGGGTTATATGTAGTAAAAAAAAAAAAAAAACATATATATATATATAGGTATAGGCAAATTATCTTCTATAAGCCTGGTACTAAATTGCACTCCCAACAAAAAAGTATGAAAGCTCTCACAAGTTACTTAACTTAGATAAGGGAGTCTTTCAAGAGAAGTCTTTTATTCTTTTTATTTGGTGTTTCTGTCTTTCTGGGCTTTGAAGTAAAAAGCAGATTGTAGAAGAATAATTTTGAGTATTAGATGATTCACTTGACGTCAGAATAGTCTTAGGAAACAATTTGCTCTTTTAAGTCTTGGCTCAATTCTTTTGTCCTTGAGTTTTTCTGTATTCCAGCTTTCATATCTTCAGAAAGTTGGAAGAAACATGGATTCTCTACTCCCCACTCCCTCAGAACTCTAGAAACAGTGGGAATAAATCTGAGGCTCTCTTCAATATCTGTTCTCCAATGGAGTGACTTTTAAAAGTATCTGGCATATATATGTTCTTAGAGCCCTCTTTTTGATTGAGGTGATTTTCGGTGTTTTCTTGGTGAGAATAGCTAGTCCTAATTCAGAAGCAGAAGAGTAGATTTTGATTCTAAGTGTTTTTGGAAAATGGTAACTAAGAGCTCAGTTCTTTTTTTCTTCCACAAAATCTCAGCTTAACCTCTCCCACTCACCATGTCACACGGTGAGGTAAGTAGTCCTTTAAATCAGTCTTCCTGATTTAAAAGTTTTCTGAAGTTTCCAACGTGTTTGGAATTCAGGAAGGAATAACTGAAATTGTTTCGCCTGTTTGTCTTATCTTTCTTCTTCCTTCTTACTGTTGGTGACTAGGAAGAGAAAACAAGGTGGCCTCTCACTAGAAGAGGTCGAAGAGGATGGCAACGAGGGATCCGGAGGAAGTAGTGGTGAGGAGGAAGATGCAGGAACGGGGCAGGAAAAAGGCGCTGAGTCAGAGGATGCCAGGAAGAAGAAGGAGGATGAGCTATGGGCCAGCTTCCTGAATGATGTAGGCCCGAAGTCAAAAGTGCCCACAAGTACGCACGTTAAAGTAAGTTAACAGGTGAATAGGATGAATGCTGCTTGGAAGTTTCCCAGGTAGATTTTTTAAATTTACAAACTGAGATTTGAGGCTTACAGCAGGAATCTGATTAGGTGCTTTTTAATAGTAACTCTACTAAGTGAAAAGTAAAGCATTCCCTGTGGGAGAAAACATAAGCTTTTCTAATCATATCAATTCAGTGAGTATTTAAGTGTTTACAGATGAAACACGTGTTAAGACTAGCCGGAAACAATATATTTGGGTAGCTTTTATCCTAATGTGAAGTTTATTACACTTCTTTTTTCACAGACAGGAGAGGAGACTGAAGAGACAAGTTCAAGTCATTTGGTCCAAGCAGAAAGGCTAGAGAAACCTAAAGAAGCAGAAAAAGTTAAAATTACAAAGGTGTTTGATTTTGCTGGTGAAGAAGTCAGGTAAGATGACATTCACAAACTTCAAACTTAGTTGTTGTTTTTTTTTCAAAATTAGTTCTTTTTAAAAGAAATATTTTTCTTTTAATATATATTTTATTTATTTTTTTGCTGCGCTGGGTCTCCGTTGCTATATATGAGCCTTCTCTTGTGTGGTGCTCGGGCTTCTCGTTGTGGCGTCTCTGGTTGCGGAGCGTGGGCTCTAGAGTGCAGGCTCATTAGTTGTGATGCACAGGCTTAGCTGCCCCTAGGCATGTGGAATCTTTCTAGATCAGGGATCAGACCGGTGTCCCATGCATTGCACGGTGATTCTTAACCTCTGGATTACCAGAGAGGCAAGCCCCTAAAAAGGAACATCTTTCTAAATGATCTTAGACATCTGTCCTCTTTCCAACCTATCTTAATATTTTGGATGAGTTATATTTGAACTCAAGGAAAACAGTGGCTCCATTAATCATCAGGGAGCAGGAGAATGTCCTTTCACTCTGGTCATGTAGTTTTGGGGCAGCATGGAGTGGTTGGCTAACAGAAACAACAAACTGAGCGCTGACTGTTTGCTTCCACTTACTTGCCGCCGTGCTTTGTGTCTGGGCTCTTTCTCCCTTCAGTACTTTCCCTAACTTTGAAGTATAAGCCCCAATAAAACGTTTGAAATCCAGTGACAGTTTAAAGTACTAGGAGAGAAGTTTGATTCTGATGCTGTTTTCTCATCTCAATATTATTTTTTTCAATTGATTCATAGATTTGTTACTAGTTTAGCAAAACAGTACAGGCTTAATATTCGGGTTGTTTTAGATGAGAGCCATGAAAATGCCTAGAATTTTCCTCTTTCCCTTTTAAAAAAAATTTAATATGAAAACAGTGGATTTGTAATTTAGAGCTAGAGGAGAACAAATGAATTGCCTGCCAATCAATAATGTTATTTTCCTTAAAATTGATGTTCTTAAAAACATAATATCTAATTTCCAACAGTTGTTTCATCTAGTGAAAATATATCTTGGAAAAAGTTTTGGCATTGTTTTATAAATGATGTGAAGGAAAACTTTTATTACTTTTTTGTTGATGGTGGTTGGGCTCTTTTTTTAATTGGAATACAGTTGATTTACAATGTTATGTTACTTTTTGCTATGAATTAAGTTATACATATATATATTTCCTGGAGAAGGGCAAGGCAACCCACTCCATTATTTTGGCCTGGAGAATCCCATGGATCAGATGATCCTGGTAGGCTACAGTCCATGGGGTCACAAAGAGTTGGATATGACTGAAGCGACTTGAGTACTCAGCACAGCTACATAAATATTTCCACTCTTTTTGTGTTATTTTTTTATTTTTCTCTTTTTTTCTTCTCAAAAATGTTACACTTACAGAAGTGTTCTAAGAATAGTATTACAATGAACATCCATATGCCTGTCATACTGATTCACCACCTGTAAATGTTTTGTCTCTTTCTCTCCCACCTGTATCTGTGTTTCTCTCTTTTTGTTTTGGCTGAACCTTTTAAGAATCGTAGGTCTCATGACCCTTAACCCTTAAATGCTTCATTCCTGCTTCCTAAGAACAAAGACACTTTCCATGGTGACTCAGTGTGACTCTCACACCCAGTAGATTTCACATTAGTACAGATTACTCTCTCAGCTCACTCTAGTGAAGGATCCTCACTTTAAATATTCAGCCTGTTGCAAACCAATACTTTGCTAAAACACAACAAAAGGAATTAGAAAAGTATGTTAAAAAGATACAAAATGCAAGCTCACACTTTTAACAGAGATTTAACATGCAGATATAAAGTTACATTGCAGTATATACAATCAAAATGAACATAAATAAGAAAAGGAAAAGAGTTATACAACTATATTCTTTTTTTTTTTTTTCCTTGGCTGTACCCAAAAAAAACTTGTGAGATCTCAGTTCCTGGACAAGGGGTTGAAACCCCGACCTCAGTTCCGAAAGCGCTGAGTCCTAACTGCTGGACCACTAGGGAATTCCCAGTAACTCTACATGTTGGTCATTGAAAGTGTGAGTGTAAGTGATTGATAAAAGGAATCCACTTTAATTATATAATTGAAACAAGAAACTAAGAGTAGAGTATCATTCTTAATACTTAATATCTAGACACATACTTTGAAAAAGTACTGTTTATATTAATTTTTGTAGTTTTTAATGTGTCAAAATTTCTTTCTCGTTAATTATCTAGTCTAAGTGGGATTGGTGACAGCCCTACTCCTAGAGGATAATGTGTTTGTAAGTTACTGTTTCTGTGTTGGTGTTCTTTCTTGCCTTCTTTTTAGTTTTTTTAAAAAGAATATTCATCATAAAGAAATCCATCTCAAAAGGCTGTATTGTATCTCTTTTAAATTTATTTTTCTAATAATTTTTTTTGATTGTGTTTTACAATAATACTGTTCTGCAACAGGTTGAAAATTTTATGTCAAAGTCCTTCACTGCAGATAGTTTAAATAATCTGCAATAATGTAAAATTAGTGGAGATGGATGTGTGGATTTTGAGGCAGTGTCATTAAGTTGTTCAGGATTTTCATTTTTACTTTTTCCAAATGAAGTCATTAATAACTTTTTTTCTTGCAGTTTTATTGAAGAAATAATTGATATACAGCACTATATAAGTTTAAGGCATAGAGAGTAATGATTTGATTTAGGTCCCTCATGAAATGATTAGTATTAACTGTGTTTTCCGATTTCATCTTCCATGCTTCATCAGTAGTCAGTTCCAGTCGTTTATCCTGTCAAGTTATAATTAAATTTTTTTATATAATTTAAGTTATATTTCAGTGGGAAAAAGGAATTCTGGATGCATGAATTCTCTTATGTGTGGATTTTTTTTTTAATGGAAAATACAATTCAAAATATTCTATCAAACACGTTAATTTGTAGGCACTGTTCTTCAGGCTTTTATTTTTCACTTTTGCTCTTATTATTTATTTGCGTCTGAAAAATATGTTCAGTCTCATCCTTGTTTGAAAGTACTAAGATTGTTGAAGACACCAAACTGGGAATCCCCTGACAATCAAGTGATTAGGACTCTGTTTTCACGGCTGAAGGCCCAGGTTCAATTCCTGGTCAAGAAACTTAAGATCCTTCGAGGTTCCTGCCACAGCCCCCAACCCTCAAAAAAACAAAGCCTAAAAAACACACTGGACAAAGCAGTGAGATACGCATGTTTTACTGTGTAATTGAGATGTTTAGAACTGGGGACCATGTGGTTATTGTTTCTCTTTTGGAAGCACTAAATTTTTTCTGTAGTTCATTCTTACAGCACTTTCTTCATAACCATGGTACCTCAGCATATATAATATATCTACATTTATGATCAGCTTTCAGTTTATCAAATATAGTCTTTTAAATTTAATGCATTTACATTACATTACATTTACATTACATGATTCACAGGTTTTCCTACTGCACTCAGAATAGTGGTGTTTTTTGTTTTGTATTAAGATTTTTCTCAGCGAAGGAAGCAGTATGTTGATTTATGTTCTAGCACACTCTTTAATCTAAACTGTTTCCCTGTCCTATAGCTGTGTCATTGGAACTTATTCTTGCAAACACTTACACTTCGATGTCATCTGTTGTCATATGATCCTACTTTTATTATACAGATCACTATCAGTTAATGTTTATTAACAAACTGATTTTTTAAAAAGACTTTTTAATATCACCCTCATGTTTAAATCACAAATATTAAAATGATTTTCATATCAGCAGTAATTTGTCATTCTTCAAATTGCATTGAAGAAACACTTGGCTAACTTTGTCTTAGTTTATCATAAGCTAGATCCCAAATACTTCAAGCCGTGATGTCATTGGAAAGTTAAACTTAAACTACCTTCTTTGTCACAGATTCACCAAGATTTCCAAGCAAACATCATTGATGTGGTCTTTTACTAATGTCCTGGGAATGGTTTATTCTGTTTGGTTTAGCAACAGAAAGTACTTCTTTCCCAAAAGGCCACAGTGCTAATGAATGGAATTTTGCATCTGTTTCTATTGACTTTTGAATTTAGTAGTGTTTCTTTCAAATAATTCTTTTGATTTTGAGCTTATTTCTTCCTGTTTTATAACTGCAGAAGTTTTTGTGAATTTGTTGCTCTACTAGCTAAAACATCTCTGCAAAGAATTCCAGTGGTTTTAGCCCTGTATGATTGAAAATTAAACCCAGTGTGTGAGGGCTCATAGAGTAAAATCAGCTTCACCTCAGTTGCCCTTCATTTCTTTGAAGTCACTTCTGTTATCATCATGTGGTTTATTACTTCTGCTGCATTCAGAAAAGATATTAAAAAAAAGTTTGTTTTTTTTTTTTTTTTTGCAGAGACATACAGTGTGGGTTTTGTTTTTTTTTGCCATCAGCAAATTAGGATTAAAAAATAACAGTTTTACTTTCTTAGTTATTAAAATATAAATTTTAAAGTCACATGATTAAAAATTAAAATGATTATAAAAATAACAATTTGTAAAGAGAAATGCTTACATTTTATCACATTTTGGGGAAAATAGCCCTAAACTTCCTCACTGTAGAATGGTCTAACTGCACATGACTAATACCGTAATATCACATGTGAGCACTTTGCAGTAATTGGTGTATGTTCTGTTTAATGCTGTGAGTTCATCATTCATATCTTGAATATTATGACATTATAAAATTTCTAGGCGAGTTTTCAAATACTCACAACTTTTGTACCTATCTTTTGTTAGACCAGTAGCAGGTAGTTTGCAGCTCACATTTTTGGTGGCTCTATGTACAGTTTTAGTCAGATCTTTCTATAGTTATTCCAAAGTGTTCTTAATATCTGTATTTCTTGTCCAGTCCAAAATTCAGCCCAGGATTACCCTCGGCATTTAGTGTGAAGAGCCCATCTGTGTGGCAGACTGTCTCTCAGTTTCGGCGGGTGCGTTGTTTCCTCATGGTTAGCGTCATGTTAATCACTTTAGGCAAAAATACTACCCTGGTGATGATTTGGCCTCAGCGTATCACATCATTACCACCCAGCACTGGTGCTGATGAGCTAGACCGCTCAGGCGATATCTGTAGGGATTCTCCATTAAAAAGACAGTCTTTTCCCTTATAATCCTTTTTGGGATCCATTAAATAAATCTTGATGTGAATTTAGAATGTATTTTGCTGCCAAAAATCCACTGGGTGCTTTGAGTTGTCTGACAGAGGGTGGTAGAACACTGATGGTGAGCCTCTAATGTTTGGAAGTCCTACAAAAAATACAGAAAATGTAATATATCATTAGGAATATAGGTTTTAAATTTTTGGAAATCTTTCTTGGCTTGCATTATTTCCCACGTGTCATGCAGGATATCTGAGAAAGATTTATTATAACTCTACCGCTGACTTGACAGAGTAAGAAAAGCTGGTGAATAACTGTTGTTATGAAAAATCATTAATTTCCTAATCAAATTAAATTTTGTGGATTTATTAATACTTATAGTTGACACAAATTTTCTTAAAAAAATTTTTTTCCCCTATTTCATTTTTTAAGCAAATGCATCATGATTTTAAATATTGGATGAGTATCCAGGGAGCCTGCTGTTTCTGTCATTTGTCAGAAGAGGGCACCTCAGTGTCTATCAAAGAAACAAATATGAATAAGGAAATGCTTTTTTTCCCCAATAAATATACACACTCATATATTTATATATTTTATAGTCAAAGGTAGTATATATGCTTATTTGTTTAAACATATATATTGCAGAGACATATAACATGCTAAGGGAAAGTTCTCTGGAATTTTTTCCTCCTAAACAAAAATTCTGATAATAATTGGCAGGTTGGCAGCATTTTTTTTTTAAACTTAAAATATTTATAGTTAAAATTTATGTATTATAAAGAACATTATGTAAGAATTTGGAGAGCCTGAATTTTAACTGATGCACACTTGGTAAATGGATTTGAGCATATCTTTTAGTCTCCTGAGGTCATTATTCTGCTCTTTCTGTCTTTGTATCAATTAAGAGCATTACTACATCTTAAAAAAATGTGAGAGAGAGCTATAATGACTGGGAAGAATTTATAAGCATAAGCATAAGGTAGTGTTAACAAAGATTAGTGTGTTAGTTTTTTTCTTAATATGTTTTAAATGCTAAATTTTGAATTTTTTCCATTTTGTTTCAGTTTTTCTCCACTTGAAAAATGTGTAGCTCATTAACACTGGGGAATGGGGAAAATAGTAATTTTTTTTACCCTTCCTTATCATATAACCAGCTGAGCCAGTTAGCTCAGACTTTCCTAAATGATTCACCTTTTGGAAGAGGCCAGTCATGGAAAGTTTCTGCTAAATAAAGACTTTTCAGGAAGTTCTGATTAAGTGAAAATGAAGTTAAGATGGAATTTCTGCTGATAGCACTTGAATTAGCTGTTGCTGTTGGTTTGGTGGGCCTTTTCCTGGCAGGGATCCCTCTTGTATATTAGAAATGGTCTATAATATAACTGTTCTCTTGCTTGAAGATATTTTGATAGCTCCCCCCACCCTTCTTTTTTTTTTTTCTGGCTGCCCACATGGATCGCGGGCTCTTTGTTTCTTGAACAGGGACTGACCTCAGGCCTTGACAGTGAGAGCACTGAATCCTAACCACTGGACCTCCAGGGAATTCCTGCAAATCTCTTCTCATTGCTTGTTAAAACTGGAGTTCTTCTAGACATAGCCTCAGTGTACAGTAGTCTGCTTGTTATCCCTTTACCAGAATCCCTGAGAGAAATATTCCAGTTTATAGAATTTTTTTCCCTAGTGAGTATGAATGAGACTTTGACAGTAATAAATTTATAGAGATACTTTTTCCTTATGCTTTTTTCCCATAGCTTACCCTTTTTTCTTTGCTTGCTTTATGGCACTTATCATATATCATATTTTGTTATGACTTGTTTTCATGATTGGTTATCCCAGTGGACTGTGAGCCAGTCAAGGCAGAGACCATGTTACATCTTTTTCTGTGTCTCACATATGACACAGTGCCTGCACCTAGGTTGTTTTTTTAGATAATGTCCACTCAGTTGTCTTAGATTGCTGGCAGAAACATATTGTTCATATTGTGGTAAAATAAGAAAACAAAGCATACTTTGCATAAAGGCCTCTTTTACTTTCCCTGTAATTTGGGGGCACATGATTTGTATCTTCTCTTATCACTAGCCTTCTGAACTTTCATGGTGCTGTGCCTTGATATGGAACTTTTTACACTGTGAGGTCATGAGACTTCCCTGGCAGCCTAGTGGTTAGGATCTGAGGCTGTTCCTGCTCAAATGTGTCCTGCATTCGATCTCTGGATGGGGAACGGAGATCCTGTAAGGTGGCTGGCGCGGTCAAAATGTTTATTTTAAATAAAGAAATAAAGTAAATTGCTGGGTTAGATGTTCTGTGGAACAGCCATTTTGTGGAAACTCATCCTTCTAGGAAATTTTTCTTTTTGTTGATAAACTCCCATATTTTCTCTTATTCTGAAATTCCTGTCAGTTAAATTGATATGTGCCTTGATGTGGAACTTTTTACACTGTGAGGTCATGAGACTTCCCTGGCAGCCTAGTGGTTAGGATCTGAGGCTGTTCCTGCTCAAATGTGTCCTGCATTCGATCTCTGGACGGGGAACGGAGATCCTGTAAGGTGGCTGGCGCGGTCAAAATGTTTATTTTAAATAAAGAAATAAAGTAAATTGCTGGGTTAGATGTTCTGTGGAACAGCCATTTTGTGGAAACTCATCCTTCTAGGAAATTTTTCTTTTTGTTGATAAACTCCCATATTTTCTCTTATTCTGAAATTCCTGTCAGTTAAATTGATGTAATAGTAAGGCTAGACTTGGCTATGCTGGGTAACAGATAAGCCCAGGACGTGAGTAGCACAGCACGTTTGTTTCTTACTGGTGCGAAGTCCAGTACAGGTGAGGCAGCAGCTCCGTCTAATAACACATGCATGCGAACACCTAGGAAGCACATAACCTTTGGGGTGGTTGTGGCACGGGAATCTGAGCAGATACATTTTCATTTAATTTGTCTGTTTTGAGAATGAGTCTTGAAACTTCAGCCCTGCCCTTTGAGTCTGAACTTCGGTGGTTTCTCATCTTTCTGCCAAGTAATGGATTCTGCTGGATTGGTTGGGGTCAGTAGCCTGTGGTACCCAGTGGAGAAGGGAATCTGGGACCTAGGTGCTCCTGATATAGACATTCAGTTGGTTTTAACCCCACTCCTCTCCTCCACCTTCAAAGGTTCCTGGTATCTCAATTTCCTGAACCTTTGTAGGTGATATGGCTTGTTTATTGGCCATTCCACATGGCTACAGCTTGAGAGAGCAGAGCACACACCTCAGTCAACTGCTAGTTTGTTTGCTTTCTACTTTCAAAAGTTTAATTGATATCTTTCTCTTATTATTCCTGTTCTTATCCTTGTGTAGTTCTGCTTTTGTAAATTTATTACCACTATTTGGCAGGGTTTTGGTAGGAAGTAGAAAGTAGAGCATGTGTTCAGACCACCGTTTCCAAGTGAAAGATTCCACTTCTCTTCATGAACCATCTTAGGTCTCCCCAGATTCTGCCCAGGGCAAGGAGATTTAAAGCAACTTTCCAGGCCAGGATTCTTGGACTCTGCAACTCTCAGATTTGAACAGAAGTTTCTTTTGTGTTTTTTCTATTGCAGTGTAAGGAATCACCCTAAAACTTGGCCACTTAAGACCATTGTTTTATTCTTATCTCTCTTAATTATGGAGTGGCTGGACTCAGCTAGATGGCTCGTGCAAAGCCTGTCTTTGGACTTAGTGGCTGGGTCTGGGACCATCTTGATGGTTTATTTACTTCCTTGTCTGGTGTCTGGGCCAGGAAGACTCAAACACTTGGGGTCTTGGAACAGGCTCCTTAGATATCTCTCTCTCCCTTTGGTATTCCCATGTGTTCTCTCCAGCATGGTGGCTTCAAGGAGGACAGACTTTTTATGTGGTAACGTGGGGTTTTAGAGGTGCATTCCGAGAGACAGCCACCTGGAAGCTCTGTATCACTTTCCTCAGCAAGTCTTAGAAGTGCCCTTTCCCCTGAACCTCATGAGCTGACGCAGCCACAAAGGCCCACTCAGTTCAAGTGGGGTGACATACCCTCTCTTTTCACTGGGGTAGTGTCAGTTTCTGGACAGCATGGGAGCTGAGAAATTAATGGCAACCATATTTGGAAAGTAGAGTTAAAAGATTCTCTCTAGCATTGCTACTTAATCTCTAGATGAGAAAAAATAACTTAGCTCCTTAGATATCAGTGTTCTTACTCATGAATTGTAAATGTGTTAGCTGTTGGTACAAGAATGCTACCGACCATTCCCCCCAAAAGTGGTATACAGTAATACCCATTTATTTGTTACACATGTGTTTCTAGATATCTGGAGTTCAGTTCATCTAGGCTCATGTCCAAGCTGCTGGTTGGGTTGAGACTTTTGCATCATGTGTCTTTCCACTGTCTCAGACCAGCAGCTCCTTTAGGCATATTCTTATGGCTAAAGGGAGGAATTCAAGGGACAAGTAAAAAAGCACAAATACGTTTAAAGCTTCTTTTCCTCTCAAATCAGTTAACATCTCATTGACCACTGAATCATATATCCAAGCTCATCATCTGTGGGGCTTGGAGACTATCTTCTTGGTCATCAGGGAAGGAGTGCTTTATTTGGGGAATAATGGTCTAATCTATCATAGAGATTCTCCCTCTGTTTTTGACTCTTGACGTATTATGGAAAGATTTTCTTAGGACAGCAGTTGTTGTTCAGTTGCTAAATCGAGTCTGATTCTTTTAGACTTCATGGACTATAGCACTTGATGCTTCTCTGTCCCCCACTATCTCCTGGAGTTTGCTCGTATTCATGTCCGGTGATGCTGTTTAAATATCTCACCCTCTGTTGCCCAATTTTCCTCCCGCCTTCAATCTTTTCCAGCATCAGGGTCTTTTCCAGTGAGTCAGCTCTTTGCATCAGGTTAAAGTTTTGGAGGTTCAGCATCAGTCCTTCCAATGAATATTCATGGTTTACTTCCTTTTGGATTGACTGGTTTGATCTCCTTGCAGTCCAAGGGACTCTCCAAGAGTCTTCTCCAGTATCACAGTTCAAAAGCAGCAATTCTTGGCGCTCAGCCTTCTTAATGGACCAACTCTCACATCCCTACGTGACTATTGTGAAAACCATATCCCTCACTTATACGGATCTTTGTTGGCAAAATGATGGCTCTGCTTTTTAATATGTTGTCCAGGTTTGTCATAGCTTTCTTTCCAAGAAGCAAGCATCTTTTTATTTCATGGCTGCAGTCATCATCTGCAGTGATTTTGGAGCCCAAGAAGATAAAATCTGGCATTGCTTCCACTTTTTCCCTTTCCATTTGCCATGAAGGTATGGGACCAGATACCATGATCTTAACTTTTCTTAATGTTGAGTTTCAAGCCAGCTTTTTCACTGTACTCTTTCATCTTCATCAAGAGGCTCTTTCGTTCCTCTTCATTTTACCCCTTAGGGTGGTATCATCTGCATAACTGAGATTGTTGTTATTTCTGCCAGCAATCTTGATTCTCACTTGTGGTTCATCCAGCCTGGCACTTCACATGGTGAAATGTGAATTTCACATTTCTCTGGTGGCTCAGACGGTAAGGATCCACCTCCAGTGTGGGAGACCTGAGTTTGATCCCTGGGTTGGGAAGATCCCCTGGAGGAAGGCATGGCAGCCCAGTCTGATATTCTTGCCTAGAGAATCCCCATGGATAAAGTAGCCTGGCAGGCAATGTCGGTTGCAAAGAGTCAGATACAACTGAGTAACAGCGCACACACAGACTCTGCATATAAGTTAAATAAGCGGGATGACAGTATACAATCTTGATGTACCCCTTTCCCAGTTTTGAACCAATCCGTTGTTCCATGTTCTAACTGTTGCTTCTTGACCTGCATACAGGTTTCTCAGGAGACAGGTAAGGTGATCTGGTATTCCCATCTAATAATTTCCCACAGTTTGTTGTGATCCACACAGTTGCAGGATGTGAGATCTTTTAGCTGTGGCACGTGGGATCCAGTTCCCTGCCCAGGGATCAACGTTTAGCCCCCTGCATTGAGAGCATGGAGCCCTAGCCACTGGACCACCAGGGAGGTCCCAAAGATTTAATGTAAAACGCTCACTTTGTGCTACCTGTGATGGTAAAATAGTACCGGAGTGAGATAGTTCTTAATATAAAAATTTGATTCTAGTCCTAAGAAGCCTAGAAGGAAAAAGAAAAGTTAAGGACTTCTGTTCTTTGCAAATCTGGAATATAGGATTTGTCTGTCATTAAATAACACCATAATCTTGGGCCCTCCGACAGACAGATTGCAGTTAAACAAAATTCCTCAGATGTTTGTATTCACTTGGGAAACCCAAGGCAGACATAAGGCATTTCTCTTTATCTGAAATTTCTGGCATCAAATTCATATCTTCATTTGATCCTTTAGGACTCAGTTTTATTGAGGGCAGTTTTCTTAGATTTGAAATTGGACAGGGTTCTCAATTGGGTAACTTTCTTTCACTCCTAAATCACTATCTATGTAGCTAGTTTTAAGGAATTTTGTTTCATCTTTGGGTTGTTTTAGGTACAGAACAGGAGCCTTCTTTAGGGTTATCCCAATTGTTTATACTGTTGCTTTTGTTCTTGAAATAATGCCAGTGTGTTTCTCCCAATTACTCCACGTCCCTGTTCCCACTTTGACTTAAGCGTGAGCACTAATGTGCACGTGAGGTGCAGTGGGAGAGCCCTTCAGTCTTCACTTTGGTGATCTCACATGGGCTCTGATTCAGGGTGACGGTCATGTGACAGAAGTAATGGAGGGGGTTTCAGAGACATCAGACTTCCATCTGCTGTTGTTTCCTCTTTTGAATTAATAAAGGCTAATGTCTGTCTAGAACTGTTGAAGTAAATTTTAACCATAACGCTCAGCAGCCAGAATTTACAGAAAGCCTAGTAATTTTTTCCTTGGTTCTTTATGCCTTTTTTATTAGATTTTGTTTCTCTCTTTTTCTTCCGCTTGTAAACTTGGTGTCTCTTTCCTTGGTACAGGGTGACTAAGGAAGTGGATGCCGCATCTAAAGAAGCCAAATCCTTCTTCAAGCAAAATGAGAAAGAAAAAGCCCAGTCTAACATCCCTTCAGCAGTCCATCACTTTCTGCCGGGTCAGGGTGAGTAGTCTTGTCTCAGGCCCAGATGTACCTGGCACATTGGAAAGGCTGCTTTCACAATAAGGGCGCCCTTACCTATAGCTCTCGTGGCTCCTTTGCTGAGAGCAGGGATTCTGTTGCTGTTCTGTCTTTGCTGAAATACCTGCCAAAATGGAGGATGCAGGGAAAAATACTTGCAGAGTGGAGGATGCAGGCTTCCTGTTTGATTCTGAGCAAAGTCCTAGTCTACAGTGTTGGCCACAGAGGTGAACATATAGTAGACTTCACATTTAAAAAATGGTTTTTGAATGTAAATATCAGCAGTTCATCATAACATGTAATAAAGATTTGAGTTGAATACTTCCTTCCTAAGAATCTCCTAAGAACAAAGAAAGGTCAAGGCTGACTTACAGATAATTTTTTAGCACATTGTCAAGAACTTAACAGTTTTTCTCCCTTCATACTTTCCATAGTACATGAGTTATTTTGAGCTGAAGACTAGAATTCTTTCCTTGGAAGAAGGGAAAATTTCTTTCTTCTTAATCTACATGTAAGAAGTACAGGTGACAGTTAAACAGGAGGAGTCAGGGCACTCGCCTCGAGAGCGGTGACCGTGGGCCACTCACTCCCATCACAGCGCTGATCACCTCTGACTCCTGAGCAGCGCACTCTCTTCTTGAGGTGTTTGGGATGGAACAAGTCACCTGTAGTTGATTTGCTGACCTTTCAGTTTTTGCTTCATCCTTTCCCCCTAAAACGGTGAAGTTTTGTTTTTTGTGTTTTTGTTTTTGAGATAAAAATAGGAAGCTCTAAGCTGAAACAACATGCTTTTAGCTTTCTAGTTATTATATTGTCTGAGAGGGGTTCTCTGCAGTTATTATATTGTCTGAGAGGGCTTCTCTGCAGAACCCCTAAGAGGGTTCTCTTAGGGGTTCTCTAAGCCTTCTGCAGGCTTATCCCTGGGTCAACAGGCTTGTATCTAGTATTATTAAACAATGCCTCCTGCATTTATTGAAAGTGTCCTGTGAATGTTACTGTGGATTAAATGCTGGATGGAAATAAAGTCAAAGTTTCTTCTGCCTTAGATTTCTAGCATAGTTAGTTTCAAGTAACATAATTTTTATTTCTAGCTTCCTTGGGTATTTCTTGAGATTCTATTTGGAAACAGCATGTTTCAGAAAATACTGTTAGCATAGTTCTGAAGATAACTGGAGGAGGCAGAAGTAGCATCTTGGCAAGGTCACCTTGTTTAAGTCACTGAGTCAGTCATGAAAATCTCACTGTATTCTGCATTCATGCCTTGCTTTCTTAGAAAGAGCTACTAACCTTTCAAAGATAAGAAATCTGCTATGTTTTAGTGGGAACCAGAAGGAAACAGATGGCATCCTCAAATTGGGACACCTCTAGGAGATTTTAAGAACTCACAGTGTAATGAAAGACTACACAGATAGTGAGAGTGTGGTATCCTTGGAATTAGTAATAATGAGTCTCCATCACCACCCCTTGACCTGAGGGGCATGGGAGGGAGCAGCCTGTGGCAGTGAGGATAAGGAGGACCTCCTGTCAGGAGCTGAGAGCTTTGCTTGAGTGATGGATCATCCAGGGGAATAAATAACCAAATATCCCATTCCTCCCTCCATCCTTTCTCTGCTGGGGACTCCATTGGCCAATGAGGCTCATGAAAGAAAAAATTATCCTCTACTTGTTAAAATGCAAGGAAGATTTATTCAGGATTATTACAGTAGATATTAACAATTGTCACAGTAGCAGAGAAAGATCAGGCTTAACTTTTTATTTTTTTAATTTTTTTTGGAGTTCAGTTGCTTTACAACGTTGTGTTAATTTCTGCTGTACAGCAAAGTGAATCAGTTATACGTATACGTATATCCCCTCTCTTTTGGGTTAACTGCCTATTTAGGCCTCCACAGAGCACTGAGTAGAGTGCCTGGTGCTGTAGAGCAGGTTCTCATTATTACCTATTTCATACATAGTGTCATAGTGTGTTTATGTCAGTCCCATTCTCCCAGTTCATCTTTTCCCCGCCTTTACCCCTTTGGTATCCCCTACGTTTGTTCTCTGCATCTGTGTCTCTATTTGTGCTTTGTAAACAAAATCATCTATACCATTTTTTCAGATTTCGCACATGTGTGTTAATATACGGTATTTGTTTTTCCAACTTAACGTCATCGTGTATGGTGGTCTCTAGGTCCGTAGCCATCTCTACGCGGGGCTCGGCTTCATTTTTCTTTCTCTGCCTGAGTAATGTCCCGTTGTATAGATGTGCCCCGTTTGCTTTATCCATTCCTCTGTTGACGGATGTGCAGGTCGTTTCCATGTCCTGGCTATTGTAAATAATGCCGCAGTGAACACTTGGGGTGCATGTGTCTTTCTGAATTACGGTTTTCTCTGGGTGTATGCTCACTGGTGGGATTGCTGGGTCACACGGTAGGTCTGTTTTTAGTCTTTTCAGAAAGCTCTGCTGTTCTCCATAGTGGCTGTATCAGTTTACGTTCCTACCAACAGTGCAAGGCAGTTCCCTTTTCTCCAGCACTTGTTTGTCGATTTTGTGATGATGACCATTCTGACTCATGTGTACCTCGTTATAGTTTTCAGGCTTGACTTTGCATGCAGCAAAGAGCTGGGGTTTGTGGCCGGGGAGCAGGTGAGGGCTGGGAGGAGGGTCTGTGGTTGGGTTGGTGCCGAGGGTGACAACAGCGGCGGGAGGGTTCTAGCTCACTCACCCAACAGGGTTCTTGTTGAAGGCGGGCCAAGGACTTACACGTCAAAAGTGGCAACTGAGGAAACTTCAGATACTGAGCGTGATCAGCTATCACGGGTGAGCGATTCTGTTTAACCTGATTTAGCAAGATTCTTGCTAAAATTGAGCTCTGCAAGCCCAACGAGGAGGGGGGCCAAGTTTGAGACCTCATGGAGAAGAGGTTTCAAAGGAGCCTGACTAAGATTGGATCAAGTAGAGAGTCTGTTGTCGATAGACCCATACGGGACAGCATCTGGGGCAAGGAGCAGTGTGGAGACGGACGCAGGGGCATCCAAATGGGTCAGCGGTGACGTATCCTTTAGCAGATTAGTGAACTCACTCCTTTGTGACGGGGTAAAGTGGAGCCTGAGCTTCTTTGAAAGCTATAATGAAACATAACAAGATTACAAGGATATGTCTGACTGAGTAAAAAAAGTCCTCACAGTTTGTACATGAAAACAGGGACACATTTCATTAATGATACATTGACTTTGAATTTCTCAATAAATCCAGAAGATGACCTTCAAAGTTGACATGATCACTTTTCTGAGATTTATCTCAAAAAATGTCCACAGTGGTCGTTGTGCCTGGGAAAAGACAGGGTCAAAAGGAATTCAGTTGATCTGAGGTGTCTAGCAACATTTTATCAGTGCAGACATCAGTAGGTGCTGCAGGCTGCACACACATGGTGTGGAAAGTCTTCAGAAGAGTCTACAGGAGATACCAAATTTATTAAATGAAATTTATTTAACGCAGTAAATTTTTATTTTCAATGTTGGAATTGTTTCAGTTAATAGAGGTTGCCCAGCAGAAGCACATTGTTTGTTTATTTTTCTCCTCTCTAAACAGATTTAAGCAATACAGGAAAACCAGAGCAGGAGAGTAAAACATCCTGTCCCACATCCTTTGCTAGAATCACAGGAGCAAACATTTGTAACTGAAAATGCATTTCCTCCACATGTTTAAAATAGTACACTGCTTTGGCTTAAAAAATCTAAAGTTTATACTTCGGGGATAGAGTAAACCAAACATCCAGTTTTCACTGGAGGCAGGAATCAGAGATGACAGTTAACTCTACAGTTGGTAGAAGCAGCACCACGCTCATCCTGCTGTGTCTGAATTCTCCTAGTCCTGTTACTCTAAGCGCTCTATCCACTTCTTACTCTCCACTCCCCTCCAGCTCTGGTGACCAGTTGAATCCAGCTTCTGTCAGTGTTGTGGGTGTTTGGCCAGTGCATTCACTGCTTATCTTCAACCCAGCATTTACTACTTACTTTATTCCAACAGTGGGCAACCATTAGTCCCATTCAAGTTTATGATCCCAGCCAAGGCATGAACTTGTTTGATTAAGGGCTTACTGTTTTAGATTCCTCTTTATAGACTGAAAATGATCTAAACCAGTAAAACATAAGGGTTCAAGACATCATTTTCCTGTTAATTTTGTGTTGTCATCTCGATCTGTTGAGGGAAAAAAAGGCTTCATTGTTGAGTCTCAGACATCATCCTGGGTGGTATCAGGTTAGCACTGCTTGCCCCAAAAATAGAAGAGAGAGGATTCCTCACGGTATCACAGTGCTGGTTGAAGACCTGTTGGTACTGAGTGTATTTGAGCCATCCATCCCCAGGACCTTCACTTCATACAACAGAGTCTGTCTGAGCCGTTGATCTCTCCCAAACTTCTTGGACATGAGTTAATAAAACCTTGATGACTTTTAAGTTTCAATATATAGTCTTTTGATAGAGATCATTGAGCATTTTGATCTGAATCTCATTATTGATCAGTCAGACTTCTGATGTATGTTGATTTATTTTTTAGGCCATTTTACTTTTAAAGTAGTTACAGTCACATTGAGAGGAGCATCTCAAAGCTGCTGCTGCTTCTGCCGCTGCTGCTAAGTCACTTCAGCCATGTCCGACTCTGTGCGACCCCATAGACGGCAGCCCACCAAGCTCCCCGTCCCTGGGATTCTCCAGGCAAGAACACTGGAGTGGGTTGCCATTTCCTTCTCCAGTGCATAAAAGTGAAAAGTGAAAGTGAAGTCGCTCAGCCGTGTCCTACTCTTCTCGACCCCGTGGACTGCAGCCTACCAGGCTCCTCCATCCATGGGATTTTCCAGGCAAGAGTACTGGAGTGGGGTGCCATTGCCTTCTCCATTGAGAGGAACATCTCAAAGCTAGATAAGATTATATTTCAAGTTTTTTACCTGACAGTGAAGAAAGGACCTCCGAATTATTCACAAAAAATATATTTACATCAATAGCAAAAAAAAGACAGGCTACCTCAGAAATCTGACTCCACCTCCAGGTTTGATGCTCTTGTGAAATGCCTGATCAGGTGGCACGCGCCTGTGGCTTTTGAGTAGGTATACATGATGAGGTTACTGAATGCCAGAGAAGAGCCCTTCCCAGGAGAAGAGAATCAGCTTGTTTCAAAAGAATAAATATCATAAGTAAGTACTTATTGGTAATTATTATAATTAATTATAATCATAATTACACAATTATATACTTATAATATATATTTATAAATATTTTATTAACATATTTCTAATTTCTATATAATTAATTATTATAAAGATCATTTGAAGAAAGTGGGCATTTTAGAAAAGACCTGTAATATCTTTCATATTCATTTTTAAGAGAACAAATAGTATTAGTTTAATAGTTTAAAATTGGATGTACCTTATCTCTTTTTAAAAATAGCTATATTGAACTGTATTTATTTACCAATTAAGTTATGCCATTTTTAGTTTTTAGTGTATTCAGCATCGTGCAGCACTTACCCCCAAATGCTGTCTGTCTCCATTTTTATACACCTCTCTCTTCCCCACCACCAGGAGACCACTGATCTATCTCTTTGTCTAGATTTGCCTGTTTGGACATTTCATATAAATGGAATCATACAGCATTTCTTGTTTTGTGTCTGGCTCTTTGACTAGCATGATGGTTTTTGGATTTTTGGCTGCGCTATGTAGCCTGTGGGATCTTAGTTCCCTAACCAGGGATGGAACCCGTGCCCCTGCTTCGGGAGCTCGGAGTCTTCACCACTGGGCCATGAGGGAAGTCCCTAGCGTCATGTTTTTCAGGCCCATTCTTGTGTCTGCTTCATTCCTTTCTATGGCTGAATAATATTCCATCATGTGACTGTTCCTCTTTTTGTTTATTCGTTCATTAGTTGGTGGACATAGGATTGTTTGCTCTTTTTGACTATTACAAATAATCCTTCTCTAAACATTCATGTGCAGGAGACCTGGGTTTGGTCCCTGTGTTGGGAAGATTCCCTGGAGGAGGGCATGGCAACTCACTCCAGTCTTCTTTCCTGGAGAATCCCCATGGACAGAGGAGCCTGGTGGGCTACAGTCCCTGGGGTCAACAGAGTCAGACACGACTGAGTGACTATGCACACACACACATTCAGGTACAAGCTTTTGTAGGGATATGTGCATGAACCTGGTGTGAAATTTCTGGGTCATGTGGTAAGTTGGACGCAGTTTTGGATAGGACAAGGAGCCATAAGAGGAGAATTCACGTGTTACCAAGAGGTTCCTTTGATCGTGGTTTCTTTTAAAGCATGTGTAGTTCTATATATAAGCTCTGCTGTAGGAAAAAGAAATTGGTGGAAAGCTGAAATGTCCAGTAACATAAAAGAAATGGCTAGATAAAAGATGAGGCAATTTCCTTTTGTCATAGTTCATGTTGGATGTAAGGAGAGAGGTTAAGACTTTTGGTTTGTTCCCACAGCCAGCTCTAAGCTTTCTACTTAGTGAGATTTCCTGTTTGATGATAATTTGGGATTTTACTTCAGCTGACTCAGGGCTGGCCCTGCCCTTATTTTATTACTGTTTGTAAATAGATGTTCATTAACGTTTGAATGTGACTTTGTCGCTCTTAGTGGATGTGGTTCTGCCAGTAGGAGGTGTTGAGGAACGTGTGGCGAGAGAGAAATTTTGGTGCCACGTGACTTGAGACCATTGGTGCTCAATGGGTGGGATTCAGGGGTACTGAATATCCTGCAGTGCTTAGGACAGTTTATGCGGAGAATTTTCTTTCCCAAAATGCCAGCAGTGTCCCCTTTGTGACATACTGTTTTAGGGTGCTGGAGTCCTTCACTTTCCGGTTTGAGACTCCTCCAGGGTAGACATTCACAAGCTGACAGTTGATGAATCAGATCTGTCCTTGGATGTTTTATTTGACCAGTATTTAAAAATCAGGAGAGTTGGCACAACGCTTTGGATTATTGGCTTTTCTTTGGAAACAAGTTGTGCCTCTGCCCCCGCTCTTTCCTGACAGCAGGAAGGAATTGGAGCAGAGCCGATGGGTTGTGCCCATTCCTGTTCACGCTCCTCGGTGTTGCTGCCTGCCTGCTTCCTGTAGTCAGGTGATTCTCACATGCTGAACTCAGTGTTCCCCCTTAATGGTCAAGTTAATTACCTTTTGGAAACAACTTGTTCTCTAGATTAAGTATCAGACTTACTGCCTTATCAGATTGTAGGTTAAATGTTTGTCTGCTTTAAAAGAATAAGTAGTTTCTGTTTATTGATAGTTTACCAGATTTAAGACACACTCCTAAATGTACATGTGTTATTTCATTTACTTCCCATGGACACTTCAAGAGATAGGTGCTAACTTTGTGCCCATTTCACAGATCAGGAAACTGAAACTCAGGGAGGTGCTCTTAATTTGTTAAAAGTACATAGTTGATGGATGGTGAAGCCTGGATTCCAGTCTAGTTCTACTTGAGACCAAAACCTGAACTCCAGCCAGCGTGCCTTACAACCACTCCTCCTTATTTTCTTAATTGACCTTTTTTGTTAAAAGTATCTCTTCAGCTTTATAACTGATGAAGGACCCTTTAAAGCTATTTTGTGTTTTGTTATTTTTGAAGGAAGTGAGATGACTATTTAATCCTGATTCCTTTGTAAGCCTTTTCCTCATTAACTATGACTAGTCGGGTTTCCTGTATTACATTTTAATCTCAGCCTTATCTCTTGAAATTGAAGGAGCTAGCACATTTTAAAAATGAGTTCCAGGTGTGTTTAGAAAGCAAAGACACCACTCTGCCGACAGAGGTCTGTATGGCCTTGGCTGTGGTTTTTCCAGCAGTCATGCATGGATGGGATGCAACAGTTGGACCATCAAGAAGGCTGAGCGCTGAAGAATTGATGCTTTCACACTGTGATACTGGAGAAGCCTCTTAAGAGTTCCTTGGACAGCAAGGAGATCAGACCAAGTCAGTCCTAAAGGATATCAACCCTGAATATTCATTGGAAGGACTGATGCTGAAGCTCCAATACTTCAGGACTACCTGATGTGAAGAGCCTACTTATTGGAAAAGAGGCTGATTGATGCTGGAAAAGATTGAGGGCAAGAGGAGAAGGGGGCGACAGAGGATGAGATGGTTGGATGACATCACCGAGCGATGGACATGAGTTTCAGCAAACTCCAGGAGGTCGTGAAGGACAGGGAAGCCTGGCGTGCCGGAGTACATGGGGTCGCAAAGAGTCGGATACGACTTGGTGACTGAACAAAGCAGCAGTGGAGCTTTGGACCTCCAGCTGAGGTCTGGATTTTACATTGCAGGAAGCTTATGTGAGGACCCCGCCCCCAGCTTCCAAGGGACCCAAGTAGGAGATATCCTTGTCTGGCTTGTTTTAAGGTCATTTCTTCTTGCAACCATTTGTTCCAGAATAAGACTATCTAGAAACAGCTTTTAAGAGGAAATGATTGATTCTATCAGCCTCACTGGTACTGCTGTTACTTTACTTATCAGCTCCAGAATGCTGCTTTTTGTTGGGGCAAGAAAACCCTGTACCGACTTTCACCTACATGTTCTTCAATGGATGCTTATATTCTGCTTCATTTGGTTTTAGCTTATTCTTAAATTTTATTTTAGGTATACTGTACAGTTGTTCCAAGAATAGGGTAAGTGGATTTGAAATTGAAATTAAACAATTCTTTTAAGATTTCCCCATGACTACTTGGAATGTTTTGAATTTATTACAGGTGATCTCATCTCATGCACATTCTTGATTTCAAGAGATTGTTCCAGGTCAAGCTAGTAACTGAAAGAATTATGAATGGAGAGATTAATGATATTCCTTTCACCTCATCCTTCACTTTTTTGGGGAGACTTTTTGACATTTGGATCAAGTAATTCATGCATCTAAATGAGAACCCAAACATAGAAAGGCTGCAAAGTAAGGACATTTTTCCTTTGTAGTCACTAGGATGGGATTGAATGCTTACAGCAAAATACTATGCCTCTAGGAAATGTCCCTTTTGGTTTTCCATATTGCCCAGAGTTGAACAAATTCTAGTGATCTTAGAAAGTCCTATCAAGGAGTTGCTTTATTACACAGAGCAACTTCCTTTTTAAAAACTTTGCCTTTACCCTTGAGTTAAAGCAGCAACAAGTCTAAGAGCCAGATACCTATATGTTATAAAATTTAAATTTTTTATTTTTCTGTATTCCTATACCCTTGATTGTGCCAAATTTCTCTTGGTGTGAAATAGGGAAGGAAGATGCTTTGAGTGCTTCTTGGAGTGTAGGGAAGCATAGAAAGGGTAGGTAGCTGAAGTTATGACTCTCGTGAAGTTCAGGAAGCATAGAAAGGGTAGGTAGCTGAAGTTGTGACTCTCGTGAAGTTCAGTTGGTGTGATAATAGGAAATTGATTTGGAAAAGATACATAGAGGCCTTCAGTTAAGGAGAGAGTTGTGATGCTATAGGAATGAAGTGGGAATAGTTTGGTTGTAACATGAATTTGTTGATTTTAGTTGCTTCTTGTGCTTTAGCTTCTTTCAGTGTACACTAGAGGGCAGAGTTCCCCTGAAGAGATGGTGTGTCTTTGGCAAGATCCCAGGAGAAGGAAACATTCCTAAGATCGGGTATATAAGTGTGTCGTGTACATTTTTCTCTAATGATATGAGCTTACTCTCTTGGTATGAAATATTTTATGTTTTATATATAGTTTCTACATTTTTCTTTTATTAGAGAATTTGTTTTGTTTTAAATTTTACCAGTGTGCTTAGAAAGTGGAAAATGATTTTTCCTCTCTTGAGTTCTTTCTTTCCCAGTCCCAGAGGCTAATCGTTTTAGCCAGTTATCAGTTATATTCCAATCCTTCCCTATATTACGCTAATATATTATAATATATGTACATTAAAACAAAAATGGACTTACTCTTTCTTCATTAATCTGCAACTTGTATTTGTAAACAGTCTTATTTTGGGTATCTTTTCAGGTCCAGTATAAACATCTACACTTTTTTATGCCTGCATGATACTCTGTTGTGTGAATATTCTATAATTTGAATAACCAACCATTCCCTTATTGGTGAACTTTTAGTTTTCCAAATTTTGTACTTATGAATAGTTCTGTAGTAATCCTTGTACATACTTTTTTTTTTAATGTTCTCATGTTGTTATTTCTGGAAGATTTCTTATAAGTGGAATTGCTGAGTCAAATGTATGCACCTTAAATCATAATGGGTGCTGCCAAATAGGCAATAACAGTTTGAAATCTCCAGTGTTATGTGAGTTGGAGGGCACATTTCTGCACATCATTACTTTACTAGTATCCAAAGGTTTCTCCACAATCATGTTAACTGATTGCTCTTAACCTACTGGTTTGTGTTGTGGCTTAAAATTACCCCTCCTTTGAAAACTTTTAACAGAAACAGACTTTTTTTTTTTGCCAAGAATTAAACTAGTGCTACATTTTGGTGCATTTGTCAAATGTTAGAGAAGGAATAAATTAAGATTTTGGTATCACCTCTAGATAGACTTCCCTGGTGGCTCAGATGGTAAAAGCATCTGCTTACAATGCGGGAGACCTAGGTTTGATCCCTGGGTTGGGAAGATCCACTGGAGAAGGAAATGGCAACCCACTCCGGTATTCTTGCCTGGAAAATCCCATGGACAGAGGAGCCTGGCAGGCTACAGTCCACAGGGTCGCAAAGAGTCGGACACGACTAAGCTTCACTTCAAACCTAGATTGTCTCCATGTTATATCAAATCATCAAAATTAATTAATTCTCAGTCATTTAAGAGTTCAGATAAAAATCTGAGTTTTATGAATGCTGAGAGCAATTGTGAGCCAGTTTAGGGACTGTAGTATATTATAAATTCTTTAAAATGCTATGTGTTAGCATTCTCTCTTTATGTCCTTAGTGGTGGAAGTCACTATTCCCAAATGTTTTCATGTCAGTGAAGAATGTCATTTGTCCTAAGCTTAGCAGCCAGTGATTCTTACATTCTGTTCATGTTCTGGTACAGGCATCTTGCTACTGTTTGGTGGGAGGTTATGATTATATAGCGGAGAAGGCAATGGGCAACCCACTGCAGTACTCTTGCCTGGAAAATCCCATGGACGGAGGACCCTGGAGGGCTGCAGTCCATGGGGTTGCTGAGGGTCGTACACGACTGAGCGACTTCACTTCACTTTTCACTTTCATGCATTGGAGAAGGAAATGGCAACGCACTCCAGGACTCTTGCCTGGAGAATCCCAGGGACGAGGGAGCCTGATGGGCTGCCGTCTATGGGATCGCACAGAGTTGGACACGACTGAAGTGACTTAGCAGTATGATTATATAGAAAGATGCATGTTTGATAAATATTTTTATTTGGATTGGGGAGTTTTTCTTAGGGAGAGGCTGAGTAGCTTTGTTCTCGTTATTTTGGTCAGGGATTGAAAATCAGGCTGATGTGAGGTCCAGCACTGAACTGTAGTCAGTTACTAGCCTTGGATTCTTGCCAAAACCCTGTTATCCGAGGGAACCTATGATAAATTTCATTCCAAATAATTTAAAATTTCTAACTTAGGCTAATATGTCTGTATCATTAAGAAAATGGGAGATTCTGAATAAGTGTTAATCTTTAGATATATTAATAGTAATTCTGGATGCTTATGACCATAAAAAAAAGTCACAGCCTTTTGAAAGTTAGACTTCCCTTGAATTTGAAATGCTTGCAATTTCAGTAGCTGCTTATTTGAGAATGAGCAAGAGCAATCCACACTTTGCATTGGCTTTTGCTTTAAACTGGGATCATTTAGCCCCAGCTCCTTGCGAGATGGTGAACTGTAGGAGGCAGGAACCAAAAGAGAAGAGTTTCTCTATAGTCAGAGAGTGACATGTCTTATTTGAAGTGACATTTAGAAAGATCCAGAGGATCCCATCTATAAAACACTATTGATCTTGAACTCTTGCCTCATGTAACTAGTTTCAAAGAAAAGATTTGAGGGAGTTTCCTTTAGAGCATCAACCACAAGCATCATGTCTGCTTCCCAGCTGTGTTTCTGTATATGCTGTGGGTTAATGAAATCCTAGTTTTTGAAGCCATTTCAGAAAGTCATTCCAATTAAGTTTACGTTGGACCTGTTTGGACCTCAATTCCTCAGTCTTGTGATGAAGCCAACTTTTCTTATTGGGCTAACTTGGACAATCAGCTATGTGTTTTACAGTATCATAGAAGAATGAGCCAGGTAGAATTTCAGCACAAAGGCTTAGCTTTTGAAGTATCTGTCTTTATGAAACTGGAGTTACATATGTATTTTTTAAAAACTCCTTTGAAATAGGACTTTGGTCAGCACCAAAATGAAAGCGAAGGATCCGTGCTTCTCAGATGTAGTAGGGAAAGCTTGGATAAAGGCTTCTGTTTTCTGTACATTTATCAGTCTGTGGGGGAATTGATTGGCAGTGGAAAATGGAACACATCTCCTTTCTCCCAGTGTGGTGTGTCATCTGCTTACGATAAGCTATCTCAGGACGCCCCTTCCTGATAAGACTGGCACGCCTCTGAGTGTCCCGCTGCTGCCTCTCCTGTGTGTGTAGCGTGTCCGCAGGGTTCGGAGGCCTCTTCTGACCATCTCTTCAGTGCTGGTAGTTCTCTGTCCATCCAGTACCGCTTTTCTCCTGAGCTCCAGACCCATGTTTCTCACTGCTTGCTACAAGTTTATTCTGAATCCTCTTGACACCACAGTGGTCCAACATTTAATTCACTTTCTCTAAATGCTTCCATTTTACAGTACTAGAGAAATGGAGCCTGGGGAGCTAAGTAGCTTCTCAGAGAGAGCTTCTAAGCTAAAGGTTCTTTCTAGTCCATTTTTCCTACCTGCTCGGCCACACTGCTTGTCTGTCTCTGGAGAAAGAACATACCACCACTATTTCCTAAATCAATCATCCCAGCCTCAGTGCCGTCTTCAATTCTTTCCTTTCTTTTTCCTATCCTCCCCCTACCCTCAACTGCCCAATCCATTCAGTCCTTTTAATTCCACCTTCAGAATGTTCTGAATATTCATTTATATTCTTTCCCTCTCTCTCTTCGTGTCTTCTGTCTATATTTCATCTTCACTGACATTGCCTCTTTTCTGGGTCTTTCTTTCTTCATCATCTGTCTTGTAATTGAAATACTTTCTAAAGTCTTTGAATAGCTTGGACTATTATAATTGGTTCCTAAATTTACTTAAAAGACTGCAGTCTCTCTCCCTGTATCCACCCTGGATGCCATTGCTGGAATAAGAGATTTTGGGCAATGATTCAGTTTAGATCCTATCACTTTCTCAAAAATTTGATTCTTTTTGCCTACTATTCAGTTCAAATTCTTTAGCCTAATATTAGTGAACAACCGATTTTAGTTCCAGCAAACTGCACTTTTTTCTGGTACTCTATTTGACAGCCAGAGAAGGGTCCTTCCCTTTGCCCTGTCAGCTTATTCAGACTCCCTGTCCCCACCCCAGGTGCCCTCATCTCTTCCCATCTGTGGGAATCCTGCCCATTTTTCAAGCCCAGCTCTGCCCTCTCACACACTGTCCTGATACAGACCCTCCCTCTCTGTACTCCTGTCCCACTAATGGCCCTTAAATATTTGACCATGAAGTGTAGTTATTTTGTTCTTCCTTATTCATGCCTTGAAGAGAATAAAACTGATAAGATCTTTTCTTTGACGTTGGATTTCTGCAGTTTCAATACTGTGTGGATGGAACAGATTAAATTTTGTTTCTTAAATCTGAAAATTCATGCCTTTCGAAAGTTCTGAAAATTTCTCAGGCATTATCTCTCTGATTGGCTGTTTGCATTTTGTCATCCCTGTTCAGAATGCCTGTATGTCAGGGCTTTTCATTTTGTCCTCCACATCGCTTCCCTTCTCTAGTGTTTTTCAACCTCACTGTATCTCTGAGTTGCCTTCTGGCTATTTCCGGTGTCCCAGGTCTTTACTTTTTCTTCAGCTACGTCTAAGCTATTTTAACCTGTTCAGTGAGTTTCACTTCAATAAGTACGTTTTCTTTTTATTTTTAGAATTTTTATTTGATCTGTTTGCAAATCTGCTTGTTTTTTTCTCACAGGATCATGTGGTTTTGAGGATCTCTTTTATATTCATCACCATTTTATGTGTGCTTCCTCCATAGTTTCTGTCTGATTGTACCTTTGTCAGAAGTTCTTAGAGTTCTAAAGCTGTCTCTATTTCATTTGTTGTCTCTTACAGTGGATCATGTCCCTTTGTGTTTAGTATTCTTTGTCATCTTTACTAAGCTTTGGTCTCTGGCGTGATCTCATATGGCCTAGTGAAATTATATTTCTCTAAAGTGAGATGAATTCTCCACTCAGTGCCCTGGCTTTTTATGTTTTCTTTTTTCTTTCTTTGCTTTGAAGTTTCTGGAACACTCAGCTATCATAACTGGAATGATTATGAATCCCAATTCCGTGTGATAACAGGCCCAGGGCTCCATTTCTCAGGAGATGCTTTCCCCCTCCCTTTTCCCTGTTGTCCAAGCAGAGAGAAGCTTTCTTGTTTGCTCTGTAGGCTGTTAGCTGAACTTTTCCTAGTCTGTCCTTTCCCTGAGGTTACATAATTTCTGTTTTATTTGAGACTTTAGTTCTACTTTCCACCTTTTATAAGTCCAAGACTAGTCCTGTTATCATGTGGATAGCAAAACCCAGAGCGGAAGTTATTGAAACTCCTTCCCCACCGCATTCAGCTCCCTTAGCCACTAGATTAGCTCATATTCTGCCACTGTGGCCTCAGTTCCTTCCTTGATCCTGGCACCCTGGGCATTTCCCTTTCCTCTGTTTGGTCTTTTGTTATATGTAAATCTAGTGTTTCTAGGTCTTTATTGGAAAATGTTTAGGTTATATTAAACATTCATCTTGCCTGAACTGGAAGTTCATTGTGAGAAGTCACTCAGTCATGTCCGACTCTTTGCAACCCCATGGACTGTAGCCTATCAGGGTCCTCTGTCCATGGGATTCTCCAGGAAAGAATACTGGAGTGGGTTGCCATTTCCTTCTCCAGGGGATCTTCCCAACCCAGGGATCGAACCCGGGTTTCCTGCAGGCAGGCAGACACTTTACCATCTGAGCCACCAGGGAAGCCCCTCTTTAAGGGCAGATACCCTGTATTGCTTTTTTAAAAAATGGTTCCCTGCAGCTAGTACGAAGTTGGTCATTACATTTGGCGAATTGGAAGTTACTTAAAGGAAATACTTCTGACCACTCTGAGCATAGGAAGAAATACCCAGTAACCTTTAAAAACACATTTGATGACTTTCTTTCATATCAGATATAAACTGATTTTTCTCCTATTCAAACTCTATTGATTTTCACCATTAAAATACTGTATATCTTAAATATCTGTTGTTTTTCTTCTCTCTTTTGAGCTAATGTATTGCTTTTTTAAAAAATGGTTCCCTGCAGCTAGTACGAAGTTGGTCATTACAATTGGCGAATTGGAAGTTACTTAAAGGAAATACTTCTGACCACTCTGAGCATAGGAAGAAATACCCAGTAACCTTTAAAAACACATTTGATGACTTTCTTTCATATCAGATATAAACTGATTTTTCTCCTATTCAAACTCTATTGATTTTCACCATTAAAATACTGTATATCTTAAATATCTGTTGTTTTTCTTCTCTCTTTTGAGCTATTTATATTGCTCCCTTTGTTGGTTTTCCTTGTTCTCTTCAGAAACAAAATATCTGGGAATATTTTTTGTTACATTTTCTAAAGCATCCATGAATTTTCCTCATACTCATATTAGTCTTATTTGTTGCCTTCCCCCGCCCCGCCCCGCCCCCAGCTCCATCTTAATGTCTGTTTTGAAAATCTTTACCACCAGGTATTGTGGATCTTCTTTTTGTCTGTCTCGTGCCTCACCCCCTCAGAAATCTGCAAGACATTTCATAAATGCCACACTTCATAAGAGGCAAGGAGCCGAATATTCAAAACCATTGATTTCCCAGTGTTCTTTTTATCTAGTTTTCAGTCAGGAACCTGGGCTTCTTGAGTCAGATACCTGCCCAGGATTTTCCGTCCAGGCCTAGTGAGGCAGAGGCAGGGAACTTGGAAGATCTTCCTGGGCCCACGCAGGGGCAGCAGGTGCGGTGTGTGTGGGACCCCAGACAGCCGCGCCAGTCTACATCTGTGGTGTGATTTGGGGGCATTGTTTCCAGCTTCTGAACTTGCTTCTTAAATCCTCCTGGATTTTGATGAGTAACCTAATACCTCTTTTTTAAATGGCACCCCACTGCAGTACTCTTGCCTGGAAAATCCCATGGATTGAGGAGCCTGGTAGGCTACAGTCCATGGGGTCGCGAAGAGTCGACACAACTGAGCGACTTCACTTTCACTTTCATGCATTGGAGAAGGAAATGGCAACCCACTCCAGTGTTCTTGCCTGGAGAATCCCAGGGATGGGGGAGCCTGGTGGGCTGCCGTCTATGGGGTCGCACAGAGTCGGACACAACTGAAGCGACTTAGCAGTAGCAGCAGCAGACTTACATGCAGTTTGTAAAATAACAGCTTTCTTGAATCCTTGACCCAGCATCCCTCTATTGTAACATCTTATAGTATCACAAATAAAGTCCTACAGATAGTCGTGTACAGGTTTTGTGTGGTTGTTAAGTGTGTGTATTTGTGGGGTGTTTTATTTTGTTTCTGTTGCACCACATGTCTTGCTGGCTCTTAGGTCCCTGACCAGGGATTGAACCTGGGCTACAGCAGTGCAAGTGCTGAGTCCTAACCCCTGAACTGCCAGAGAATTCACATAACTGTGTTATTTTTGTGTGAACAAGTTTTATATTGCTACTATAACAAATTACCATAAATGCAGCTACTTACGAAGCACAAATTTATTGTCTTACAATTTTGTAGACTGGAAGCCCAACACCATGGTTTCACCATGCTAAAATCAAAGCAGATCTGTGTTCCTAGTGATTGTTGGACTACCAAGGGCTTCATTTTCTTGCTCTCAGCTGTGGGCCTTCCCAGCTTCCAGAAACCACCCACTTTCCTTGACTCATGGCCCGCTTCTGTTTTCAAAGTCAGCAGCAGCTAGTTGATTCCCTCTCAAGCTAGGAATGTCTGTTCCTCCTTTCATCTCATCTCTAACCTAGCTGGGAAAGGTTCTCTGCTTGTGAGGATTTCTTTGATTAGATTGGGCCCACACTGATAATCGAGGATTATCTCCACTGTCTCAAGGACCATACCCTTAATCACATCTGCAGAGTCCCTTTTGCCATGGAACGTAAGGTAACTAAATCACATTCCAGGAGGGTAGGGAGTGAATAGCTTTCAGGGAGAGGGGTCATTATTCTTCTTACCACAATTAAAATTTCATTTCTCAGAGTAAATGCTCTGAGAGGGAGTTAACTACTGAGTCAAGAGTAGTTGAGAGTGAAACTACCATATAGTAGGAGAGTGAAAAAGTTGGTTTAAAACACAACATTCAAAAAAGATCATGGCATCCAGTCCCATCACTTCCTGGCAAATAGGTAGGGAAACAATGGAAACAGTGAGAAACTTTGATTTTGGGGGGCTCCCAAATCACTGCAGATGGTGAGTGCAGCAATGAAATTAAATGATGCTTGCTCCTTGGAAGAAAAGCTTTGACCAACCTAGACAGCATATTAAAAAGCAGAGACATGACTTTGCCAACAAAAGTCTATCTAGTCAAAGCTATGGTTTTTCCAGTAGTCATGTATTGATATGAGAGTTGGACTATAAGGAAAGCTGATCACCGAAGAATTGATGCTTCTGAATTGTGGTGTTGGAGAAGACTCTTGAGAGTCCCTTGGACTGCAAGGAGATCCAACCAGTCAGTCCTAAAGGAAATCAGTCCTGAATATTCATTGGTAGGACTGATGCTGAAGCTCCAATCCTTCAGCCACCTGATGCAAATAACTGACTCATTGGAAAAGACCCTGATTCTGAGGAAGATTGAGGGCAGGAGGAGAAGGGGACGACAGAGGATGAGATGGTTGGATGGCATCACAGACTCAATGGACATGAGTTTGAGTAAACTCTGGGAGTTGGTGATAGACAGGGAGGCCTGGTGTGCTGCAGTCCACGGGGTCACAAAGAATCAGACACGACTGAGCGACTGAACTGAACTGATGATAGTTGAATGTATACTTTTATAAGAAACTGTCCAACTTTTCCAAAGGGGCTGCACCATTTTACATTTCCACCAGAAGTGTGTAAGGGATTCAGTTTCTCTGCATTCTTGTCAACATTTGGCACGGTCATTATTGTTTATTTTAGCCGCTCCAGTAGGTGTATAGTGTACTTCATTATGATCTTAATTTAGATTTCTCTATTGGCATATAAATACATTTCCCTAAGGTGTTAAATACTTTTTCATGTGCTCTTTTAACTGAACTGATGATAGTTGAATGTATACTTTTATAAGAAACTGTCCAACTTTTCCAAAGGGGCTGCACCATTTTACATTTCCACCAGAAGTGTGTAAGGGATTCAGTTTCTCTGCATTCTTGTCAACATTTGGCACGGTCATTATTGTTTATTTTAGCCGCTCCAGTAGGTGTATAGTGTACTTCATTATGATCTTAATTTAGATTTCTCTATTGGCATATAAATACATTTCCCTAAGGTGTTAAATACTTTTTCATGTGCTCTTTTGCCATCTATATATCCTCTTTGGTGAAATGACTGTTCTTGTCTTTTGCCATTTTCTAACTGGATTGTTTGAACTTCTTACTGCTGAGTTTTAAGAGTTGTCTGTAAATTCTGGATATTTGTCCTTTATCAGATATTAAGTTTGCAGATCCTTTCTTCCAATGTATAGCTGTCTTATCCTTTTAAGAAGATTTTCACAGGGCATATGTTTGTGATTTTGATGAAGTCCAATTTATCAGTTTTTCCTTTTATGGATTTTGCTTGGGGTGTCAAGTCTAAGAATGCTTTGCCTAGCCTTGATCCCACAGATTTTTTCTTTGATTTTTTTTTTTTTAATGTTTTACATTTAACTTCATGAACTGTTTTGAGTTATTTTTTGCATGAAGCATGTGATTTAGGTCAAGGATGATTTTTTTAATTTTTGTTTCACTTTATTTATTTTTTTGCCTGTGCCATCCTCCTTGTGGCAACATTTGTTGAAAGGGCTATCCTTGAATTACTTTTGCCCTTTTGTCAAAAATTAATTCTGCTTATTTGTGTAGTTCAATGTCTGGGGTCTCTGTTCCATTGACGTGTCTGTCCCACAATCTTGATTACTGATTATAAAATAAATCTTGAAATCTGGTCATCTGATTCCTTCCACTTCATTATTTCATTTCAGAAGTATTTTTAAAAAAACTCTTGTAGTTATTTTGCCTTTCCAAATAAGTTTTAAAATAATGTTGTCAGTGTCTAGAAAAACTCTGGGATTTTGATAGGAATTCCTATCAAACCTTGTTAAACCTTGTTATGGACTGAGAATTGTGTTCTTCCCTCCCCTCTTAAAAACATGTATTTTAAAGCTTTAACCCCCAGTGTGACTGTATTTTGGGATAAGGTATTAACAAAGTAAGTAATGTTAAATGAGGTTATAAGGGTAGGTGCTCATCCCATAGGATCAGTCTCCTTATAAGAAGAGGAACAGACACCAGACCTCTCTCTGCAAATATTAACAGAGAAGGGGTCATGTGAAGACACAGCTAGAAGGTATTTGTTTGCCAACCAGAGAGGTCTTACCTTGATCTTGGATTTCCAGCCTCCAGAACTGTGCTGCTGCTGCTAAGTCCCTTCAGTCATGTCCGACTCTGTGCAACCCCAGAGATGGCAGGCAGCCCACCAGGCTCCCCCGTCCCTGGGATTCTCCAGGCAAGAACACTGGAGTGGGTTGCCATTTCCTTCTCCAATGCATAAAAGTGAAAAGTGAAAGTGAAGTCACTCAGTCGTATCCGACTCCTAGCAACCGCACGGACTGCAGCCCACCAGGCTCCTCCATCCATGGGATTTTCCAGGCAAGAGTACTGGAGTGGGTTGCCATTTCCTTCTCCAATGCATAAAAGTGAAAAGTGAAAGTGAAGTCGCTCAGTCGTGTCCGACTCCTAGCAACCGCATGGACTGCAGCCTACCAGGCTCCTCTGTCCATGGGATTTTCCAGGCAAAAGTACTGGAGTGGGGTGCCATTGCCTTCTCCGTCCAGAACTGTGAGGAAATGCATTTCTGTTATTTAAGCCACTAGTCTATGATATGCTAATATGGGGCAGCCCAAGCAGACTAATATAAACCTATAAGTCAGTCCAGAGGGTATTGATAAAGAATCTTTATTATATTGAGTCTTTCAATCCATGAACTTTGTATGTGTATCCATTTATTTTTATTAGCATTTTGCAGTTTTAAACATATAAGTCCTATAGATATAATTTGTTAGAGTTATGCCTAATAGTTCATTTTCTTTTGAATGATTATAAATGGCATTGTATTTTTAAATTAATCTTTGTCTTTATTAACATTTTTCTGTTCTGCAGTCTGTTTTGTCAGATATCAGTATAGCCACTCCAGCTCTCTCTCTTTTTTAAAATAGACTTTATTTTTTTCAATTTGTTTGCATCACACGGATTGCAGGATCTTAGTTCCCCCAACCGGGGTTGAACCTGTGCCCTTGGCAGTGAAACTGCAGAGTCCTAACCACTGGACTGCCAGGGTTTCCCTCTCATTGTATTTTTAATTTTAGTGTTGACATATTTATTGCTGGTATATGGAAATATAACTGATTTTTGTGTGTTTATCTTATACCCTGCAACCTGACTTAACTCACATATTCTAGGATTTTTAAAAATAGACTCCTTGGGATTTTTACATAGTTAATCTTGCAAAAGAAAGTGAAGTCACTCAGTCGTGTCCAACTCTTTGCAACCCCATGGACTGTAGCCTACCAGGCTCCTCTGTCCATGGGATTCTCCAGGCAGTAGTCCTGGAGTGGATTGCCGTTTCCTTCTCCAGGGATCTTCCCAACCCAGGGATCGAACCCGGGTCTCCCCCATTGTAGACAGACGCTTTACTGTCTGAGCTACCAGGGAAGCCAATCTTGCAAATAGGGACAATTTTGTCCCTTGTTCTGTCTCTCTTCCCTTTTCCCTTTCTTGCCTTAGTACTCTGGCACAGACTTAGAGCACTGTATTGAATAAGAGCAGTGAGAGCAGGCATCCTTGCTTTGTTCCCAGTCTTAGGGAGAAACAGTATGTTTCACTATAATGTATAAGCTGTACATGTAAAAGCTGTACACTGTAATGTAAAAAGCCATGGGCTTTTTGTATTGTAGATGCTTTTAATCAAGTTGAATAAGTACCCCTTCTACTGCTGATTTTTTCAGGATTTTTATCATAAGTAGGTGTTAAATTTTGTCAGTTGTTTTTTTGGTATAGATTGATATAGTCAAGTGATTTATTTTCCTTTAGCCTCTTAATATGATGGATTATGTTGATTTTTTTTTTTTTTAGCATTGCTCTGATACAATTGACATACCGTATAATTCAGCTATTTAAAGCGTCCACATCAGTGGTTTTTAGTATAGTCACAGAGTTTTGCATCTCCCCCACAAGAACTCCTGCACACGTTAGCTATCACACCCCATCTCCTCCCACCCCACCTGTTGCTTTCACGTCACCTAGATGGCCACCAGTCTGTTTCTTTCTCTACGGGTTTGCCTATTCTGAGCATTTCATATAATGGAGTGGATAATCCATGATCTTTTGTCTCTGGCTTTCTCACTTAGCGTAGTATTTTAAGGTTCATTCATATTGCGGCATATTTCATTTCTTTGTGTTGCTGTGTGTGTGCTTGGTCACTCAGTTGCATCTGACTCTGCGATGCCGTGGACTGTAGCCCACCAGACTCCTCTGCTGGGGGGACTCTGCAGGCCATAATACTGGAGTGGGTTGTCATGCTCTCCTCCGGTGTATCTTCCCAACCCAGGGATTGAACCCAGGTCTCCTGCACTGCAGGTAGACTCTTTACTGTCTGAGCCACCAGGGAAGCCATACAATAGTCCCTTGTATGGCTATCCGTTATCAGCTGATGGACATTCAAGTCAATTTCCACTTTTTGGCTATTGTGAATAAGGCTGTAAGTATTTGTATACAAGATTTCCTGTGGACATGTGTTTTCATTTCTCTTGTTGTGGAAGGGAGTGGTAGCTGTGGTTAACATATGGTAACTGTGTTTAACTATTTGAGCAGCTTGCAGACTTTTCCAAAGAAACATTTCCACAAACATTCTACTTTTTCTCATCCTCATCAGTACTGTTATTATCCTTCTTTTTGGTCATGACTATCTTTGGGGATATGAAGTACCATCTTACTGTAATCTTCATTTGGAATTCCCCGGTGGCTTATGATATTGATCATCTTCATGTGCTTATTAGCCATTTGTATATCTTTTTTGGAGAAGAGTCTATTCAGATCTGTTCCTCATTTTTGGGGGGTTGTCTTTTTATTATTGAGTTGTAAGGGTTCTTTATATATTCTGAATACATGTCCCCTGCAGTAGAAATTCAGTCTTCACCACTGAACTGCCAGGAAAGTCCCCTTCACCTCTTCTAATTTTATTGACATTAGTTTTATGACCCTGGATGTGGTCTAGCTTGGTATTTGTTCTGTGAATGCTTCAAAGCCTAATATCCCCCGCCCAATATCTTTTAAATAAATTCCTTTCCTGTGTAAATCAGCCAGAGGCAGTGTCTGTGTCTTTTTCTAGAAACTGTAGCTAATACTTGTTTCCCACTGCATCTGTTAATAGCCGTTACTGCAGCATTTGCTGTACTGTCCTCTGTCAGTTTACATGTTGGTCTGTGAACTTGAGGATGTAGGTTTTGTGTCTTTTTTTTTTCTTTAATATTCATTCTGGTACATGGAAAATAATTTATAGGCATTTCTTGGATGAATGAATAAATAGATTTTATTAATGATCACCATTTTTAAAAAGTCTTAGGTAAACTCAGATCTAAGGAGATTTCTTTTTTTTTGCTTATATGTATTCTCCTATCAGTCTTAATCTTAAAAGCAGAATGTTTTTGGTTCCACAGCTTATATTCAGCAAGTGATTGACCCCTGAAACAAACTGTAATGTCTATTTATGTAATTAGAATGACATTTCCTTTCAGCTTGATCATGTCGTATTTCAAGCATAGACATGTGGGAAGTTCCTTACTCATTCCACAAGACTTATTTCACAACTCCTGCTATTTCCTTTATTACAGGTTGACTTGTCCTCTTGTTGTAAAAGTGTTGTTTCCATAACAAGACATTTCACAATACACATCCTTGTACAGTGAACAAAAGCTCTGATATGTACCTAGAAGCCTTGTTTTCTAGTCAGGAAGCACATGGTATTCCCTCAGCCTTTCCTGCATTTAACTTTGAGTTTCCTAATGGATAACTCTTTGGTTGTTTTCTCCATTCAGTGTAGGTACTGGGTAGCTCACACAGGGATTGGGGAGCCTGGTGGACTGCCGTCTGTGGGGTCCCACAGAGTCGGACACGACTGAAGCGACTTAGCAGTAGCAGCAGCAGCAGCTCGGACAGGAAAGAATCTGCTTGCAGTGCAGGAGACCCAGGTTTGATCCCTGGGTCAGGAAAATCCCCTGGAAAAGGAAATGGCCACCTATTCCAGTATTCTTGCCTGGGAAATCCCATGGACCGACGTGCCTGGTACCTACCGTCCAAAGGGTCACAAAGAGTTGGACACGACTGAGCAACTAACACTTTCACTTTCCCTGGGTTAAAATGTACATAAAGGATTTTGTTGTATAATGTGCACTGTTAATGTTAAAGAGTTCAGGCTGTTGCTGGTGACTGCCATCTAAGTTGTGTGCAGTAAATGGAGTAGATATAGGAGCCTGTGCAGGGACCTGAGGTACACATTCTGCCACTTGGCATGATATCCTATTTATTGCTAAGGCAATTTGGGGTGACTTCCTCTCTATTGCTTTGGGGATTTTCTAACAGTTTTTACTGCAAGAAAAAAAAAAAAAAGAACTGAATGAACTGGGGATGGCCAGTGGGAAAAGACTTCTTGAATGATTTCTCTGACTTTCAGTTAAGACCATATTTAATGGGTTCATGTTTTTCCTCCCTTGAAACTAAGTTGACTAGATGATACTTGAACACAGGAAGATCTTTCTGTATCTTCTCTCATACTTAGTTTCTTCTCTTCTTTGCCATCTTTTTTTTTCTTTTTTTGTTATTTCAGCTAGATGCCTTGTTAATAGCTATATATTGAGAATTTGCAAGAAAGGAGTGAGATATAAATAAGGCAAGATTGTAGAGACATAAGGATATCATTTTAGTTGTGGTTAGTATTCTTTCATCACATTTCAGGGTGAACTCAAGTCAAGAATGGTAGAGAGCATTTTAGTGACAGTCTCCATATTCTAGGCTTCGTTATTTTCTGAGTCTTCATCTATTCAGAAGATGTATTAAACAGCATCTGTTGAGTGCTTTTTGGTTCCCCACAGAATCTGACTTTCTTAAAGGAATATAGGATAGTTATCATAGGAGCCTTAGTGTTCAAATCAGTGAGTTACAACAGTTGTCTATATCCATGTAGCCCCTCCTGAAATGAGACCTGTGTGGTGTGACTCCATCTCCCCAGAAAGCTTTCTCGTGCCTTCTCTCAGGTGGTTCTCTTCTCCCCTCCCTTCACACCTTCTGCCCCAGGCAACCACTCATTTTTTTATGATATGTTAGTTTTCCTACTCCAAAATTTGATGTATATCAGTCATATGTTGTGTAACTCTTTTGTTTGTGGCTTTTTTTTACTCACCATGTTTTTTATTTTGTTTATTTATTTTTTTTCTGGAACAGAAAAAGATTTATTGTAGGGCCATTAAGGAGACAGGTGGCTCATGCCCTTAAAAGCCTTGAGTTTCTACAAGGGTTTTGGCAGAGCACTTTTATTTATTTATTTTTTTTTTAATTTTTATTTTTACTTTATTTTGCTTTACAATACTGTATTGGTTTTGCCATACATTGACATGAATCCGCCACAGGTGTACATGAGTTCCCAATCCTGAACCCCCCTCCCACTTCCACCCCATATCATCTCTCTGGATCTTCCCCGTGCACCAGCCCCAAGCATCCTGTATCCTGCAACGATCATAGACTGGCGATTCGTTTCTTACATGATAGTATACATGTTTCAATGCCATTAGACTCACCCATGTTACTGTGTCATATTCATTTATTTCCATTGTATGAGAATATGCCAGTTTATCCATCCTGTTGATGGGCATCTGGGTTGTTTCCAAATCTTTTTGAAGACATGTATTTTTATTTCTCTTGGGTAAATAAATACCAGGGAATAGGACTGCTAAGTCATGGGGTAGGTGTGTATTTAATGTGAAAAACAGATTGCCAAACAGTTCTCCAAAGTGAGTGCATTATTTTGTATTCTTGCCTGCGTGTGTGAGTTCCACTTGGTCCGTATTCGGGTCCACGTTTGGTTTCGTCAGTCTGTTTTATTTTGGTGGGTGTGGATTTTCATTTGCATTACTCTGAAGACTAATAATAGTGACATCTTATCATGTGCTTATTGGCCATTTGTATGTCATTTTTTGTGAAGTGTGTCCTCCAGTCTCGTTTTTTATCAATTGTTCATCAGTTTGTTGAATTGTAGGAATTCTTAATATATTCTGGATATGTGCACTTTGTCAGATATAAATGCTATTACTCTTTCTTTTATGTATTTTTAGCTCAAATTATATTTATTTGTTATTTTTGGTTGCACTGGGTTTTTGTTGGTATGAGTGGGCTTTCTCAGGTGCGGACAGTAGGGGCTGCTCTCCGGGTGTGGACAGTGGGGGCCGCTCTCTGGGTGTGGACAGTGGGGGCTGCTCTCTGGGTGCGGACAGTGGGGGCTGCTCTCCGGGTGCGCACAGTGGGGGCTGCTCTCCGGGTGCGGGTCTCAGGCTGCTCTTGGCAGCCTCTCTTGTAAGCACAGGCTCCAGGGTGTGAAGGCTTTGGTAGCTGGGGCACCCAGCCTTATTTTCTCCACAGTTTGTGGAGTCTTCTCCAACCAGGGACTGAACCTGTGCCTTTTCATTGGCAGGTGAATTCTTTACCACTTGGCCATTGTGGTGTGTGGTTTGTTCTTTTTTTTATTCATTAACTTATTTTTGGTTGTGCTGGGTCTTTGCTTATTTACGAGGGCTTTTTCTCTCGTTGTGGTGAATGGGGGCTTCTCTCCAGTTGTGGTGCGTGGGTTTCTCGTTGTGGTGGCTTCTCTTGTTGCAGAGCATAGCTTTTGAGCTTGCAGGCTTCAGTAGTGCTTGGGCTCAGTAGCTGTGGCGCACGGGCTTAGTTGCCCACAGCGTGTGAGATCTTCCCGAACCAGAGACTGAACCTGTGCGTGTCCCCTGCATGGTATGTTCTGATGAGCAGAAATTTTAAATTTTGTTCAAGTTCAGTTTATTTATCTTTTTTTTTTTTTTAATGGTTAGTGCTTTTTGTTTCCTAAGAAGTTTCCCTATCCTAAGGTTGAGATAGTTTCTCCTTTCTTTTTCCCTCATTGTTCTGGTATGTGTTGAAGTTTTTTTATCTGTCTTGATTATTTTTATATTTAAACAGTCACTTTTTTAAGAATCATGAAAGTAAAAACAATTTAAACTGTTGCTTAAAAAGTACAAACAGTGCAGAAAGATATAGAAAACAAAATGAAAGTTAATAATTCTATGTTTCTTTTTCTAGACATCGTCTGTTCAGTACAGTCCTCATTAAGCTATTTGATGCTTAGCATTTAATGCTGAGCATTAAAATGTGGCTACTCTAAATTGAGATGTGTTTTAAGTATAAAATATGCTACTAAATTTTGAACAGTTAGGAAAAAAAGCAAACTAGCTCAGTTTTTGTATCCATTTCATTATTGAAGTGGTAACATTTTTATATATTGGGTTAAATACAATAATTAAAATTCACCTTTACATTCTTTAATATGGATACTATAAAGTTTTAAATTATATTTCTGACTCTTATTTGTCGTTTCCATTATATTTCAATTGAATAGCTCTGTTCTAGACCTTTTCCTAAGCATTTAATAATCTTTATATACTTATCTGTGCTTGGGATTTTTTTTCACATGTAACAGTTGGTTTCAGTTACATGAAGCCTGTTTTCCTGAAATTTGTCATTTTTGCTTAAAAATAAAAAAATATACACACTAACACATATCGTGTTGTGCATATAGATTATTTGGTACTTCTCTTAGTGGCTACATAGTGTTCTATTTTGAATGTTCTATAATTTATAAAACCATTTCCCTATAGAGACATTTAGTTTATTTACTGTTTTGTTTTTTGATAAACAGTGTGTTTTTAGAGCCTTCTTCATATTTAGAAATCTGATAAAAACAGTTTTCTTCTCAAATAGAAGTGGTTATTATAGCCAGAATGGGTGAATTGTGTAGAGGAAGTCAAGGTTCCCTTGTCAAGGACAAAGTGGCTTCATAACTCTAATCAAAACAGTCTCAAGAGGAGCAGGCCCTTTAAATATAGTGTATTTTTCCTGCTGGAGTTCCAGCTGCCTCTCTTTTGTTCATGGTCAGTTGTTACACATGATCAGTTACACAGCAAGCTTAGGCTGGACAGAGGGTCACAAACGAAACGAAGCCAGTATTCTGAGCCTGAGCTTAAGGGATTTTTTGATGCTCACTGTGTTCTTTTGAAAAGCTCTCCTCTTTCTAATTATTTTCCTTTTTCTCTAAGCAAAACATCTTTCCTAATAGTTCTAAAATCTAAAATTTATATAAATGGCCAGCTTCCTTAGTGGCTCAGTGGTAAAGTTAGAGACCCAGGTTGCAATGCAAGACACCCGGGTTTGATCCTGGGTTGGGATGATCCCCTGGAGAAGGGAATGGCAACCCACTCCAGTATTCTCGCCTGGAGAAGGGAATGGCAACCCACTCCAGTATTCTCGCCTGGAGAATCCCATGGACAGAGGAGCCTGGCAGGCTACAGTCCACGGGTCGCAGAGAGCTAGACACGACTGAGCGACTGAACATGCACGCATAGTATACGGCTGGTCGTTTTGTGGTAAGAAAGTCTGTAAGAGAACTCACCTGTAAGCTAGCAAGAGTGAGTGAGGTGAGATTATTTGCATACACTTTGGTCAGTTTAACATCTGCTTGTGAGTGTTGAAATGGGCCAGCATGTTATTTCCATGATTGTGGCCTGGGAAATGTGCATCTTTTTCAATCAGCATATGTAACTGATAAATCCAGCCCTTGAAGTAGCTTTTAGAGGGAAGTGGACAGATGGGAGCAGCTGCTCCAGCAGAGGTGTGTTGGGTGGCTCCTCACCGCTTTATCTCCAGGCCACAGTTGTTTTGGTTCCTGAACTGGGAATTGAGTCTATGATCTGACTCCAGGCCTGGGAATTCCTTTGAAACAACAGGATCATGAACTTTATCTCAAGGTTGATAAAGTTAATTTCCTTTTTCAGGTATCAGTTTGCCTTTAGAACTTTGTAGCTAAAATGTTCCCTTGCTGACACTTTTATTTTCTCCTTCCCTGACACATGTTCTGGCATATTTAGGATTCACACAGGCTTTGAAACAGTGTGTGTGTGTGTTCTTTTAAATTTGTGGGTTACAGAGGTGCAGGAAGAAAAGTTAGCACTTTCTTGTGTTAAAATGCAATGATTTAATTTTTCCCCCGTGAAAGAAAACCTGGAAGGAAAAGTTGGTTGAACTTTGCAAGCAGTTTAAGAAGTAGAATGATTTCCAAACCGTAAACCCTGGATGGAGGCACAAGTAGAGTGCTTCTGTTAGTTTTCTGTTGACTCTTTCATGGGGAAGATACTTGTTGCTCTGAACCTGGTCTGAGTCTTTTCAATTTCCAGTTTTGATTGGATACTGGAACCATTTTGTGGGCAACTGTATATTGCTTCCTTAGAGAACTGGAAAGTTCCACTGATCTGGATCCTTTGGCAGTCAGTTGACACTTTTGTCGAGACTAGTGAGCACTCCTGGGTCCAGTCTTGAACTTGAGGGTGTGCCTCCCGCCCAGTATTGAGTTATTCGTGAACAGACATAAAAAACATACATCTTTCTATTTATAATACAGGGAAGAAAATACTGTCATGAATATTACTGCTGGCTCCTTCTTTGGAAGTGTATGCGTGCACGTGTGCATATATGTGTGTGTGTGTGTGTGTGTGTTTAGTCACGCAGTCGTGTCCGACTCTGCAACCCCATAGCTCGCCAGGCTTCTTTGTCCATGGGGATTCTCCAGGAAAGAATACTGGAGTGGATTGCCATGCCCTCCTCCAGGGGATCTTCCAAACCCAGATATCGAATCCAGGTCTTCCACATTACAGGGGGATTCTCTACCATCTGAGCCACCTGGGAAGCCCAAGAAAACTGAGTAGGTAGCCTATCCCTTCTCCAGGGGAACTTCCCTACCCAGGAATCGAACTGGGGTCTCCTGCATTGCAGGCAGCTTCTTTACCAGCTGAGCTACCAGGGAAGCCTTCTTTGGAAGTAGGTAAGGCTATGGTTTTTCCTGTGGTCATGTATGGATGTGAGAGTTGGACTGTGAAGAAGGCTGAGCGCCGAAGAATTGATGCTTTTGAACTGTGGTGTTGGAGAAGACTCTTGAGAGTCCCTTGGACTACAAGGAGATCCACCCAGTCCATTCTGAAGGAGATCAACCCTGGGATTTCTTTGGAAGGAATGATGCTGAAGCTGAAACTCCAGTACTTTGGCCACCTCATGCGAAGAGTTGACTCATTGGAAAAGACTCTGATGCTGGGAGGGATTAGGGGCAGGAGGAGAAGGGGACGACCGAGGATAGGTGGCTGGATGGCATCACGGACTCGATGGACGTGAGTCTGAGTGAACTCCGGGAGTTGGTGATGGACAGGGAGGCCTGGCGTGCTGCGATTCATGGGGTTGCAGAGAGTTGGACACGACTGAGCGACTGAACTGAACTGAACTGAAAGTATTATCATGGCCTTTTGACTCGGTAGATCTGCCATGAAAATGCAGTTTTCAACTTGAGTTGTAGCCACTCCATGTCACGGGACTGGCGCTTGCCTGCAGGCCAAGCTCTGTATGTAAACTGGGCTCTCTCAGCTGGGTCCCTTTCTCTGGTGATTGACTCCATTCCAGTTTTCTACATGGTTTTGGTTGCTCTTTAGTGCCTTTAAATACTTGTTTTTCCAGTTTTATCCAGAGTTTATCATTGTTATCTGATTATGGGAGGGTTAGTCCATAAAATGTACTCCACCATTACTGCATTATTCGATTTTAAAAACAGTTTCTCTCATTGCTCTCCCACCACAAGTATATGTTTAACTTTGCCATTCAGCTTCAGCTAGCACACATATATATATAATTACTTTCTGAAAACTCTTTATGGGCTTTGAGTAATTCCACCTACTAATACGTTAAACGTTTAAGGTGCTGTAGGAAAACAACTAGCCAGTCACCATGGTGAAATTTGTGATGTGTTGAAGGCCAAATAATCCAGAGCATATTGTAGCTGCAGATAAGTAACTTGGTTTCCATCTTGTTGCCAGTCTACTCAAAACGTACTCTAAAACCTTTACCAAAATAATGCAGGAGATGGACCAGGGTTTAGTAGGATTAAAAATGAACAATTGACATACGTTTTTAAAGAAATTTACTTTGACTGCATGGAGCCTTCGTCGCAGTGTGCACAGGTCTCGCTTGTTGTGACTCGCGGGCCGCTCCTTGATGCACGCTGGCGTCTGTTGCAGCATGTGGGCTTAGTTTTCCCACAGCATGTGGGGTCTTCGTTCCCCACCCAGGGCTCAAACCTGCATCCCCTGCAGTGGAAGGCAGATCCAGAGTCCTGACGTACATTTATAAATGCCTAGATTAGTGGTTCTCAAACTGTTTGGTCTTAGGACTTCTTTACATGCATACAAATCACTGAGAACCCCAAAGAGCTTTTGATATCTGTTCCTGTATTAGAACTTAAAGCTAAGAAATTATTCAGGTAGTAATAAACTCATTGAAAGCGAAAGTGTCAGTTGTTAAGTCATGTCCAGCTCTTGCGACCCCATGGACTGTCAACTGCCAGGTTCCTCTGTCCATGGAATTCTGTAGGCAAGAGTACTGGAGTGGATAACCATTCCCGTCTCTGGAATAAACTCATTATATGTTAGTAAAAGTATCATTTTTATGAAAAATAAATATATTTTCCAAAACCAAAAAAAATTCAGAGGAATGGCCATGTCTTACATTTTAGTTTAGTATTATCTCTAGAAAGATACTCAAGCAACTAATAACAATATTTGTCTCAGAGGAGCCAGAATTTGGTTGCTAGAAGATAGGAGAGGGAAGGAAGGCATATTTTCAATTTGAATTTTGTACCTTGTACATTAATTACCATTTTTAAAATGTAAATGATTTAATAAAGCCCTTATCTTTTCTTCTGGCAGAAAGGTGTTTAATAGATTTTCAAAAATTATTTTATTTTAGATACTTATATTTAGAGGGGAGAAGAACCTCAGGAGACACCTCTTCAATCTAAATTCAGTTCCCACTGTCTCTCTCTCTTACAGTCCCTGATTCTTTTCTTCTGTAGCACTTACCTCAGCTTGTAAGTGCATAGATTTTGTTGTCTGTTTCATTTTTTCACCTTTCTTCCCCCTCACTAGATGGTTAACGCCCTGAGGGCACGAATCAGATCTGTGCACTCTTCTCAGTCTAGTACTTGGTTCATAATGGTTTGTCAGCAAACAGTTATTAAACAAATGAATGAGGACCTATGGGAAACTCACATCAGTTTCCCATTTGTCAATGCTGAGCAGTTCTGGACAGTTGCCAGAATACAAATATCCTGCCCAAACACCATGTCTTTATGGGAAAAAGCTTCCTGCGTTTGTTCAGACTCTCCATAGATTGTGTATTAGATGAGCAATAAATATTTAGTAAGCAATTTGGAAGGTGAGCGTCACAGAGGAGGCCACAGAATGGGTTTGTGCTCATACTTTCATGCATGAAGCCTTTTTGCTATTTTAAAGATTTCCTTCTCCATCTCATTCTTTGATTTATGTTTTTCTCTAAATAAAATAAACATTTAAAAAAACTCTAATGCTAAGGTAAAGAGCATTACACCAAACATTTCTTCGTTCCTGGATGAAGATGGCCAAACATTTCATCTGTTTCCCTGCGGTGGTTCTTTAGTGTTCTCAGCTCATTCACCGCTGGGTCATCAGAGGCAAGCAGGTGGATTTCAAAGTCAGCACTTTGCTCATGAGACCTTCCATCGCCATAAGATCTGCCACTGCCATAGTAACAAGAACTGATGCTCCTGCTATAGCCACTGAGGTACACTTCTTTGCCTCAGGTTCCATGTAATCTCACTATTTCTAAAAAGCTTTATTCTCTCTTCTATACGAAACAACCCTATGGAGCAGAAGATTTATAGTCGTTCGTAGAAGAGCACACGGTGAACTACATGTTCAGAGTCAAGCCATTCTTTTTCCATCCGTGAACAGATCTGTCCCCTAGGTTTGCTTAATAAGTATAGGAATGAAGAGCAGAGTGTATGCCTCTCGAAGGTACCTCAGCTCTTGGCTTGTGCTGGAGATCATGCTATGATTTTTTTGGAGCTATGGTGAGTATATTTTATAAACCAAAAATCAGCACACCTGCTTCAACAAAGTTTTTTTTCATTTGTAGTTTTATTTACCAGAAAAGTTATACAGTGGTATTAAAAAATAAGTCAATAGCATGGATGGTCCTAAAGGCATTGCGCTACATGGAATAAGCTTTGTAGGTTTTTTCCCCTAAATAAATGCCTTTGCCAAAGTTTTTGAAAATAATAATAATAAGGAGGTCCTCCCTGGTGGTCCAGTGGCTAAGACTCCATGCTCCCAATGCATGGGCCCAGGTTTGATTCCTGGTTGGCAAACTAGATCCCACATGCTGCAAATAAGATTCCACATGCCACAACTAAGACCCTGTGCAGTGAATAAAGAAATACAGCTTTAAAAATAATAAGTCAAATACAGTTATACATTAAGGAGTAAAGTAAAAGAGTTGGCCTTGTCCAAGAATATCAGGACATAAGAATGCTTTTCCTAGAAGGAAGGCAGAAGGTTGACTCTTTAAAAAATTGGAAAGCTGTGTTTTAATTTCCACTTTATTGGTCCTTCAGCACAGTGTTGGCATCAGCACTCTTAGAACTGCAGCCTGGCCCCACCTCTCTAACCAGAGTAGGACGCTGCACCACAGACTACACAAAGCCATCACAGAGAGATTTCTTTTTTGCTGCAAAGGACATTTTTGCCTTAAAGCCTGTAGGGCAGACAGGTAAAAACAGGAGAGTGTAACGGTGACGCAGGACTGCCCCATTTGGCCATCATCACCTAATGTGTATAGATCATGCCCTCTAGGAAATAGCAAGTGTCTGATGGTGGCAAAAGGACCTCTGGGAAAGAACAGCTTCATTGACTACCTGGGTTTTTCTGAGTTTCTTCATCTTATACAAGTAACTTCCTGTAGTTATGGGAATTGGTTAAGACAAGCTCTTTTGCTTGTTTTTCTTAGAGGTCACTCCAGTCCATGCCATAGCTGCACATTGCAGAATAGTAGAAGGAAAAGAGCAAAAAAATAACAAAAGTTCTGAAAACAAATACAAGGAAACCCAGAGGAACCAAAGAGGAAACTGACATGAGAAATTCAGAAAGAGCCCAGCCTAGTTGAAAACATGCCCATGCTGTGCATTCAGAGTTTTTTTCCGTGTTATATTTATGGAAGCTACAGGTGCACTGGGTGTTCTATTGTGTATTGTAAATGTTTCATTCTCTGAACTTTTCTAGTCCTTATCCCTTTCTAAGTTTTTATAATATCTGACTGAACATTGTTTTGAGATGGAATTTTTAGTTCCTGCTGTACCTCTTCTGGAGAAGGCGATGGCACCCCACTCCAGTACTCTTGCCTGGAAAATCCCATGGATGGAGGAGCCTGGTAGGCTGCAGTCCATGGGGTCGCGAAGAGTCGGACACAACTGAGTGACTTCCCTTTCAGTTTTCACTTTCATGCATTGGAGAAGGAAATGGCAACCCACTCCAGCGTTCTTGCCTGGAGAATCCCAGGGACAGGGGAGCCTGGTGGGCTGCCGTCTGTGGGGTTACACAGAGTCAGACACGACTGAAGTGACTTAGCAGCAGCAGCAGTACCTCTTCTTGTCCCAAAGTAAATGGGGACCTGAATCTGTGGCTGTAACCCAGAATTTAACCTGTGAAAGTTCTCATTACTGGGTAGTGGCTGGTATTGTCACTGTGCTCAGGACCATGTCTGTTCACATGTTGAGGTCATAAGCCCCACCAGTGGGAACCCAGATTACTTGGTTTACTTACCTCTGTATCAGCAGCACCCAGAAGAATTTATGTTAGGAACAGGCACTTAATAAATATTTGTTGAATTGATGAGGTTTTAGGAAGGAGATTGGAGAAGGAGTGGTATATTTGAAAGGACAGCCCAGAATGCATCTTAACACTGAAGAATTTGAACATTCCCCTCCGCATTGCCTTATGCACATGTGTAGGTGTTTCTCCAGGTCTGTTTTGGGAAGTGTTTTTAACCATGATCCTATAGGAAGAAATATAATAAGATGAAATGCACTATTTGTGTGTAATAAAGTAAAAATATAACATTTTATTCCATTTACTTTTATTAAAATAAAATACTGGTTATACCACTAAATTGACTCAAGATCCATTAGATTAAAACCAACAGTTTGAAAACTGCTCTAAGAATGACTGGCTCTAGAATGTGTTTAAATGTTAACCTAAGAAGATAATGTCAGTTTGTTTTCAAAGTGGTTGAATCAGTCTAGCAGCAAATGAGAGTTCCTGTTGCTCCAGTCCTTGGCATTGACAGACTTCAATATTGCCATTTTTGTGGGTGTGAAACGGTGTGTCCTGTTTACTATTAGAACGCAGCTTTTCTTATAGCTTTAATTTGCATTTCCCTATTACTGATTCAGTTACCTAGTGGGGAGACAGTTGTTTACTATTAGAGTGCACTTTGATGTTTTTACCTAAATATAAAGTGCGTCTTAACTGTTCTTAGATCTTGAGGTTTTTGAAAATCTAAGGAAAATTATGGACCTGCCTCCTAGAAAAATTACACATATACTGAGAATTCTTGACTACTGTAGGAGCTTCAGAGAAAGAGCAAGCTGGTGAAGAGTTCCCACGGACTCCCCAAAAGAGAGACAGTTAATCTCTGTTCCACTCTAAGTCAGTTGCTGCGCTGGGTGGATGCTTCCCTCCACACCAGCACCACTGCCCTTCCTGAAGCTTTCTGGAAAAGTGCGATAGGGCCCACAGCTTTGCCCTGGTGGCAGAATTGGTCGGTGTCTATCATGGGGCACCAGTATACATAGCATCGCGTGTATAGATGGCGTGCTAAAGACGAGTTGAGAGAGCAGAGGCTTGTAAATGAACATAACTGAAGAAAACAGAAACTGAGAGCAGCTAATAAAAGACTCTAAGAATATCCAGAAGAGAGTGGCTGGGTGCATGTTTTTTCCTACATGAGATGATAGATTGAACTAATTTTATTTAAATCTAAATAGGATAGTCTAGTAGTCTTGAGGCCCTGATGGGCTTTGGTAACTGATGAGTTACATGGACCCCAGTTACACACAGCATTATTTGTTTGTATTATGATACAGTTAACAAGTAGATATAATTCTACATGGGTAAATTGATCTCAAGGGGAAAATGGTTTATGCTTTCTTTGATCTGCCAGTCCCACAGATTTCTTTTTTTCTGCTCTGTTTTCCCTATGGCTTTTCTTACTCACCTAAGGCCAGAATTTAGAATTTATCCCATTACTTTGGCTCCAAGGAACTTTATTCACTACCTAGCCATGTGATTCAGCACCCAGTCAGTGGTTGACTAATTAGATACATCATTCTCTTTAGAGTCACCTCCAGCTTCCCTGACTTCTACTCCACAGTTACCACATCTGTGAAATAAAGCTGTTTTGTAGTATAAGGACCCTTGCATTTACTTTCAGAAGGGACATCCTTCCAGAAGCCATTTTTTATTTGATTTGTTAAGAAGTATGTGGATACCTTACAAGACAAGTATTCCAAGCTCTATTGGGAGACCAGCATTTTAAAAGATAGAAAGTGTGCAAGTTTCAACCAAGTAGAAAGCTAGCTGTCTCTCAGTGGATCATTTTCAGCTTTCGTTGGAGTGTCTCCATTAGCAGTGCAAATGTGAGGTTGGATAGCACAATAAACAAATATTGAAAACTTCAGATTGTATTTATGAAACTCTGGCCCTCAGAGAAATTGACCGTGTCAAGGAGACCATGAAGCACATCCCTATTGGATCACAGGTAGTTATTCTTTTATTCTGAATTCAAAACTAGTTACTTCTAATGGTCCTGAATATGTCTCCAAAATGTGCTCAGGGTTAGTATCCCTGGAGAAAAGATAGGAGAATCTGATAGAAGGTGAGCCACTTGCCTTTGTATGATATAGAGGTGCTGATGGTCAGGGAAACTCCTTAAAGGTGGCAAAGGCATTAAAAAAAAAAGAAAAAACTGGCTTCATGGTTTGGCAAACACAAAGTATGAAATTTGATGGTTTGGTTGTATTTTTTTTTTGCTAAGAGTTGGGGAGTAGGTAGGCAGAATTAAATGCACAGACTGACTAAAACTTCAACACACTTGATTCATTTCATAGCATATCAGCCTCTACAGCTGCTGCTGCTGCTGCTGCTAAGTCGCTTTAGTCGTGTCCGATTCTGTGCGACCCCAGAGACGGCAGCCCACCAGGCTCCCCCATCCCTGGTATTCTCCAGGCAGGAACACTGGAGTGGGTTGCCATTGCCTTCTCCAATGCATGAAAGTGAAAAGTGAAAGTGAAGTTGCTTGGTCGTACCTGACTCTTCGCGACCCCACGGACTGCAGCCTACCAGGCTCCTCCATCCATAGGATTTTCCAGGCAGAGCACTGGAGTGGGATGCCATTGCTTTCTCCGATCAGCCTCTGCAGAGCTCAGCTGTTTTGGAGCCGGTGGTATGAATTATTCTCTGTTAATAAGAATCTGGCTTTTTTCCCCGCATTGGAGAAAAGAAGCTTGTGTACGTTTTACCCAGCTTGGCAGTTCTCAGACTTTTTTTGTTTTCAGGACCTCTTAGCACTCTTCAAAATTGTTGAGTTGGTTTATAACTGCCATTTATAGTGTAAAAAGTTAAAACTGAGAACAACTTAAAATGTTTATTAATTCATTTTCAAATAACAATAATGAACTTTGATACATGTTAACATATAAATAACCTTATTTACAAAAAAAAAATAGAGTCGTGCTGTGATTTTTCTCTTTAACATCTGGTTTAATAGAAGAGCAACTTCCCAGGTGACGCAGTGAAAAAGAACCCGCCTGCCAGTGCAGGAGACGCCAGAGACACGGGTTTGATCACTAGGTCGGGAAGATGCCCTGGAGAAGGCAATGGCAGCCCACTCCAGTATCCTTGCCTGGGAAATCCCATGGACAGGGGAGCCTGGCGGGCTGTAGTCCATGGGGTCGCAACAAGTTGGACACAACTAAGCACACAGCCCTAATAGAAGATAACTGGATTCTCAGATCTGCTGCTCCATTCAAGCTGTTTTAAAATATGTTACTTTGGTTGAATTATATGCAAAAAAGCCAGTCTTATACAGATACATAGTTGGAAAAAGGAGTATTTCTTCTATTCTTTTTCTTTTTTTTTCCTTATTTTTCTTATTAAGGAAGGAGTATTTTAATAGCTATTTAGATCATTTGGAGTATTGTTCTGTGGTACTACACAAAAATATGACTAATGATAGTTTTTTTTTTTCTATAAGAAAGCATTACAACTATTTTTTGCCATAGCAAAACTGAAAAGAATCTAAATACCCAGTAATGTGACTAATGAAATATAGTATATCTATACAATGGAATATAACGTAGCTGTTAAACCCTAAGATCAGTATGTACTTACTGGGAAGCCTCTGAAGTACATTATTAAAAAAAAATACAGGAGACCTGAAATAGCAGTTTAGTGAGAGGGTTAGCCAGCAGGAGCCTAGCTTCTTGGCTTCAAAGTCCAGGCCTGCTACTTCTAGTGACAGAACACTGGAAAGCATCTTCAGTTTCTCTGTGCCTCTCCTGCTGTCCTTTGCTTTGGGTGAACTCTCTAGGTGACCCTTATATTTCTAAAACTTTTAGCTCTAAATAATGCTCTCAATCCAGCAAAAATATCCAGGGCTCCCACATCCCCAATATCCACAACAAAAGAGAGAGAAAAAGTTCTTTTGCCTTCGATAACTAGGAAGTCACTGGGGACGTCCACCAGCTGGTTGCAGAGGAGGAGTAAGACAGTCCAAATGCAGTGGGAGAGGGCAGGAGCCAGGGTGTGCGAGGGATGCAGCAAGCGAGGCAGCCTCTGGGAGCAACTACAAAGGGAAAAGCGAAAATAGAAGAAGGAGGTGTAGCTAAAGAAGGGAGATTACTGAGGAGGTAGAAGAGGATGGATGGAATTCTCAGCTCAACGAGTGCATTAGTTTTGGAATAGAAGCTACACATGCGGCCCTCCCAGCTCCTATCAGTCATCAAAAGGGGGCTACGGCGGAAACGCAGACCACGGCATGAACTACCAATCCAGATGAAGCCCCCGAGAGGGTGAAGATCTGTACCTTCTGCACTTACCCTCCCATTTTAAGATTCAGCTTCATGCATCACAGCTAACACGTCAGCCGGCCTCTCCAGGCCCCTCCGCCCTCCCCTGTCTACATTGACGTGTCGTGACGTGCAGCTGGTCACACCCATGACCCGTCCTGTGACCCATATTTAGCCGTGTTTAGGACTCCGTGTCTTCATTGGTTTGTTAGCTGCCATCACAACTTTGAGCAGAGTTTTTTGAGTTCTTGCAGTTAAGTATCCCTCTGTCTATTTACGATTGGTGTTAGTGTTAACTCAATTTGTCTTTAAATAGTCATGGAAGGGATACGTCATCTGTTAATGCTTTGTGAAGTAAGTTAAACGAGCTTTCTGTTTAATGCTTGTGTTCTCTAGTTGGTTCTATTCCAAAACTAATGCACTCCTTGAGCTGAGAATTCCATCCATCCTTTCCTACCTCCTCAGCAGTCTCCCTTCTTTAGATACACCTCTTTCTTATATTTTAGCTTTTCCCTTTGTAGTTGCTCCAAAAGTCTGCCCTCGCTTGCTGTATCCCTCACACATCCCTGGCTCCTGCCTTCTCCCACTGCATTTGGTCTCTGTCTTACTCCTCTTTGGTAGTCATTGGTGGAGGTCCCCAATGACTCCACAATGCAAGAGCCCCGGCTTCAATCCCTGGGTTGGGAAGATCTCCTGGAGAAGGCAGTGGCACCCCACTCCAGTATTCTTGCCTGGTGAAATCCCATGAATGGAGGAGCCTGGTAGGCTACAATCCATGGGGTCGCAAAGAGTCGGACACGCCTGAGCGACTTCACTTTCACTTTTCAGAGTACACAAGGATAGAGCCTCCACATGGGGAGAATGGCCTGGAAGTTAAGATGGATCCTGTTTGATTGTTCTTACTTACAACAGGAAAGAGGTGATGATGTTAGGGACTCAAGGAGTGTGGTGGTGGCTGGAACGGTCTCTGCGAAATGGGAAAGGGGAGCTTCCTAGAGTCACTCCCCAGGACTTCTGAGCAGCTTTAAGAGCAGGTCTGAGTCTGGAAATCATAGATCTGTGGGATCAGTGTGACTGTGATCTTCCCTGGGAGCCTCAGGAGCAGGATTGCAGGCATAGCATGTGTCTTTGGGGCCATGCTGCTGGCTCTCTCTGAGGACCTCCAGCACCCCGAGAGCCAGTGACTAGATCTGCCCTTCCTCACTATTTTGCTGCAGGCAAGCTCCGGTAGGCAGCACAACCTGTCAAATAGAATAGTACATATAACTTGCCTCATAAAAAAGCAACACCTTGATTTCCCCGTTTAAAAACATAATACAAAACATTGACGAACTCAACAAAACACACAGTGGCTTTATGCATTAGCGCCTAGTCATCAGCACATCGAATTCAGATACTTGGATTTCTTTATTTGATACACAGAGTTCTCCAGTGGTAGTTTCTTAAAGCTTAGTTGCAATGTGGAATCTGAAAACATATCAGTAAGCATTTTGTACTATCATATGAAAATTTTTGGTCTCACTTGCATTTTGAATGGATTTTTTTAACCAATACACATGATTTGTAATACCACGCACTAGTCATTTTAGGCATTTGTAGAATGCTAGTTCACTGGATTACACAGAGCTAATGTTGACTGATTTCATTAACAAGTTGTATTCGTTAATATCACCACCAATCTCATCAGAAAGTCTTTAAGTACCGGGAAGCCTTCCAGCTCACAGTGGTAGATCCAAATTTTCCAGAATTCTAAATCTCAGAATTTTTCATTGGCAGCAGATACTGTCAGTTGTTCTCCTTCAAGTGAAAGACTTCGTTCGTTTTTCAGAAATGAGAAAATATCTGCCAAGTACCCAAGTATGAGTAACCATAGTTTATCTGGAAAAGCAGATTTAGCTTGCAACTTGGTCGTACAAATGCTTTCCTAGAGACCGCCACTCTTGGCAGGAGTGCTTTACTTCTTCTTCATAAAATGGAATATTAAAAAGATATCTATTAAAGAATTAAGGTTTAATAAGTTAGTCTTATTTTAATATAATTATATTTATTTCATTACAAATGCAATTATAATTGTATATAAAATGTTTATTTCCCTTAATTTTTATGGCTTTTGGGTTTTCTTTTTTAATAAGAATAAAGCTCTTATTTTAGAATAATTTTTAGTGAACAATCTGAATAACTTCTTTCAGAAAAGTTGCTAAAATGATACAGAGAGTTCCCATATATGTTTAATCCAGCTTCCCCTAATTTTAACAATTATATGACTATGGGACATTTGTCAGATGATGTCCCAAGATATCAACAAGAGGACAAAACTTAACCAAATTCTAAATTATATTCCAATTTTCCCATAAGAGTTCAATCCAGAATATCCCATTACATTTAGACAACAAATTTTCTCCACCACTTTTAAGGAAATAAGTAAATTTAAGATTTATGGAAGAGTTGCAGAGACAGAATGGACAGTGCATGTGCCCTCCACCCAGCTTCCCCTGATGTAAACATCTTGCGTGATAACAGTGTTTGTCTAAAACTAATAGACCATCAAGGCCACAACATTTTTATAGTGTCAAGGGGACACTTCCCCTGCAGATATGTCGTAGATTTGGGGGGGGGCTCCACATCTGTGAGCCTCACACTCTCACAACTTCAAGACTTCAAGCGTGAAGTCAGGCAGACCAGGGCTTTGCACCCAACCCCAGCTGTTTCCAGGAGTGTGACCTTCCTAATCTCAGCTTCCTCCTCCACAAATGGGCAGATATGATGACAGACGCACAGCAAATTGCTGCTTTGTTCTTAAGTGAAATTGCCCTTTTTTTTCCTTTCTGTCTTTCTCTCTCTCTCTTTTTTTTTTTTTAACCTTTTTGACCTGGTCATAAGGAATCCTTTTGGCAAAGTGTTGTGCTAGTGATAGAAAGAAGAAAGGAAAAGGTCTCTATCCTCAAAGGACTAAAATCCTTGTGAGGAAGAGAAGTACCCCTCCAACTATGACAAGTTACTCTTTGTTTTAATTTTATTTATTTCTGACTGTGCTGGGTCTTCACTGATGCCGGGCTTTTCTCTAGTTGTGGCAGGTGGGCTTAGTTGTCCCACGGCATATGGGATCCTACTTCCCCAACCAGGATCGAACCCACATCCCTTGCATTGGAAGGTGGATCTTTTTTTTTTTTTTGTCTTTATTTGCATATTGGACGGCAGACTCTTAACCACTAGACCACCAAGAAAGTCCCTGTTCAAATATTTTTCTTAGGAAAAACATAGAAAGGTGTATAATACCAATTGAAAAATTTAGGAAATCGCTGGTAAAGTTAAAAATACACATATTTCTATTAGAAATTAACAAACCCAAATAAGAGACAGAAATATGAAGATTGCCCATGTATTAAAAAAAAAGAAAGAAACCTAAGAAATTCACTTGGTGTATGATTAACTAAGCAGCAGACATTATTCAGATCTCACAGTTTTCCCACTAATATCCTTTTTGCGTTCCAGAATCCAAACTGTGATTCCACCTTGCACTCAGTTGCCACGTCTACATAGTCTCCTCTGATCTGTGATGGTTTCTAGTCTTTATATTTCTTGCCTTGACGCCGTTGAAAACTACTGATCGTGTATTTTGTAGAATGTTACTCACCTGAGTTTTCCTCATGATGAGGCTGGGCTTATGGAAGTTTAGAAAAACTGCCCAAGAAGTGGCATGCCCTTCTTATCACATTATTACTGGTGATGCTAACTTTGATCATTTGATTAAAGTGGAGTCTGCCAGGTTTCTCCACTATAATATTTTAATTTTTTTCTCTTTACCTTTTTTTTTTAATTGCTTTGCTTTTTCAGTTTTTCCAAGTCACTTTGGATTTGTGTTCTGTTGATATTAACAAAGGAATATTGATGCTTGTTACTGAACCTGAGCTCCCCAGATGCATTGTGGCACTAACTACTTGTTACTCTGGAAGGATAGATTAGACCATCTGCATTTTCCTAAAGGAAGCTCAGTCACTTTTCGGGGGTGGGGTGGGGAAGTCCTGATGACTGACTGGATTTTCAAGTCTTTATTAGGCAGCAAAATACTACCTCAGAGGAGAGGAATGGAGCAGGGTTATTTCCAGAGTTTGGATGGCATGCGACTCTTTCATAGGGAGTGTTGGCAGTTTTTTTTGGAGTGGAAGTTTTTAAGAGTTATCTTAGAAGATTCAAGCATACGCAGTGTAGAGTATCTAGAAGTTTTGTAGTTTATTCTTGTTTCCTTCATCCTATCTGTCCATCTGCAGTAGACCATTTACTCCCAGAGAATTTTGGCAAATTAGTATTCCTAGTTCTTGGGCTGTTTGATTTACATTTCACCAGGAGCTTTCGTATCAGAATCCAGGGTACAATCTCACCACTGTTCTGTTATTAACACTAGGCCGACTAGTAAGCCCTGTGTCCAGCAGAATGGAAGTGGATTATGAACGCAATTTACACTGTCATTGAGTTCTATTATTTTCTATTAATGAACATTTCCGTTTTCTTGGGTGGAAACCCAGAAGCCTTCAGACCTTATCGCAAGAAGGCCTTGATTATTCCCTGGTGCAGCTTTGGTGCAGTCACTGATTACTTGACCAGGTCTTATGGCGGCCAGACACAAACTCAGGACCAAGTAACACGTGTCTTAAAAAGATCAGCAGTTCCCAAGATTTTAAAAGCTACTCTGTCACTTTCATTATATTCCTACTTTCACATTAGTCTACCTCAAACCAGTCACAGTAGGCAGGTTATTTTAATCTCCTATTACCAAGTCTCTCACAGCTTGTAAGGACCTTCTTTGTAAATTATATTGTTCCTGGACTCTTCTTAAAGATCATTATTTTCATTCAGAGATGTATTTTGAGTAGTCTTTCATTCAACATTCCTTTTCTTTTTTGCTTTTCTTCTCATGTGAATATATATATATGTCTACTGTAAAACATCTGTACATGAGCTATAATACTGTTGATTGGTTATGAAGTATATTGTTGTTTTATAGGTATTTTTCTAATAGGCATTCTTCCCTTGGTTTTGTGGTTTAAGTCCCACTTCCTCTGTTTCCTTATTGAGGTGAATGAAATTCATGTAACATAAAATCAACCATCTTAAAGCATACAAATCAGTAGTATTTAATAGTCTCATTTTTGTGCAATCATCACCCTGATTCCTTTTTTACTGTTTGTGTGTAGCAATGAAAAAACTTGTATAGGCCTCCAAAGCCTTGTATATGCTGATAGGGCAAGCTTATCATTGGCTTCAGAATTTATGCCCTAGTACTGAAAATTAGTTAATTGTTAGTTTCATCCAATAGCCAAGCAATTGGTCCATTGGGTTTTAAGTTACTTGGGTTTTTACAGCACGTTGTCTTACCATAATTGTCCTACCCCTCTTATTTAAAGAGTACTAAAATTGTTCCTGCTGCTTTGATTTGGGGATAAGGGGGAAGTTGTTTTTTATGAGATTCTTGAAATGTCATACTTAAGCAAATGCTTTTTAAAAATTCTACAGGAAATGTCGCATTCTCATCTGCTGCTCAGTCTATATATTATCAAATCATCCACCAAATTATTTCCTTTTCTTTGCCTCCTTAGGAAATTAACCGTGTGTGAACTGATTTTGCATTTATTGACTGATTTAGAGTAGTTTAGCAGAAAAGGGTAGGGTTAGTCAATATTAGGATATTGATCATTTTTAGCTCATCAGACCACCTTTGAGAATTCTACTTAGTGTACTAGCTGAGGCAGTTCCAAAGCTTATTGCTTAGTTTCTGTTTGGAAGCTTTTAAAATAATTGAAGTAGTGATGAAGTCACGACCTCCTTCCCAGGCTCTCCTCATGTGCTCTGGGGGCTCATGCTTCCCTAAAGACTGTTTTGTCATAGACGTATATTTTCCCTAAAATTCCTGTCCGTCTTGGAACAATTTCATTAGAGTTTGCTTCTCCTCTACATGGTGTGGTGTGGCACGTTTTTTGCTGGAGAAGGATGGACTCAGCACATCAGTGTGAAGGAATTTTAGCCAGGCTGTGCCCAGGCTACTGGAGGACTGCTCAAAAGTAGAATCCTCAGCAAAGGAACTGCCATGAAACAAGATAGACTGTGTGCACGCAGAGAAGACTGGCTATTTAGTGCTATCTTTGTTTGGTTATCTACCCAGCTAAAATGTGAAAGGGTTTTGCAGAAAGTTATTTGGAAATATTTATTATCATGCAGTAGTCTGAATTCAGTGTAGAGACTTTTTCTAGTTTCCAGGCCAGTCTCCCATCTTCCTAAGAATAACCAGAAGTTCGAGCTCACGGGGAATGCTCACGGATGGACCAGACCTTTCCAAGGAGCTCAGCACGCTGTGTCAGGGACACGTGTGTCCTCCTGGCAGCAGACCTGCGCCCTGGGGTGGCGGCAGTGCCACTGCCCCTCAGGCAGGGCATCTCAGGCCTTTCCCCTGCCCTGCTCCCCTCATGTGTGGGCTGGAGAGTCCCTTTGGAGAACTGGCCTGTGCATTACGGGCTGTTCAGCAGCTTCCCCAGCCTTTGCCCACTTGATGCCAGTCATACCTCTTCCCTCTCCCCAAGTAATGACCACCCAGAATATCTCCACATAATGCCAAATGTTCCCTGCGGGCAAAACTGTCCATGACTGAGAATCATTGATCTTAGGATTCTTCCGGAGGCAAAATGAGCTTCCTGACTTTAACCTAACTACCTAACCTCAAAGTAGTTTTTCTTCTCCCAAGTAAGAGCCTAGAGAAAAAATGCCTCTTCTGCTTTCATTCTGATACACAGAAATCAGTCAGAAACTACTGCATTTGTCTTGGACAGCCCTGGGGCTAGCAGTGACCTCCTTACTACCTGCCCCTCTTGTTCTAATTAGACAAACTTTTACAGCCTTTCTGTTAACAAGTCAACTGGTAAAGAAAACGCTCTTCTTTTGCCAAAGCTTTTAGGAAGCAGAGACACAACAGAGTTGTGTGCACACAAGTTCCTGTTATATTAACTTTCTCAGTGAAAAGAGAAGTGCCAGCATCAATTTGTGACTACTGTGAGTAATGGTTTTTCAAAGCTCCAAGATTTTCTTCCCAACAATAACGATTAGAAAGCACCACTATTCTCTACATTTTATAGTAAAAAATAAATTCTTATGTCAACAGAGGATTATAAAACCTCTAGTGTAGCAAACTCCACAAATTGGTCCTGTTAGTGAATTTTGTGGCAGCATGCCAGCAACTGGGAACATCCTTGGTGTGGCCTGTGATATTCAGGCACTTGAAGTACATATTAAAATGTTTAGCTTGAATGTATGTGCTGTACAACCAGGCTCCTCTGTCCATGGGATTCTCCAGGCAAGAATACTGGAGTGGACTGCCATTCCCTTCTCCAGAGGATCTTTCCTACTCAGGGATCAAATCCAGGTCTCCTGCACTGCAGGCAGATTCTTTATCGTCTGAGCTACAGGGAAGATCCAGAAGCCATGAGTAAAAGTTGTACCTACAGTTTATCTCCCTATCAGCCAGGAGGAAGCCACACCCATAGGTAAGAGCCACATATCCAGTAGGTCCCATTTGGAGCAAACCAGTGTGACTGAGGGATCCAGTCCAAATGAGTGCCTGGCCAGGCAAAAGGAGGACCTAAACTGGGATTGGAAAACACAGGAATGATTGTATTGTATATTTCTTGGGGCAAAAATTCCAGTTGTTTCCGATCATTAAGTTGTCGGCTAGCTTCTGGGGATGGCTCTATTTGTTCCCAGCATATGGGAGCATCAGATAGTAGGCATCCCCTTTTAGGAGTTAGCCATATGACCTCATCCCATATTTGATAAATACCAGGTAGAAATCCACCAGATCTAGACCCATTTACCTTCTTATATACAGCAAAATAGTCCTTAAACCAAGTTAAAACATAATCAAAATTAAAAGTTATATTATGTCCATAGTTACATCAGTCCATCTTAGGATTGTTAGATGTCATCAGATCAAGAAGAGGAGTCACATATGATTGTCACCAATCACATATGATTGGTGAAGGTTTTTGCAGATTTGAAGAAAGTCCTTTCCTTGAAATGGAGAAACCTACCATGTTAAACCTTCAATTGATGGGGGCGGGGGTGGGGGTGTGCTCTGCAGACCCAGCAATTAGACCAATTGTGGAATGCAGCGTAGGAAAGAGTCCAGGACAGGAAGGCGTTGTCTTTAGGGTTAGATGGCAGACAGGACTTTTGGAGTCAGCAGAAACAGGCCCACATAGATTATCAGGCCCATCTGAAAAGTAAAAGGTGAAAGCATAGAGGATTAAAAACATAAAATTACATTGTTTAGTTGGCCAGGGTGCCACTCTTTAACTTGAGTGTGGCTGCACCCAGGACTCAATTCCTGGCACTGTGATAGCTGTGGGAGAAGAAAGAAAAACCTGGTAAGGGCCTTCCCAGAAGGGCTCAAGAGATGGGCCTCCAGATCCCAAAGCCTTTATCAGGACCTCGGTGCCTGGCTCAAACAGTGGCTTGTTTGACTCAGAGGCTGGGTCAGGACCACCTCCCGTAGTTTCCACAGTCTCTTGAAAGGCTGAAAGCTGAGTCACATAGTTAATTCTAAGGCTTCAGGGTCCATAAAAATGTCTATGCGTAAAGAGGGTCTTCCATAGATACATTCAAAGTGGGACAGTCTTCCTTTTTAGGGGCAGTCCAAGCCCTCTTTAAAGCTGTGGGTAGAACTTTAAGCCAGTTGCCCTGAGGCTCTTGAGTTAATTTACACAGATGTCTCTTAATAATGTTAGCCTTTTTTTACCTTTCCTGAAGATTGAGGTCTCCAGGAACAATGTAACCGATATTCTATTCCTACAGCTTTCGACACCCATTGAGTTACAAATATTAGGAATTAAGAAAATGCCAGTAGAGTTTTAGAAATGAAAGAGACCACGGGAGTGGGCGTTCAGAGAGGCTGAGGGGCGCCTGCGGCTAGGTCTTAGCTGTTCCACACTACCTCCCGAACTGGCTGCTGGAGAAGAACAACAAACTAAACACAGAAAGGGAGCCTTGGACGTGGTGCCAGAGGCAGAGCACCAGAGGCGGGGAGAAAACACAGCAGCTTTACTTCCTCCAGAAATGCTGTGGCTGCCTTTCCTTGCAGCTGAGGAAGGTGTGTCAGGACTGCTGGGTCAGGGCTAGGAGGGGATGGCGAGAAATCAAGTCTTCTTTTCTCCCCTCTTGCCTGCTGCAACTTGCTGTTTGCAGTAAGGCCACAGAAGCCTCCCCAAGGCTTAAAAGCCAGAGCGACGCCAAGTGCTTGGGCGCTTTAATTATAATACCCCACTGAGAGGTTTTACTTTGGAGTTTTACTTTAAGCTCCTTGCTAATCCAACTAGTCACGTATTTTGGAGAGAAACTCCCCGTCTTCTTTAGACAGCACAATGATTGCTCAATTCTTCGTGACTTTCCTCCTCAAGGTATATGCCAGCTCAGCGTTACAGAAGAAAGCCTTTCTGAACATTATAGCAAAACCAATTGGGTTTCCATAGGGTTACTGATAGCTTTGGGTCCATTTTGGACTGTGAGCGTAGTAGTTCACAATTAGGAACAGCAGCCGCCAGAGAGAATCGTAGCTGATGGTATGTGGTGGCAGGTAGAGGGGCCGGCAATTACTGCTGAAACTTACCTAATTTACAGCTATTAATATTTACATAAAAATTCATTTAAAAACTTGTGCCTCTTTGGTGAAGCCCAATGAAGTTATACGTAGCACCTTAGAACATAATTACCTGGGAACAAAAAAGCATTTAGAAAGTGCTCTGGGAGAAGAAGCCCCATGTTTGGCTATTGTGCCTTTGGACCAAAGTAACACCAACCTGAGAAAAGAATACTCATCGTGAAAATATTTTCTTTCCTTCTGAGTCAGGAAACAAACTCACAATAGAGTCCACTTCTCCATTCTGAATTTTGAGATGTGCAGGAAACAAACAGCCATTACCAGCTGAGGCTTTCCTGCTGATAAATGCACCCTAAGGCCACAGTGACCTGTCTTGTTAATGAGTTAATGAAGAATCTTGGTCCTTGCATTGACCCTCTCCTTAGAAGCTTTCTATGGAGTTGAAACATGCCGCTAATTTATGAATTAACTCTTACTTGGCTAATGAGACACAAAAAAGGAAGAAAAGAACCTGTACTGCAGAGAAGCAGGCAGTCCACCAAAGCAGCCTCAATTTCTGAAAATGTTTTACTTGAACATTCACCTCACTTGCAGACAGAAATATCATTCAAATAATCATTTTCCTCTTACTGCAGAACCTTAATAAAGCTGGTCTTGTTTTTGTCATGTTGCATTTTACCCCAAGGCAGTTTTATTGAAGGATTTCCTCACCCATTACTCTGACTAGAAACTGCTTTGAATTGAGCAACAGAAGTATTTGAGTTCCATGTAAACATTTCAGTATAGGAGAAAGCAAAGGAGAGTTTACTTCTCTAAGTCAGTGTTATGAACCCAGCATTTATTAAAGGAGGCAGATCCTTTCTTCAGCTTATTTAGAGGAAGAATAGGCTCCTTTAAATTTGGTTATCTTTCAGAACCAGACATTATTTCTTTCCCAGATTACTTTTTCTTTTAGTAGTTGATTGTTGATGATCTGTGTTTTGAAAGAGGCCCCAGGGTTGTTGTAGATACCTCTGTTATAGGATCATTTCTGAGCTTTGCAGTTCTAGAAATGTGATTTTATTGGTTGATTAGATGCTAATGAACTGTTGATGACTCATTAGGCTGGTGTTTTACATTTGGTTTAGGGAACCAAAATGCTTGTTAGTTAACTTAAAATTATTGTTTCATTGGCCAGCAGAGTTTGTTCAAATGAAGCATCCCAAATCCAGTAGCTGAGAAATCATGAAAAGTGATCGGCTTTGTAAGGAGGTAAGGAAAAAGAAGTAAATAGATCTATTGTCTTCTCCATGTGCCACTTAGAGACTTCCAAGGAATCTAGCTTCTACTGTAAGGCATTTATCTGTAAGGTCCTTAGTCTTCGTGGTTTGTATCTAAACACTCTCCACCTGGTCAGTTTAGATGGCCACTGCTAAGACAGCTCCAGATGGTAAATTAGCACATGCCGCCACACAGGTGCCCCAGTGTGCCCCAAATTCCTAAATATGTCAGAAAGCTATATGTCTTTTAACTCTTGGGAAAAAAGGATGTCCTGGATAGTCAAAAAGTTTGAGGAATTCCTGAAGGACATAAGGCAGATGGGATCATATTAAAGGTGGAAACCAGAATCCAAGAGCTCTGCATGTCCCACCCCACCCCCACCCCCGTAATTTCTGGACTTGGCTGTGGTGAATGGAAGGAACGTTTACACGCTGAGGAACTAGACCCTCACTTGAGCACACACAACAGTAACCCCAGGAAAACCAGCATCATGAGAGAGAAAACTCCAAACTCAAGAAATTGAAGAGCTGACATTGGAGAATCCAACTACTGTAAATAGAACCTAAGGAAGGAGACTTAAAGGGAAATGTGTTTATACCCTGAAAGGAATAAAAGGAAAATCTTTAATTAATGAAACAAGAACAGACTCTTATGGGAAAGAATGATTTCTATTTCCTAGATCTTGGAAATAAAAATGATTGTTTAGCTAGAACCTCATTAAAGGCACTCCATAGCCTAATAGATATAACTAAAAGGAATTAACAGTGAGCAGAAGAGAGACCCGAAGAATTTTAAATAATTAAGAAATAGGTGAAGAGAAAAGTAAATGTAACAAAAAGAGTCATTTCAGAAGTTTCAGGGTTCACAGAATATGAGTTCTGGGAGAAGAGAGGAAAAATAAACGGGGAGCAGATATCTAAAGACATACTGGAAGAAAGTTCCCAAATCAAGAAGTAATCCTTACGAAAGGGCCCGCTGCAAATGTATTAAGAGGGCTTGCATTCTACACATCCAGTGGACGTCTCAACAGACTTAAGGATGAGGAAGACTCCTAAAAGCTTCGAGATAGAGGAAACAGTGCAGCCTAGAATCAGGTTGGTGTATCAGAGACTTATTGGCAACGCTGGATGCAGGAAAACAATGAAACAATATATTCATAGATCTGAGAGAAAATACTGTAGGACCTCAGAGTTCATACCCAGGGAAGCTATCCGCCAGATATTGAGATCCAGGGAAGGCATTTGTCAAGTTTGCAAGGACTCAATTTCCTACTCCTGATCCCTATTTTAGAGAATTACCAGAGGGGTGCTGTCCAGAATTCAAGGGGGAAACAGAAGCATTAATAAAAGGGGGGAAACGTAGCAGAAAATGCTTCAGGCCAGTAGTCTGAGACTTGTGAGCTGCTGCCTGCCCCTTAACAGCACTGACCCCTGTAGGCGCAGCAAAGGCGGCCGCCCAGAAGCCTGCAGCCCAGGCTGCTGTGCCGCCCACCGTGGATGCTCCCACGCACCAGGTCCCCAGGCTCTGCTCAGCCTTGAGGTGCTCATCCATCGCCACCCCTGCCTAGCCTCTCGTACCCACCTGTACTCAGGACCCAGTGATCTCCCTTCTCCCCTCCAGATCCTTTTGCTAGGCTAATAATTAAATTGACATAAGATAGATTAACAGGAGAAAAATGAATTTTATTTTGTATGTTCCAGAGCTTCATAAAAATATAAACTCAAAGAAGCGACCGAAACAGGAAGCTTTTATACCTTTTAGACAAAGAAACCATAGATTTGTGAAGGATTGAGCAAAGGGGTTTGGACTCGGGGTAGTGAGTTGGTGAAGAAGTAGCACAGCGTGTTTATATGACATTCTCAGCCCTAAGGATGCCCACTACCCTTCTGCTGCCTTCCCCATGGGAGGTTATCGCCTGGTGAGTAGGGGGACAAGGAGAGTCAGACTGTCCTTTTCGTCCTGGCTATTTCTCAAGTACCTTTAATTCAGAAAAATCAAAAGGCCAAAGTGGCGTATTTTGGCGGGACACATCCTGACCCCCTGCTGACTCAGCTTCCTTGATGAATAATCCCTTCACCTTCTGCCTTCACTGAAACTGGCCCGAGTGGGCCCCTGGAATCATGGCTTCCCCTGAGCAGCCTCAGGCTGGAGCTGCCTTTTCTCCTGCACTTCACATTTCCCAAGACCTGGAGGTGAAATAGATGTCTTCCTTGTACCCCATCACGGCTTCCAAATTCTTTCCTCCTCCTTCCGGAATTTGCCATTGAGGTTACTGAAAGTGCTAAAGTATATACACATCTTCTTTATCCATTCATTTGTCAATGGACGTTTAGATCATTTGAAGCTTTTTTAAAAGAATGCCGATACATTCATTTAAAAAAAAAAAAAACATGAAAAACCTATGACAAAGACTAATAACAAACTAGGAGAAACTCAGTTGTAACTGAAATCCAAACAATGTATAAGTTTCCTTAGTAAGAGCCTCTACTAATCAATAAGAAATATATTTATATTAATCACCCAGTTTTTAAAAGGACCAAAAAATCCCTTAGCAGAACAGAAATGTAAATGTCTCTTACAGATTAGAAAAGATGCTGAGTTTCCCTATTAAAAAGAGAAACACAAATTTGAATGATAAGGAGATGCTGTTTTTCACCAGATTGGCAGAGATCCCAACGTTGCAGAACAGCAGTTTGACAAGGGTATGGCCCTCTGTGTTTGTAGTGGCAGACAATTGTATTGTCAAAAAGGGACCAATGAAAAATAATATCCTGCCAGTCTCCCAGCCAGAAATTCTTTTTCTCTGAAGCATTTGTCCATCAGTAGGGGCTGTCTGGTAACCTATGGTTCTTCCATACAGCAGGACAGCATGCAGCTTGGAGAAGAAAGAGAAAGTGCCCTGTGTACTGATGTGTGATGATCCCGGGAATATACAAATCAGGGGAAAGGCCAGGGGCAGAACAGTGTAGAGGCCTACAGTCAGTTCATGTGCAGGATGGGCGAGAATATAGACAAATATATATTGCTTGGATATGCATGAAATAGCTCTGGCAGGAAGAAGCAGATTTCTAAAATCTGACTGGCAGAGCTCTCTTTCCAGACCCCAATAAAAACTAAATATATGGAGGTTTAAGTGCTCAGAGAGGAAATTAGGTCCTACTGGAGAAGATAGCGAGGGGACTGACAATGACTGCACATGCAGAGACACTTTGGAAGGACACCGGGAACTGGTAACACTGATTGCTTCAGAGAAAAAGAATTTCTGGCTGGGAGACTGGCAGGATATTATTTTTCATTGGTCCCTTTTTGATCATTTTGCATTTTGACCATATGCATAAACCAAATAAAAATTCCCCCACCCAACTCCCAGCAGCAGGAAGTCACTGGCAAATACATACTTCATGTTCTAATAGTTCATGTCTCACTGTAAATCAAGAGACTTGAGAGCATTTGAAACCTGGAGAGGGGGCAGGTTGCAGCTTTTATGAGACAGGAGGACAACAAGAAAGCCATGGCTGGCTCCAGAAGGATCGCTGAAATGGTTGAGTCCCTGGAATGTGTTGATGGAGAGACTAATTGTAGGGGAAGCTGAGCCATTTCTCAGCCCCATACGCATTCCCTTAGCTCATCAGTTGACTTGCTGAATAGGAAGTTTTCTTTTCTCCAGTCTTTTTTTTTTTTTCAGTTTGGTAGGGTTTAGATTGTGCTGGGACTATCCCAACTATTGTTTCTTTTTTAGCCTTATTTTGACAGTTTATTGAATAATAAAAAAAGGTGAGGGAAGAGGCTTCTTGCCGTGCTTTACTCGCCCATTTCTCCCTCTCTCCTCCGTCCTGGTGGAAACTTTCTTTACCCCCTGCGCCGTTCCCAGCTGATGGTTTCTGCTTTGCAACACCAGGCTAGGTCTACTGGCCAGCAAACAGGCTTTTTCTGGGGTTTGCACCCCTGGAAAGTCCAGTTAGATGTTTCTGAGAGCACTGCAGGCTTGACGGGATTGGCTGCCCAGAGGGAATTGATTGTTGCAACAGTTTGTCCTTATTATTGTCCTCTTTCCTATTCCTTTTCATGTTTCTGTTGTTCTAAAGGGTTTTGTTTGGATTAATTAACTACAGGAAAAGGAGGAAGCAAGGCTCCCTATATCTGGAGTGGACGCAGTGCTTCAGGTGGAGGCAAGTCCTGGATCTGTGGGAGGGGGTGGGGCCGTGGCCTTTCCAGATGCTCATGAGTAACTGATATTGCAATATCTCTGATCCAGAGAGGCTCTTGCAGAGTATTCATGACTAATAATGTTCATGACCTCTCACAGAGTTAAACTAGTTTCTCTATGTCTCAGTAGTCACTGGAGTAGAAAATGTGGAGGAGTGATTTCTCTGGTGCGGGGCGGAGTGTGGCCAGCCCAAGCAGCAGATGAATTAGGAGTGCAGCCCAGAAGTCGCTCTAACCACCTTAACGCCTTGCTCCAACCACTGTCACTTCCTTCCTTATTTTTTCAATCAGCTTGTGGAGAGAGCAAAGAAAGAATGCACTCAATTAACATGCAGAATATAAAGTGAATGACTTTAAAGGCTTCCTTTCCTTTTTACTCCCCCTGTTTAAAACAAACTTTCTGCTTTGATGACAGTCTCAGTGGCATTCCAGGACTTCCCTTCCCAATTCTCATTTGACAGAGGCACATCCCATTTTAGCCATTTCCCATAATCATGGGTTTGCCTTGGAGACGAACAGAGATCATTCTGTCGTTTTTGAGATTGCATCCAAGTACTGCATTTCAGACTCTTGTTAACCATGATGGCTACTCCATTTCTTCTGAGGGATTCCTGTCCGCCATAGTAGATATAACGGTAATCTGAGTTAAATTCACCCATTCCAGTCCGTTTTAGTTCACTGATTCCTAGAATGTCAACGTTCACTCTTGCCATCTCTTGTTTGACCACTTCCAATTTGCTTTGATTCATGGACCTGACATTCCAGGTTCCTATGCCATATTGCTCTTTACAGCATCAGACCTTGCTTCTATCACCAGTCACATCCACAGCTGGGTATTGTTTTTGCTTTGGCTCCATCCCTTCATTCTTTCTGGAGTTATTTCTCCACTGATCTCCAGTAGCGTGTTGGGCACCTACTGACCTGGGGAGTTCCTCTTTCAGTATCGTATCATTTTGCCTTTTCATACTGTTCATGTGGTTCTCAAGGCAAGACTACTGAAGTGGTTTGCCATTCCCTTCTCCAGTGGACCACATTCTGTCAGACCTCTCCACCATGACCCACCTGTCTTGGGTTGCCCCGCGGGCATGGCTTGGTTTCATTGAGTTAGACAAGGGTGTGGTCCTAGTGTGATCAGATTGACTAGTTTTCTGTGAGTCTGGTTTCAGTGTGTCTATGATCTCCAGTAGCGTGTTGGGCACCTACTGACCTGGGGAGTTCCTCTTTCAGTATCTTATCATTTTGCCTTTTCATACAGTTCATGGGGTTCTCAAGGCAAGGAATTGCTTAAGAAATCTCTAATCCAACAACACCCTCATTCCTGAGGCTCACTGAAGGGAAGGGCATGTTAAAAAACAGCAATTCAGAGAGAATTACTCTTTTTTTTTTTTTAAGAAATTCTATAAGGACTTTATTTTACTTTTTGATGAGGATCATTTTTAAAGTCTTCATTGAATTTGTAATAATGCTGTTTTCTTTCTTTCTTTTTTTTTTTTGTCATGCAGCTTGCAAGCTCTCAGCTCCCCAACCAGGGACTGCACTCAGGTCATGGCAATGAAAGCCTGGGATCCTAACCACTAGGCTGCTAGAGAACTCCTAAGTTTTCATTTCTTGAACCTCAGCCCTCATCTTTCTCTAAGCAGTTGGCATCTGTATAGAGTTGAACTCTGCACTTATTGTGAGAATTAGTCACTCAATTCCCAATTCTTCTGTAGCCTTAGAGGCCTTAGTAGTCTGGGTTCAAATCATAACTCGAAAGGAGGGGTAAACTACACACATATACACATAGACAAGCCTGTATATATACTGATAACATATACATATATGCAAGTGCTTATATATGTACAGACTCTCAGAAAAGACACACAAGAAACTCATTTCTCCAATTTGCCTCCAGGGAAGGCGCCTGGACAGACAGAACTTTTAAGTGTATACCTTTTTTGTACTTTGCATTCGAATTTAAGTGCAATAGTTTTGGGTTTTTTTCCCCTTTCTTTCTTTTTTAAAACATATCCCCTCCACTCATTCACTGTGTATTCTTGGAAAAGTCATTTGCCTCATATGGTCTTCTGAAGGGGGCAGGCTGTGATTTTATTTATTTATTTGGCTGTGTTAGGTCTTAGTTGCAGCATGCGGGACAGGGGACCCAGTAGCTCTGAGGCATGTGAGATCTTAGTTCTCAGACTAGGTGTCAAGCCTCATGCCCTGAATTGCCCGGTGGATTTTTAACTGCTGGACCACTGGGGAAGTCCCCAGGTTGTGACTTTAGAGGACTAGCAGTGAGAGTGTGGTGGGACCAGGCTCAGAGGGCCTTGCCCTGTAGGACTTCTCCTGGTATTTCAGGGTCAATGAAGCTGTGACCTAAGCCCCCAGGCAGTAAGTGTGGCAGCACCCCGGGGAGGACAGAGCTGCAGGAAAGAGAATGGCAAAAGGAGTGGATACACCGATGGAAGAACCTCCTTTAAGAGGAAGCTGGTTGGTGGAGGAAGGAAAAGATTTCATAAACACAAATTCTCAGTGTGTCACCACACTCTTTCCCGTCTTGCCCTTTCAGCCTCCTCTCCAAGTAGGAGTGGGGGAAATTCTGCCTTTCTCTGTGAGGATTTTGATCTTTTGATCAGAACCTGGCTCACTGGGTTCTGTCCTTGGTCCTGAAGTGATGCCAACCAGCATGTTATTTCTTGGAACCAGAGACATGGTTAGTGTGACTCCTCTTTCAGTAATTCCGAACCAGGTGAGGATTGTTTTCAACTTTGAAAAATACTGCTATTTGCATCTTGAAGGCTTCCTTTTCTTAGGGTGTTGGCTGTTGCACCCTTTCTCTAAGAGTTCAGGTTAGAGCTGCCCCATCCCACATACAGGACACACCCTTGGGCCCTGGCCCATCACATCCAATGAGAGCCTGCTCCATCTGCTAGCCCTTCACATTCACAGCCCATCTCCATCAGGAAGATTAATGACTTACTGAACAACCCTAACTTGGTCTTCCAATTTAAACTGCTTTATTCATGCATTTTTGACAGTTGTATCATTTCCCCCAACCACAAGGCTATCTTTACTTTTTGAAAATGCCCATTATCCATGTCCATCACACTTGTGAGAGTTTCATAAACGGACAGCAACCCTTCCAAAACCGTTCTAAACCTGAGGGGTCTGAGAATTCAGTGTGAGACTGGAGTGTGAAAGTCTAGTCTGCTCTGGCATGAGAGGGTAGAGAAAGTGGTTGGGATCCTCATATTCCAGGAGAGATTCTGAAAGACAGGAAAGAGGGGCCACCAGGCTTCAGTTGGACCCCGCCTGCTATATCTTGGTTCGTGTAGGGAAGATGCAGCTGCCTAGCTCCACATTTCAGCCCCCCTTCCTCCATCCATCCTCCCAACTGAAAACCTCCTGTTCCCCATTAGCAGGCAGAGCATGAGATTATGTCTGCCCCTGTGACATGAAGCAAAATGAAAGAGAAGGCAGGAAGTGGATTAGGGGTGACATGAAGGCAGCAAGTAAACTTGCTGCTGCTGCTGCTAAGTCACTTCAGTCATGTCCGACTCTGTGCAACCCCATAGACAGCAGCCCACCAGGCTCCGCCATCCCTGGGATTCTCCAGGCAAGAACACTAGAGTGGGTTGTCATTTCCTTCTCCTTAGGTTAGCGCTCATTTCAGCCTGGGAAGAGAGGAAAGGTATTCCCCTCTCTTGTTTTCTGAGCAATGTGTCCTTCTCTCTTAGTGGGAGGGAGATGGTATGGCAGAGTGAAGGTAACACAGAAGGATATCCAGTCCAAGGGGAGAAGGACTGTGGGTTCAGAGGATCCCACCTCCATCCTCAGAACCAGGGACAGATTCCACGACCTACTACTCCATTCCTCCCCTCCCTGTCTCATTCCTCACCCCACCAGCTCTGGGAGTGAATGCTGACTGCACCATTAGTTCACTCTGTGACTGCTGTACAAGTCATTAAACTCTTCCAAGGCTCAGTTTCCTCATCTGTAAAATGGACACGTTGGTTCTCAACAGAGATATAACGCAAGGATTTGTGAGATGAGGCAGGAAAGGCACAGTGCGAAGCACTGGAGACCCAGGTGACCGCACATCCCGTGGCGCCCTCTGCCCCAGCCTGGCCCCCTCACCGGTTCTCGGCCACCAGGATCTGCTCCAGCAGGCGGGCAGCCTGCACGCGCGTCTCCAGCTCCGGCGCCTGGAGCAGGCGTAGCAGCAGGTCCAGGCCACCGTCCAGGCGGATAGTGTCGCCAGGGCTTGGGCTACCTCGCGGCCCATGGTCGGTAGGAGCCAGGCCTCCTCGACAAGCTGGAAAACTTCAGTTAGGCTGGCTCCCAAGGCCCGCACGCTGCCTGCCTGCTTCAGCGCCGACAGCGCCTGCTGCAGCTCGGGCAGTGCGTGCTCCAGGGCGCCCCGCACCTCGGTGCTTGCCCCCGGCGATATCTCGCGGGGCCTGCGGCTGCCCGCCACCCACCATTGGCTCGCACCGGCACCTCCGTCCGGCCCCGGCACCGCTAGCCTCTCGGCGTCCGGCCGTGGGCCCGACATGGCGAAGAAACGGCAGAGCTTGTAGGCGGAGAGCAGCAGCGTCAGGACCATGGGCGCGGGGCTGCGGGGAACATCCCCTGCCTGGAGGGGCGGAGCCGGGCGGGGCGACCCAGATGCAGGAGGGAGGATGGAGAGAAGGGGACCAGGCAAGGGCACCGAACAGAAGTTTGGGGAAAGGGTGAGCGCAGGATCTGGGACGAAGAGGTTGTGGTGAGGGACGCAGGGCCCAGCTGTCGGGACAGGCGGAAGGAGAGAGCGGGAAAGGCTCGGAAATTGGACCCAGGCACGGGAGGGTTTAGGAGGCAGCAACTAGAACAAAGAGCGGTTCCAGTTCCTGTTAGGTTCGCTGAGATGCTCGGCAGCAGCCCCACCCCTGAGAAGCCGCGGACCGCGAGCCGACGCCCCTCCTCTGAGTCTTCCGGGGCTCCTCCCCTGCCGCCTGCGTAGCCCCACCCCCAAGTCTTCCCCAGCCACTCCCACACCCTGGCCAAGCCTGGCGGCCGTGTTCTCCACCCCCTCTACGGGGTTCAGAGGTGGAGGGCGGAGTAGACTCAAAGTTATGTCCGCTCAGTCGGTGATGCTATCTAACCATCTCATCCTCTGTCGCCCTTTTTACGCTGGAATGAGACTGTGAGGGAAACAAGGCTAAGTGTGCCCTTGCCCTACTAACGGGTAACACAGTCATAATAACAGTTCTTGAGATACTTTATGCTTGTTTCTCAGTTAGTCTTCATCATGCCTACGAGGTAGGAATTAGTGCTCCCATTTAACAGCCAAACAGACTGAGGTCCATAGAGAAGATTGCCCAAAGGCACACTCCCCTCTGATTTGTTATTGTTCAGTTGCTAAGTGTGAGGATCTTTGCAACCCCATGGACTGCAGCATGCCAGATGCCTCTGTCCTCCACCATCTCCCAGAGCATGCTCAAGTTTACATCCACTGAGTTGGTGATGCTATCTAATCATCTCATCCTCTGTCACCCTTTCTCCTTCTGCTTTCAATCTTTCCCAGCATCAGGGTCTTTTCTCCTCTGATTTAGTTCAGTTCAGTCGCTCAGTCATGTCCGACTCTTTGTGACTCCATGAACCACAGCACGCCAAGCCTCCCTGTCCATTACCAACTCCCGGAGTCCACCCAAACCCATGTCCATTGAGTCGGTGATGCCATTCAACTATCTCATCCTCTGTCGTCCCCTTCACCTTCTGCCCTCAATCTTTCCCAGCATCAGAGTCTTTTCCAATGAGTCAGCTCTTCACATCAGGTGGCCAAAGTATTGGAGTTTCAGCTTCAACATCAGTCCTTCCAATGAACACCCAGGACTGATCTCCTTTAGGATGGATTGGTTGGATCTCCTTGCAGTCCAAGGAACTCTCAAGAGTCTTCTCCAACACCACAGTTCAAAAGCATCAATTCTTCAGCGCTCAGCTTTCTTCACAGTCCAACTCTCACATCCATACATGACCATAGGAAAAACCATAGCCTTGACTAGATGGATCTTTGTTGACAAAGTAATGTCTCTGCTTTTGAATATGCAGTCTAGGTTGGCCATAGCTTTCCTTCCAAGGAGCAAGTGTTTTCATTTCATGGCTGCAATCACCATCTGCAGTGATTTTGGAGCCCAGAAAAATAAAGTCAGCCACTGTTTCCACTGTTTTCCCATCTATTACAGAACAGAAAAAAATCAGTGAAATCTCTGAGAACAACTTCCTCGAGGTGGTGGGAGAACTTGAGGAGGTCCATAGACCCCCAAAGTGGGCATGAAATCAGGCACACTGTGCCAAGTGAACATTTTCTGGGTAGAGGGATCTTATTTCTCACTAGAGCCAAAAAGTGTGGGGAACAGGACCAAAACTGTTACCTATGGGAAAAGATGAGGTTGGAGAATGGGAATTTACTGCTGAGAAGCAGTAAATTAGTAAAGGACTCAGGCAATGGCACCCCACTCCAGTACTCTTGCCTGGAAAATCCCACAGACGGAGGAGCCTGATGGGCTGCAGTCCTTGAGGTCGCGAAGAGTCAGACATGACTGAGCGACTTCACTTTGACTTTTCACTTTCATGCATTGGAGAAGGAAATGGCAACCCACTCCAATGTCCTTGCCTGGAGAATCTCAGGGACAGCGGAACCTGGTGGGCTGCCATCTATGGGGTCGTACAGAGTTGGACACGACTGAAGTGATCTAGCAGCAGCAGCAGCAGGAATCTTATCCACTCCAAAGGGTTAATATTCACCCAACGGACTGTGCTGAGAAGACTGGCCTGGGGAAATCAATGTACCCTAGAGATGAACCCAGAAATGAAAACTTTGTTCTTTTATAATAATAAAAAAAAAATTCCCCAGCTCCTACCCCCTCTTCCACTGCCTTAAATACACATGGGGTGAGTGAACTACCCAGCCAGGGATGTGCCTCATCAAACAGATCACAGATCAATAACCACTGCAGTAGAATAAAGTTGGGGCTGCTCCAGGAGTTGGACTTCTTGTCGGCTTTAGCTCCCAACACCCTATGAGGCAAATATGATTAGTTTCATTTGCCTAAAAAGAGAACTAAGGCAGGTAAAGCAGTTTGCCCAAGGTCACACGGCCAGTGGATCAGCAGAATGGGACTTCTTTCTCCGCTCCAGGCTCACTGCGCTAGTCCTCTTCAGAGAGGTCCCTGAACTTGGCAAGGATCCTGTTCGTAGCTGTCCCAGACCCACAGTTCTAGGAACATGACCCTTTGCTGCAATAGCCTCTGGGGTCGGGGCACTGGGGGCGGGGCTGGAGGTGAGCAAACAGAGCAGTAGAAAAGGCAGCTCCTCTTCTCTGGTTCCCTCACTTCCACTCCCCGTCTCTCCACTTCCTCCTTTTCTCAGGCATCAAAGCAGAGACCACGGGAACCTAGTTCACCAGGCTCGAGGAGGCCCCGCCATGACATCCCTAAGGCCCCTTCTGATGCTGGCCCTGCTGGCGTGGGTTGTTGTGGCTGACCAAGGTGCGGGAGGGTGTTGTTGGCCATTGGGGTCAAGGTAGGGTGGGAAAGGGTAGCCTGGGCTTGGCCGTGCCAACTGACACTGGCTCCTCACAGAGTCCTGCAAGGGCCGCTGCACCGAGGGCTTCAACGCCACGAGGAAGTGTCAGTGTGATGAGCTCTGTTCTTACTACCAGAGCTGCTGTGCCGACTTCATGGCCGAGTGCAAGCCCCAAGGTGCGTGCAGAGCGGCTGGGTGGGCCTGGGGTCCCCGGTGCAGCTGGAGACTCACCGCCACGCTCTCTGCCCGCAGTGACTCGTGGGGATGTGTTCCATCTGCCGGAAGATGAGTACAGGTTCTATGACTACAGCGAGGTGCAGACAGTCAACCGCAGCGTGGAAGCACAGCCCGAGAGCCCTACCCTGGCCCCGACACTGGTTCTCAACCCTGAGAAAGAGGCTCCACCACCTGAGCGGGGAGACTCAGAGCCTGGGCTGGGGACCAGTGACCTAGAGACCTCTGAGTCCCCAGCAGAGGAGGAAACGTGCAGTGGGAAACCCTTTGATGCCTTCACCGACCTCAAGAATGGTTCCCTCTTTGCCTTCCGAGGTGACTCAAGGGGGGCAGGACTTGGGGGTAGGGGTCTGTCCCAGGAGCATCCCCCCTCACACGATATCCCTCCCTCCAGGGCTGTACTGCTATGAGCTGGATGAAAAGGCAGTGAGGCCTGGATACCCCAAACTCATCCAAGATGTCTGGGGCATTGAGGGGCCCATTGATGCCGCCTTCACCCGTGTCAACTGTCAGGGAAAGACGTACCTCTTCAAGGTGCTAGGCCCAGGGGCTTTGGGTCAGGGTTGAGAGTATCTGGGTAGAGGCTGAGAGCAGCTGTGCCCAGGACCAGCGTGGGCAAGAAGGCTGGATTTGGGTCTGTGGTCCCTGGCTGGGGCTCTATGAGCACACAAAAGCCCAAGGCTTCAGCTTCTGAACAAGAAACCTGGAACTAGAGCTGCCTGCCTTGAGTGGGGGATTCTGCGCCTCTGTGCACAGCCAACTGCCTGCCTACCCTCTTCTCCTCCCCAACCCCTTAGGGTAGTCAGTACTGGCGCTTTGAGGATGGTGTCCTGGAACCTGACTTCCCCCGAAACATCTCGGATGGCTTCAGGGGTATTCCAGATGACGTGGACGCAGCCTTGGCCCTCCCCGCTCACCGCTACAACGGCAGGG
>SJXQ01013080.1:152024-182598 GCA_006408695.1 Aepyceros melampus | reverse complement strand
CTTCGCACGCGGCGGGTGGACTCTGTGACTCCTCCCTACCCACGCTCCATCGCCCAGTACTGGCTGGGCTGCCCAGTCCCTGACCACGCATAGCAGCCTGAGTCCAGACAGCTGGCCTCTGCTGCTCCCTACTCCAGCATCCTCCTTCCAGCTCAATAAAGATCCCTTGACCCTGAGTTTAAGACTACTGTCCTGAGACTTCCCTGGCAGTCCAGTGGTTAAGAAACTGGGGCACGGGTTCAGTTCCTGGTCGAGGATGTAAAATCTCATGTGCCACGTGGTGTGGCCAAAAGGAACAAAAAGGACTCCTGGGCTTGACCAAGGTGGAGAGGCAGGAGGCAGGGGTCTGTCTGGGTAAAGGAGGGTAAGTTGGGCAGTCAGGATGGCTTGGAGGAGGGGACAGAGAAGATCCTCATTGTGTCCAGCCTGTGTTGGGCTCAGGCACTCTCAGTGAGCCGGAAAACCTGTTGGGAGAGCCTCATGAGTGCAAGCCTTCCTCCCGCACCAAGCAGTCCCCAGCAACCCACCAGCAGCTAAGCAGGGACTTGAACCCCTCTTAAGGATGACAGGAGTCACCAAGCCACCCTATCCAGCCTGGGGCTTGTTTTGCATCTTGTCACTGACCCAGATCTTAGAAGGGGCAAGGGGTCAGGAGGTAGTGGACTGCGGCTTAGCTTTTCTGCCCATCCTGGACCTGAAATGCTGTTAGCTCAGACACTCAAGAGCCCCTGGGAAGGTGATCACTGTGCTCCCCCAAACCTATCCCTATGATGATGGTGTTTTGAGATCTCTGTCTTGGGTCTGGGGTGCAGGGCATTGAGGCAGGAGACACAGGGAAGAGCAGGGACCAAAAGGAAATTCAAATGCACCCATCTCTTTTGGAAAAGTGGCCCAGAAGACTTCAAAGGACGAGAATACTGTAATAACATCTTTCTTAAACTACCCTCCCCAAATGTATCTGTGGAACCTCCTCTGGTTCCAAGTTCTTGGACTCTAGGAAGTCCATTTGGGCTCTTAGGGGGCACGGGAGCAGGCCAAGCTCTAAAGCAGACCCGAGGGTGATCTGGTAGTGACATCTGCTCCCCATCCTGCTGAGGGGAGGGTGACTCTCGCTCATCTGCTGTCCCCATCGTCCTCCACATCCTGTCTAGCTTCCTCAGCCCCATCTCAGTCGTGGGATAGGACTCCACCCAGTCTCGCCTGAAGGCAGCCGGGCCCCCAGACTCCAGGAGGGGCAGCTGAAGCCCTGGGAGCATCCATGCCTTTCTGGATGAAACCATGGGATGATTTTCATAAAGTATAGGATTTCAGACATAGACTGCCAGAGTTTGAAGTGTGAGGATGGGGGGATGAGGCCAGCTTCTTTGGTGAAGCCCCAGAGGAGCAGGGTTGCCCCACTCATATTCCCACGAGGCTCCTTTTCCTCTGGGATTCCCCACCTCCTGGAGGCGGGGCCAGGCCTCTGAGCAGGATAAAACCCCACACTCGGAGGGGACTGGTGTGGGCACAGCCTTGGCATGGCCGTCTGGCTCCTCACTCTGCCGGCTCCATGACCAGCTCAGTGGATGCATCTCCGGCAGGTGATCTGGTGGGAAAGGGTGGGCAGGGGAAGGACGTGGGGAAGGTGTGATGGGGCAGTCTGAAGAGGGGTGGGGAGGAGGGGCTTCAGGGTCTACTGGGGGCTTTGAGACTGGGGTGGAGGGTCTCACAAGGAGTCCTGGCTTGAGCCCCCCACCGTGGCCTGCAGGCCATGCCAGTGGGTTGGGTCCCCACCGGAGAAAGAGGACCACCTTCAGCAGAGGGCAGCTGCTGGAGCTGGAGCGAGTGTTTGCAGCACGGCCCTACCCCGACATCGGCACCCGTGAGCACCTGGCCCGGGTCACCTCTCTTCCTGAGGCCAAGATACAGGTGAGCTGTGATCACCCACCTCAGGACAGGGGTGCACTTGCACAGAGAGTTTCTAAGCTTGACCCACAGTCCATTCTCTCCGGGTACCCTGCCTCCAGATTCTGCTTTCCCTGTACCTGGCGGGAGGGGATGCTGGACCAGAAGAGGCTCCTTCTTTCCTTACCAGGTGTGGTTCCAGAACCGCAGAGCCAAGAGAATCAAGAATAGAAAGCCAGGAGGCCTAAGCCCCAGGCCTGAGCCTCCCCAGAGATCTGGTTCTCTTCCAGACACCATCCAGCGGTCCCCGGAGCCCTGGGCCCTTGGCCAGCCTCCACCCTCCAACGGCACAACTCAGTGTGCCTCTGTGTGTCGACACGCTTCCTGCCCAGCTCCTGGCTTGGGTCCAGGGCAGGGCTGGGTGGGGGCTAAAGCTGCAGCCCCCTGGGCACCATCTGGGCCTTCCGGGGCCCACCTCTCTTCCGAGCGAGCTGCTCCCCAGACCTCACTGGGCATTCTGTCTGACCTCATCTATGCCTCGGCCATAGTCACCAACCTGGACCATTCCTAACCTAGGTCTAGGACTTGCAAGACCCCTACTTGGCTCCTGTAGCCCACTCTGCTCCTTAGGACTGAACACACCGAAGTGGATCTCCTGAACCCTCCTTTTACACAGGGGAGTTTTCTTATGGGATGAAAGTATTAGCTCAGGGATCCCTCCCTTCCACTGTCCTCCAGACCAGCCTAGATATGGATTCTATGGCGTGATGGGGGCCTGGCTCCTGCTACCTAGCACGCTCCCCACCCATCATCTTGGCACAGAGGGATGAGATGGAAGCCCATGTTTTCCACTTCTGCCAGTTTCCCAATTCTTCTCATCCCAGCTGACAATACCTCCTCCCTCCAAAGGACAATGGGCCACCACCCTGTACCCAAGGGCCCTTTAAGCCATTACCTGACTGTTAAGTAAGCTGGGAGAGGGCTGATCCTAATTTTAGACTGCAGGGACCAGTCATTTTATAGTTCAGGGACCCCCTCCCCTGTCCTCCTGCCACCTGGACAAATTAATCAGAGCCATGGATCTGAAGAGGGAGTGATATTAAAGTCATAAAGTAGAAATAGGAACCCAGGGCTTATGTTGATTTAATTTTCACAAATATGAGATTGGCTGCCCTCTGACCTGGGCTGCAGAGACAACCTGACAGACTCAGGACGTGGTGGGGAGGAGTGTGCACGTTGGCAGTGTTGGGTTTTGGTATCACTGTCATCTGTAATACCAACTAATCTTCAAATAAAACCCCAACTCTGTACCTTAATCTGGATTGTTCTGTGCTGCAAATGAATTGGGATGGGGGCCATTTGCTTTTGAAATTTATCTCCATCACCTAATCCCTAAATAGGGCCAGGTTCCGTGCAGATTTGGGGTGGGAGGTATTACTCAGGCTTCTGCCGGGATTAGTTAGAGGGAGGAGGGTTAATTGAAGGGCTTAGGGCTCTGGCTGACAGACCCTGGAGAGAAGGGAGCCTCAGCTGCACCCCTTGCTCCTGCGCCCACTTGTTCCAGGACACTCCAGCTCCCTGCGCTTCTGGAGCTGCTCAGCTTTTGGAGCTTGGAGTTTGCAATTGGTCTGTGCTAGATTCAAATCCTAGCTGCTATGTAGTCTTGAAACTCTCTGGAAGTCTAGAAGCCTGAAAAAATGGGGATGGTAATACTCATTTCCCGTTTTGGGGACAAGAAGCAATAACGTAGGTGAAGGGCTTCATGTGGTGCGTGACACATTGTATTAATAAAAGCTCTCAACGGACACTAGTTCTCCCTCCTTCCCAGGTGGGCTTCCCAGGAGGCGCTAGTGGTGAAGAATCCACCTGCCAATGGAGGAGATGTAAGAGACCTAGGTTCAATCCCTTGGAGGGCAGAGCAACTCATTCCAGTATTCTTGCTTGGAGAATCCCATGGACAGAGGACTCTGGCGGGCTGCAGTCTACAGGGTCACAAGGAGTTGGACACGACTAAAGGGACTTAGCATGCTCTGTACGGTGGGACGTGAGAAACTGGAAAGCTCTCAAGCTTCTTGTTTCTCTGGGCTTCTGGCAAGGACTCCCCTTGCTCCCCAGGAAGCCCTGGACCCAGACTGCACTGGAGAAAGCATGGTAGGGTGAGACAGAGGAAATGGCTGAGAGCAGAGTTCCCAAAATAGGGTAAGAGCAGAGGAAAGGCCACCCGATTCCTATTTCTGGTTCTGCCCTTGCTGTACCATGGCCCTTTCCTCAGCAGGCACTTAAGTGCCTTAAGGCTTTGGCTGCTCTCTCTTTAGAAGCCAGTACAGTGGCCCATGCAGGCGTGTGTGCATGCATGCTCAGTCATTAACTCTTTGCGACCCCAAGGGGTACAGCCCTCCAGGCTCCTCTGTCCATGGGATTCTCCAGGCAAGAATACTGGAGTGGGTTACCATATCCTCTCCAGTGGATCTTCCCGACCCAGCAATCGGGCCCACATCTATTTCCCTGGCAGGTGAATTCTTTACCATTGAGCCCCCTGAGAAGCCTGATTGGCCCATAAAGGAGCTCCTGGTGGCTCAGGGGTAAAGAATCTGCCTGCAATGCAGGAGACTCAGGGTTGATCTCTGGGTTGGGAAGATCCCCTGAAGAAGAGAATGGGAACCCACTCCAATATTCTCGCCTGGAGAATCCCCATGGACAGAGAAGCCTGGCAGGCTACAGTCCATGGGGTCACAAACACATGACTGAGTGACTAACACACACACAAATTACTCAATGCCACAGCAGTCTGTTGGCTTGTTAGTAGGGGCTGGAATCACCAAGAAGGAGTATGTGGGGAATGACTCCAATTGCATTCTGAGAAATTGCACTGGGTCAGAAGCTGTTTAAGAAATCCAGCTCCATGGGAATTGTCTGGCAGTCCAGTGGCTAGGACTTGGTGGTTTCACTGACTTGGGTTGGATCCCTGGTTGGGGAACTAAGATCCTGAAAGCTGAACAGCCAAGAAAAGAGAAAAAGAAAAAGGTCTGCTTTGTATCTAAAATCTGGAAGTCTCCCAACCTGAATCCAGTTACATGGAGACTGTGAAAGCTTGAGGATATGTGGGGACTCTGGCCATGGAGTTTAGCACAGGTAAGTACAGCTGTGGGGACTTCCCTGGTGGTCCAGTGGCTAAGACTCCACATTCCCAAAACAGGGGACCTGGATTCCATTCCTGGTCAGGGAATAGATTCCACATGTGTCAACTAAGACCTGATGCAGTGGGGAAAAAAAAAACCCAGACAGATGTGACTCTCCAAAAAAGTTTCACTGTTCAGTACAGCTAATTTTTTTTTAATATTCCAGGGTTGTACAGCAACTTATTTTGCACAATATTTTGTATAATACTTTAAAAATGTATCTATTGCTATAATCTACTTAATCATCCTATTACTGATATTTAAGTTGTATCCAATATAGGATTTTATTATTAGACATAACTGAGATGAACATTGGCATGTATTTCAAAGATCTCTGACATATGAATCAATCACTTTTTTTGTGAGTAGTTTTTATTTTTATATATATTTATTTTGGTGGGAATCTTACTGAATAGTTAAGTTTTCAGTTCAGTTCAGTCACTCAGTCATGTCCGACTCTTTGTGACCCCACGGACTGCAGCACACCAGGCTTCCCCATCCTTCACCAACTCCCAGAGCTTACTCAAACTCATGTCCATTGAGTTGGTGATGGCATCCAACCATCTCATCCTCTGTTGTCCCCTTCTCTTCCTGCCTTCAATCTTTCCCAGCATCAGGGTCTTTTCCAAGGAGTCAGGTGGCCAAAGTATTGGAGTTTCAGCTTCAACATCAGTCCTACCATGAACACCCAGAACTGATCTCTTTTAGGATAGACTGGTTGGATCTCCTTGCAGTCCAAGGGACTCTCAAGAGTCTTCTCCAACATCATAGTTCAAAAGCATCAATTCTTTGGCACTCAGCTTTCCTTATAGTCCAATTCTCACATCCATACATAACTACTGGAAAAACCATAGCTTTAACTAGACGGACCATTGTCAGTAAAGTAATGTCTCTGCTTTTTAATATGTTATCTAGGTTGGTCATAGCTTTTCTTCCAAGGAACAAGCGTCTTTTAATTTCATGGCTGTAGTCACCATCTGCGGTGATTTTGGAGCCCAAGAAAATAAAGTCTCTCACTGTTTCCATTGTTTCCCCATTTGCCATGAAGTGATGGGACTGAATGCCATGATTTTGTTTTCTGAATGTTGAGTTTTAAGCTAACTTCTTCACTCTCCTCTCTCACTTTCATCAAGAGGCTCTTTAGTTCTTCACTTTCTGCCATAAGGGTGGTATCATCTGCATATCTGGTTATTGATATTTCTCCCAGCAATCTTGATTCCAGCTTGTGTTTCATCCAGCCCAGCATTTTGCATGATGTACTCTGCATATGAGTTAAATAAGCAGGGTGACAATATACAGCTTTGACATACATACTCCTTTCCCAATTTGGAATCAGTCTGTTCCATGTCCAGTTCTAGCTGTTGCTTCTTGACCTGCATATAATATTTCTCAGGAGGCAGGTAAGGTGGTCTGGTATTCCCACCTCTTAAGAATTTTCCAGTTTGTTGTGATCCACAAAAAGGCTTTGGCGTAGTCAATAAAGCAGTAGATGTTTTCCTGTAACTCTCTTGCTTTTTTGATAATTCAATGGATGTTGGCAATTTGATCTCTGGTTCCTCTGCCTTTTCTAAACCTAGCTTGAAGATCCGGAATTTCATGGTTCACATATTGTTGAAGCCCAGCTTGGAGAATTTTGAGCATTGCTTTGCTAGCGTGTGAGATGAGTGCAATTGTGCACTAGTTTGAACATTCTTTGGCATTGCCTTTCTTTGGGATTGGAATGAAAACCGACCTTTTCCAGTCCTGTGGCCACTGCTGAGTTTTCCAAATTTGCTGGCATATTGAGTGCAGCACTTCCACAGCATTATCTTTTAGGATTTGAAACCGCTCAACTGGAATTCCATCACCTCCCCTAGCTTTGTTTGTAGTGATGCTTCCTAAGGCCCACTTAACATTCCAGGATGTCTGGTTCTAGGTGAGTGATCACACCATCGTGGTTATCTGGGTCATGAAGATCTTATTTTGTACAGTTCTGTGTATTCTTGCCACCTCTTCTTAATATCTTCTGCTTCTGTTAGGTCCATGCCATTTCTGTCCTTTATTGTGCCCATCTTTGCATGAAATGTTCCCTTGTTCTAATTTTCTTGAAGAATCTCTAATCTTTCCCATTCTATTGTTTTCCTCTATTTCTTTGCATTGATCACTGAGGAAGGCTTTATCTCGCCTTGGTATTCTTTGCAACTCTGCATTCAAATGGGTATATCTTTCCTTTTCTCCTTTGCCTTTACCTTTTAAAAATTTTACTTTATACTGGAACATAAAGTCCACAGTGTCACAAAGAGTCAGACACGACCGAGACTGTAACACTTCACGCTTCACAGTTGATTTGCAATGTTGCTAGCTTTATGTGCACTACGAAGTGCTTCAGTTATACCTACACACTTCTTCAGATTCTTTTCCCATTTAGGTTATGACAGTATATTGATTCCCCTGTGTTATACAATAGGTCCTAGGTGACTATCTATTTATCAGTTCCGTTCAGTCGCTCAGTCGTGTCTCTTTGCAATCCCATGGACTACAGCATACTAGGCTTCTCTGTCCATCACCAACTCCCAGAGCTTACTCACACTTATATCCATCGAGTCAGTGATGCCATCCAACCATCTCATCCTCTGTAATCTCCTTCTCCTCCTGTCTTCAATCTTTCCCAGCATCAGGGTCTTTTCCAATGAGTCAGTTCTTTGCACCAGGTGGCCAAAGTATTGGAGTTTCAGTTTCACCATCAGTCCTTCCAATGAATATTCAGGACTGATTTCCTTTAGTGTGTGTGTATATATATATTTAGTGTGTATATATTAATCTCAACTTAATTTATCCCTCCCCTCCACCACCTTTCCCCTTTGAGAACCATAAGTTTATTATCTAAGCCTGTGCATCTGCTTCTGTTTTGCAATTAAGTTCACTTGTATGATTTTTTTAGATTCCACATATAAGTCATTATTGTATGACATTTGTCTTTCTCTGGATTCACTTAGTATGATAATTTCTAGGACCATCCATATTGCCTCAAATGGCATTATTTCACTCTTTTTTTATGGCTGAGACAAGTTGCTTTCTAAAAGGGTTGTTGGTATGCTTAAGATACATATTTTTTTTAAAAATACCTCTTCTTTGCTGATCCCTGATGCAGATCATCAGAACTGCCCAGACATCTTTAGGTCAGTGTATGAAATGTTTTCTTTAATGAGAGTGGAAATGGAGGGTAGTTCTATATGACTGACTAATGCCAAAAAGCAAAGTGATGATCAGCCTAACCCCCAAAAGTCTGTCTGAAGGCACATGTGTTGTCAGGCTCCCTAATACCAAAGCTTAATAGAGACACTACACAAATATAGGCAGTGTTTACCCCTCTTCCCTCAAGCATTTTAACTATGAAGGAAAAGACGCCAGAGAGAAAACAGAAAATTAGGAACTGCATCAGACACAATGAAAACTTCAACCTCAAGACTCATGAAGGTCAGGGAGAGAAGCAGCAGCTAACAGTTATTAAGTACATGGTGAGAATAAGTTCCCACTCCATGTCAGTACTTCAAACGTACTTTCACTTGACCAATTTTCTAAGAAGAGACTGAGTAGTGTTATGTGGAAAGAGACATGACATGAGAGCCAAGAGCCAGGGGATGGAGCTTTGGCTACAACTAAGTCCATTCTGAAGGAGATCAGGCCTGGGTGTTCTTTGGAAGGAATGATGCTAAAGCTGAAACTCCAGTACTTTGGCCGCCTCATGCGAAGAGCTGACTCATTGGAAAAGACTCTGATGCTGGGAGGGGTTGGGGGCAGGAGGAGAAGGGGACGACAGAGGAGGAGATGGCTGGATGGCATCATGGACTCGATGGACGTGAGTCTGAGTGAACTCCGGGAGATGGTGATGGACGGGGAGGCCTGGTGTGCTGCGATTCATGGGGTCGCAGAGTCAGACACAACTGAGCGACTGAACTGAACTGACTGAAGCTCTGTAGCCTTGGAACAAGCCAGATGATCCTCTGGAATATTAGTGTCTTTGTGAACTACCTGGCTGGGAAAATTAACTTCTCTACGTTTCTGTAGCATTTTAAAATTCTCTGGTTCTCTGTTCTGATTTATATGTATCAGGATAAAATCTGTACATTTTTTCCCCTTATTTTTCTTACTGTTCCTGCCCATATAACCCAGAGATATTGTCAAAGGAGGAGAATGGAGTACAGACCAAAACAAATAATTCAAATAGATTTTTAAAGCACGTAGCATAGATATTAGTCTGAAGGTTAAAGCTCTTTCCACTTGCAAGACTCAGGCACTTGAAAAGAGATGATATCTACTTGAATTCTAAAAACCTGACTTGGCACAAACAGTGATTCAGTGTAGCTTTTTAACTCAATCTTAAACAGTCAGGGTTGCTAAAAACACTGTAAAATCCCACCTGTATTTTTTCTCAAGTTGATACTTCTTCCGGTCAACATCAGAAATCCTGATTTCTCAACAAAATGATCTGTGGTATAACAGAAGGGCCTACACCCTCCTTCTCTCTCATGTAGAATATTGTCCTTAGAGGCTGACTTGCTGTAATTCAAGAAACTGGCAATACTATGGAGGAAACGTCTATTGAGTCAGTGAGTGTATAATTTCTAAGAACAGAAGAGTGTCCTGGGGGAAAAAAAGACCTTAAGAGCTCATACACTGAATAAACAGAAATAAAGGGTCTACCATTAGGAGCAGACCTGAATTAAGTCTCACAACTATGGAAGCCTTTGGACTTCTCTGTTGTCCTAAGATTTGAAATAAGAACAGCCTGGAGGGAATTCCCTGGTGGTTCAGTGGTTAGGATGCTACACTTCCACTGTAGGGAGCTCAGGTTCTAACCCTGATCAAGGAACTAAGATCTTGCATGCTGCGTGGCATGGCCAAAGTTAAAAAAAAAAGAAAACAAACAAAAGAATATGCTGGATTTGATAAATATTTATTGTATAAATAATAATGCCACTGTAATTTCTAAAAGTCTTATACAGATTCCATCAACACACCACTAATCTAAGTTCTTAAAAGTGTAACATTACACAGAGACTTCAAGATAACCTAGGAGTCTTTGGCTCCACTTAACAGAAAAAGGACTGCTGAGGGTCATTTGACCTCTCTCAGCCTGAGTTTTGTCTTCTGGGAAAGGGACCTAAAACTGCTTCCTTTCTAACCTCTGGAATGGTTCTGAAGACCAAAAGCAATCATGTAAAACAATTTTACATACTATTTTTTGCACTTACCCAAATATGTTCAAGAATCCGCATAAAATAACCTGTAACAGGCTCATATATAACAGTATGTACACATATATTTTTGTTATGTGTATACTCATATAAATTACACATACAGTTCAATCTAAAAACAGTCACAAGTCTACAAAGAATCTCTCCCTTCATTAGCTGAGACAATTCACGGTAAACATACTCTCCTTACAAATACAAACAAGTACAAGGGGTTTTGCAATTAAAAGCAGACATACTGCTTTGCTATCTGAACTATTTTCATTTTTGGAAGCAGAGCAAAGGGTGACCGGAAGGTGGAAAGTTGAAGGAGGACTGATGAGTAGTGAAGACAGGCAGAAACATAGAAAATCTGAACAAGGCCAGCAGAAGGAAAAAGATGAAGGCAAAAACTAAGATTCCCAAAAGTTGCTTTGCGTACAATTGCACCATCCTGTACCAATTGGCTTTCTCTTATTTGATGTCCTCTGATCAGTTCCTCTTCCAGCACAAACTGGAGAAAGTGAATCCCTCTGCTTTATTGGGAGTCTTCTGATATAAATTACAAGTCTGCATCAAGATATGTGGAGCAAGGACGACCACTGACTTGTGCACCTGGACAAGTTCAAGGGAGTATGGTCTACTTCTGGAAAGGCCTGGATTCTCTCTGATTCCAGTGGGGAAAAAACCCAGCCCCAGCAATGCCCAGAATGGACGGTAGAAGGCAGATGGGCACTGGCTTCAGGAAAATGTACAGACAGACCAGTTCTTTCCTGTTGTTGTCTGAGTCTCCTCTACGGCCCCCTCTGTTAACTGACAGGATGGGGCTGTCCCGCAAGAAGAACATGTGGCCTTGGCTTGGCTGAGTACGAATCACTGATTGAGAATCATCAATTGGCAGCTGAGATCCTGGAGTCTCCGGACTTCGATGAGGAAGTACAGTTACAGTTCTCCCAACTCGCCTTCATCGCCCGCACCATGACGTATAGCTCGGCCAGACCCACCACAGAGGCCACAATCAAGGCAGCCAGTACTCGCTGGGAAGGGAGAGAAATAGGCTTATAGGATGCAGACCAGCTTCCAGCTCTGGAGCCTCTCGTACCTAACAAGGATGGAGAGGACCTCAACCCAGCCCATAAGTTGGGAGGAAGGGAAGAAAACCGGATCCTGATTCTCTTGAGGTTATTATCTACCTCCATGACTGTTGGACAAATCAAATGCTCCCATTGTTTATCACATATATACATAACCTGTTCAAGGCATTTTCGCATACCTCCTCCCTATCCCACCAACACTCCCAACTAGGGAACCCTGCCCTGCCCAGAACCTACTCACCGAGGTCATTTCTGTGAAGATATACTGGCTTCCAAGGTAAGTGCAGACAAAGGCAGCAGCCACCGTGACAATGAAGTTGAAGATGGTGATGACCAGAGCCTTCACTGACCTCACTTTGGGGAGGAGCCCGGACAAGAAACTTTTAGGTCAGCAGCCTCCATGAGGCCCTTTTATCTCACAGCTGCCTCCCCCATCAGCCAGGCTTCCCTCAAACAGCAAGCCTGAACAGCTCAGGCTTAAACCCTGCGCAATAGAGTGGGAAGGAGGACCGCGGCTGACCCATCCCAGTGAGAGGCTTTCGCAGCCTGATTTCCTAGTACCTCACCTTGCTTTCCCAGGTCACTGAGAGTTCCGCCATGCCTTGGATCCTTGGAAAAAGAAAAAGCAAAAGAATTCAGAATGGAAGCAGCTCAGAGAGTATTCATTTTTCAGTCTGGGCTCAGTCCTCTTTATTACCCAACACACTAGTTCTGTCTTCTCTCTGGTTTTTGTCTAGGACCAGTTGGATTCTACTCTGGTTCAAGCATTTCAGAGAAGAGACGTATATTTCTAGTACCCGTGTATCACTCTCCTTCTCTGGGCCAGGTGCACGCCAGAGAAAAGTAGAGTGCTCTGTCAAACGAATGGCTCCAGGCTCATCTCCACCTCTACAACTTTAAAAATCAGTCACCATCTGAGCCGACAGTCTCAGTAAATAGGATGCAAACTGTATTTGGCTTGTACGCAGCATAGAGCTTCTACAGTCCTTTAATATTAATAGTATACAAACCAGGTTTCCACATTGTTTCTTTCATCTGTGTGTCTTCCCAGTGTAGGGCCCTGCTTTCAGGGACTACAGGGTCCACATACCGAAGAGTGGGCTGTTACCTGACAGGTGACATTGCGGGTGATCCGCTTATATTCCTCATTGGCCAGCTGTATCTTAATCTTTTCCAGACGAGCAACTAGCTCTGGGTTCTGAGGCAGAAAAACCAAAGAAGAAGAATGATATTTCCAGCTTGCTAGAAAATACGTCACAATCACTGGTTTCAGGGGGCAAAGTACTGCTAAGACGACCCAGGCAGCAGTCCTGCCTCCAGTGCTTTGGAAACTTTTTTTTTTTGGTTATCAGTTTTTCAAGCTGTCAGACTGGGAGGACAATATCTGGTTTCCTCCACCCCAGCTCTCAAAGATTCAAAGAATAATTTTTGAGCCCAAAGATTCATAAATTTGGATGTAAAATGAATAAACCCAACTGAGTCAACATCCATTCTCACAAATATATCCCTTACGTACCCGAGGAGGCTTCACAACCTCTGGGAGATAGATTTCACTGCCTTCTAGGAGCTCATGAAGGTATAGTTTGGAACCTAAGGAAAAATGCATAGAGGTGAGGTTGAAGGATCAGAGAAGGATCTAGCCTGCCAATTCTTTTTTTTTTTTGGCAGTGCCATGAGGTATGTGGGAAGTTAGTTTCCCAACTAGGGTTCAAATCCACACCCTCTGCGTTGAAAGCACAGCATCTTAACCACTGGACTGCCAAAGAAGTTCCCAGCCCGCCAATTCTTTCTACCAAAATAAAACATGGCTACTCTTAGTTCATCTCCAGGATCATTTTCAACTGGAAAGAAACTAAGATAATCCCATATACATAGTATATCCTAGTGCTACATGGTGGCTTTAATTGTTGGCTCTCATTACCCAACCAATGTCACAGCGAGTAACATGCAGTTCATTTATATTTGCCTTTAAGTTAGGTCATTTCTGTGGCCACAAAAGAACTTGTCCTAAATAGGTTTAAGGCCTAGTGATGGTGAATACTTAGAGGACACTGTGCTAGATGAACTCTAAGGTCCTTTCTAGTTCTAATAATTGAATAATCTACCCCTCACATTTCTGGGCAGGCTGTTAATTCCGGCAAAAGACCTTACATGCCAGTTTGTCATACTAGACCCCTTTACATATAAGGGAACAAAGGCTCAAGGAAGAGAAATTACTCCTCCATGAAGAGTCAGTAGCAGAGTTAGGACTACAATTCAGATGTCACTCCCAGTCCAGATATTTCAACAGAACGTCCCATCATTCTATATCCAAAAACAAAAACCAACCAACTCTATCAGATGTGACCACTCTTGCTTTTAAGATGGAAAGAAATCTAGATTCACACACAGGGCGAGCTCACTATGTTGCTTTTTTTCTTTTTTAATGTGGCTTAAAAGAAAGAAACTGAACCTGTGCTGCGCTATTGAGTTAGAATTTGGACTTCCTCAAGAGTCACGTGGGCCTAGATGTAAAGATTGAGACTCAAGAGAACACAAACTGCACAGTAAATTTTGTCATCCACGAAAATTTCCCATGGAAATTATGAAGAGAGTGGGTTGGCTCCCCAGGGTTTATGAGGTTATTCTTGGGTTGGCCAGATTATCATTCCACGGGTGAAAGAGTGATGGATTTGACCCCCAGTCCCCCTAAAAGTGAATTTCCTTACTGACCTTACGATTAATCTCTCTATTCAAAACTTTATTCCTTTTCCTGTCCCCTCTAACTTCTAACCTGTTAACAGAATACTAATGAACCAGAGTCAGATGACTAAAACTGCTATTGTTGATAACATCTTTAATGTAGTGTTATAAATATTATCATTAACCTGAAAACTCTGGTTGCTTCTCCAGGGCAAAGTGAGTTAACAGACACCGGAGCCAAGGACCACTTGACCTGGAATCGTAAATCAGAGACATTTTGACTCCTGAAACCACAGTTAGGAAATGTCACACGACTATTATTCCTAGCCTTAGTTCTTCTCCTTTAAACGAAAGTTCCTTAACTCAAATTCCAAGCTAGAGTGGATTTGAGCCTTGTTTCCCGTTCCCTTGCTTGGCACCCTGCATTAAATACTGTACTTTCCTTCACCACAACCCTGCCTCAGTATATTGGCTTTGCTGGGAGTCATGAAAGAAGCCGCGAGTTTGGTTCAGCAACAGATACATCCCCTCAGGAAAAAACACCTCTGCTACTGCTAAGTTACTTCAGTCGTGTCCGACTATGTGTGAACCCATAGACGGCAGTCCACCAGGCTCCCCCGTCCCTGGGATTCTCCAGGCAAGAACACTGGGGTGGGTTGCCATTTCCTTCTCCAAAAACACCTCAGGAGGGCCTAAACTCTGGGGAAAAAAGAGGCGACTCTGAACCGGAGACTGGGGCTCACCCCTTTCTCTCAAGTACTGATGCAGATCCCGGATCAGGCGGAAAGAAACCAGGCGAGCCGGGCGATTGCCGCCCTTGTGCTTCTTCCCTAGCGCGGCCTCAAGCTCTGCTCGCAGCTTCCCGGGCAGTTGCTCCGGCTCCAGCTCCCCACCAGGACCCAGAGCGCGTACAAATCGCTCGCCAGCTAACAAGCGAGACGCCATTACTAGCCGACTTTACGGTCAGGTGACCCAGAGCCGAAACTTCCGTCCGCCTGCGCCGGAAGAAGCGCGAAGCTCGCGGGGCGGGGCAGAGCCAAGGGGGCGGGGCAGCGGCGCGGGGCAGTGTGGGGCGGGGGCGGAACGCCGCCCGGCCGCGGGTCGGGCGGTGTGTCAGCAGCCCAGCGGGCGTTCGGGCGAGACATGGCGGGCTGTGTGGCCCGGCGGGCCCTGACCGTGGGCAGTCGTTGGTGGTCCCGGTCGCTGACTGGGACCCGAGGGCCGAGGCCGCTCTGTGCGGCGGGTGGAGCTGGGGCCTTCCCTCCCGTGGCGACCACGCGACGCAGAGGCACCTCTCGTCCCGGTGAGGGACGGAGCGCGGGGGTCGGGCCCGGAGCCTAGGGAACGTATCCCGGGCCAGAGGGCCCAGCGGCAGCGGGTGATGGGAGTTCGACCCAGGGGACAGTTCCGGCCGAGAGCCGACCTGCGCTGCCTGGGACGCGTGCCAGGAGCGAGGAAGGGAGCGCGGCCCAGAGTCTTGGATTGTGCCGGACTGGCTGCGAGCGGGAACTAGTAACCCTCTCGGAGCAAAGCCTGCTTCCTCGAATGCGAGCATCCGAGCGCCGGTGTTAGTGGGAAGTCCTTCAGTTAAGTGCTAGGGCTTTTAATTTGAACCCTCAGACCGTGACTGAGGGTCAAGGCCTCCCTCAGAAAGATGCTGGAAGTGGGAAACGACCCGAGTCTGCACCCTGCGCGGGTCCCAGGCTTCAGTGTGACCTTGGGGGCACATACGCTCTTTATGTGACTTGAAGGGGGTTTGAGGCCACGCGGATGGTGTGAACAGTGTGCCTAGGGATGGGACCAGAGAGATCAAATTGGGGCAGGTGAACCAAGTGGAAGGAGACATGGAGTTCACCTCTCCTCAATAGTAAGAAAACGGTGCTTTGAAGGGCCCTCAGAAAAAGCAGTCCTCAGAAGTCACTGTGAGAGCTGACCTTTTAGTGGCTGAGATGAGACACGCACATGGGGGAGAGATGATAGCTATTTGCAATATAAGACTCCTCTGAAAACTGATGTAAATCTGAACAGAAACTAGATTGCGAGAATAACATTGGTGCAATGCCAGGATGAGGGCTGCAGTTTAGAGGTGGAGATGGACATGGCATGATGACACAAAAGAAGTTTTCTTTTGAGCACCCCTTATACCCTAGGCTCTTGAGAGGGAGCACAGGCTAATCAGACACAAACATTGCTCCCGGGGAACTTAAAGTCTCTAATGGAGATAAGACAGTGACACAAATAACTGAAATGCTAGATGGGAAAGGCAGTCACTGCTGTGGGAGGTCAGGAGGCTGGGTCAGGAAGAAATGGAGGCAAGGGATACGATGAAGCAGGGTCTGAGGGCGTGATAGAGGAATGCTAAGAGTCAAGAGAGAAGAAAGTGATTTGGGAGCTGTCAGATCTCATGGAAACCAAGGAGGCATCTGCGGCTGGTCCTCAGAGGAGGAGCAGCAGAATCTCTGTGGAGGGGTGACTTGGCAGGACCGTTCCCTGCTTCAGCTGGCCCCACTGCCACAACCCTTCTCTGCTGTCATGGCCCTGCCATCCCCCCGCCCCCCGCCAGTATCCTAGTAGCTTTTTCTGATGGATTAGTACCCTTCACTTCTTAGCTTTTCAGTTGCTTTTCCTTCCTAATCAGAAATCGACCAGAGGGCAAAGTTTTGGAGACAGTTGGTGTGTTCGAGGTGCCAAAACAGAATGGAAAATATGAGACCGGACAGGTGAGTGCTGGGCGGCATCATCTTTTGTTTTCAGGGTGTGCTCTGCTTCTGAAAGGGTGAAATTTGGCCACAGGCCTGAACATTATGATTTTCTGCCTTGGTGGTTCGAGCCAGACCAGAATCAAAAGTTTTTTTGTTGTTCTAAGATGGTTTTCTGTCCCTGTTTTCCTGAATTTGAGTGCACTTCATGTGTCACCGGGTTTTGTTTCCAAGTTAGTGTGGACAGAGATGGTTTGAACTATATTGAGGAGAAAGTCCTATTGCTAAAAAATCATCTAACCTAGAGATTGGTGGGAAGCCAGTGGAGGGCCTGCTTTTTGATGCTTTGTTCTAGTTGAATTGAGTGCAGTGAATTAAGCTCTGGGTGTGAGGCTCTTTTTCTGAGTCAGTTTTATGCCAGATCTACTGAGATAGATTTAAGCCTCTTGTAGATAAGGAGGACTTTTTTGTTTATTCAGCTTTTTTCCCCTGTATGCCTACAATAGAGTGGGCTTTATGCATTGATATTAAATCAGAAAGCAGTTCCTTCATGGAGTTGACAGTCTAAGAAAAGAATTACAGTATGCACATGGTTCATGGCTGTACACCGTGCTAAGTGGAAGGAGGGAAGGGAAAGCTTCCTCGAGGCCTTGGCTATGGCCTGACGGCTCAGTAGAAGTCAGCCAGGTAAAGGGACAGTAAGCGTGCTCCACAGTTGGTCTGGTGGATCTCAGAGTCCAAGGGAAAGAATAGCAAGACCTTGTGCTGGAATTGCCGCCACCTGTGCCACTTAGTGGTCTGGGCCCCACCTGGATGTACCCGCTCGACTGCAGACTCACTGAAGCCTCTCTTTTCTCCCAGCTTTTCCTTCACAGTGTTTTTGGCTACCGAGGTGTCGTCCTGTTTCCCTGGCAGGCCAGACTTTATGACCGGGATGTGGCTTCTGCAGCCCCAGAAAAGTGAGTTTCCCTCTCATTGTGCCTCGCAATATCCTTTGGAGGAGGCCCGACCCATGGTAGACATAGGTAATTGGAGTCCCAGCGGTCAAGACAGCATCCTTCTGGGCCTTAGGAACAGTCCCAAAACACTCCCTTGACACTGATGCCCATGGAGACAAAAGTGCTGAGTCTTAAGCCAAAGGGTCCCTTCGGACCTCCCCAGCATGCTCACCGCAGGCATTCCTAGTTTGCATTATAAGTACCCCAGAGGGCATTTGGGGAACTGGGCTTCTTGATTTCTTGATGTTCCGTTAGAATCTTTCTTCTCATCTCCTACCATCACTAGAGTACATTAAAAAAAGAAAAGGCCTAGCTCCATAAGTGATCACAGAGAGCCCCTGGGATGTGAGAAGAGTGGGATGCTCTCGGCTCCAGGGACTGAAGCAGCAGTTTGATTTTCTCAGCTTGGCCCCTTTTTTAAAGAGGCATCCAGAGAGTAAGATAAACAATGACTTCGCCACACTCTGTTGCTTGCTGCTGACTGGGGAGCATTGGGCCAGGGCCTGCTGAACATCTGCCCAGCTGCTGCTAACCCCTTCAGTTCAGGCACTGGTCTGTTTAGGTGAGCGGGTGATAGAGAGCTGGGGCAGGCCCCGCTTCCGTTTCTCAGGTTGATCTTGGGCTTTTCCTCCTGCCCCATAGAGCAGGAACCCTGCCGGCCATGGCTCGAAGGAGGTGAAAGGCAAAACTCACACTTACTATCAGGTGCTGATTGATGCCCGGGACTGTCCACATATAGTAAGTAAGCAAGGTGGCTGCGCCTGGGGTTCCTTTCCATGGGGAAGGCCTGGACTCTGATGGGGACTAGGAGGAGGAGAGGGATCCAACAGTTCCCTACTGCACTGGGCCCCAAGTCCTCAGAACTGGATAGTGACCAGGAAAACCTATGACTTGCTTCTTGCCTTAGTCTCAGAGATCGCAGACAGAAGCTGTGACTTTCTTGGCTAATCACGATGACAGCCGGGCCCTCTATGCCATCCCAGGTGAGTTATGAGCATCTGAGTGGTGCCCATCGGTGAGGGGTCTGATGTGTCTCAGGAAGAGAATTCCAGTGCCTTTCTGCTGCCCTTGAATCTGCTTTGGAGGGTGTGTAGATGCTGAGAGCCTTGGTGTCAGGGTTGTCCCACCCTGGGACAAGGCCCAGAAATTGAGTTTCTTTTCAGCCCCTCTCTTCCCCATTCCTCCATGAGTTTTCTGTCTCTGTCTCTCTGCCAGGCCTGGATTATGTCAGCCACGAAGACATCCTCCCCTACACCTCCACTGATCAGGTTCCTATCCAGCATGAGCTATTTGAAAGATTTCTTCTGTATGACCAGACAAAAGGTACCCTCTCTCATAAAGGGAAGCTGGAATGGGAGGGCCCTTTCTTCAAAGACAGTGTCACAGAAGCAGTTTCAAAGCTCTGTTTCTACAACTTGATTTAACCTCCCTTTAGGCCTGTCAGGTAGATGGCCTTTATCTCCTCCTCACAGATAGGGAAACAGGCTCAGGGATGATGAGAGCGACTCAAGGTTGCTAGGTAGAGGCAGAGTGAGATCTGAGAGCCAGGGCTTCTAACTCCCAGGCCACTTCTCTTCCCCTGACGTCATATTCCTCCTTGGGGCTTATTCTTGGCAGGCAGCCCTGTGCCGCCTTCCAGCCTGTGCTGCTTTTGCTCATGTGTCTTACAACCTTGACCATCACTGGGAAGGGTTTTATAGGGAGCAGTTGGCCACTGGCCTGGTCTAACCAGTCATTTCTTGCCCCAGTACCCCCTTTTGTGGCTCGGGAGACACTACGGGCCTGGCAGGAGAAGAATCACCCCTGGCTGGAGCTCTCTGATGTCCACCGGGAAACAACTGAGAATATCCGTGTCACCGTCATCCCCTTCTACATGGGCATGAGGGTAGGTGCCGAGCCTTGGTACCTTCCCTCAGGGCCAGGCCCCCAAGTTCTGTGTGATGTCCCCAGTGTGACTGTTGATGTGGGTCCCACATTTAAACCATGTGCCTGAGGTTCTGGTTTCCAGTGCTGCATGTATTGGTTGGGGTCGAGCACCCTCTTGGCAAGAGCTGAGGAAAACTCTAGAGCAAGGAAACTCTCAGATCCCAGGAAGGAGGCCTCCAGGTTGACTCTCTCTTCTCTTCTGGCTCAAAGGGAGCCATGATTATGAAGAACATACACATACTTGTTTAAATCACCGTAGGCTCCTCTTCCCACATTTTATACATTTATTGAGCTGTTTCTTGCTTGGCTGTAACCTGGGTCTTAGGGAGACAAAACTGAAAGACTGTACCTGCCTTCCAGGAGTTCACGGTAGTGGGGGAGGCCAGCCTACAGCTTTCCAAGTGTTGTAATCCTGCTGGGATGTGGGAAGGCAGAGGAGGAAGACAGTGGCCTGGGCAGCAGTGGTGGGTGAAGGGGCGGCGGCTGACGGGGAGAGTGGTGAGAGAGAAGGGCCCTCTCCTCTGTTTTCTGTTCTCATCCAGCTTAGTGATCTTGATAGGATGAGGAGGAAGGAGGCCAGGGAAGGGCCCCGGGAGCCTGCCTCCCTCTGGGCGTGTTGGCCATAGTTAGCATGTCATCAAGATACTTGTGGCTTTGTTCTGTCTTTGCATCTTTCTTGGAATACATCTGCTCCACTGGAGAGATGTTGATTGGAATAGACGTTTTCTACCCTTGGGGACTGAAATTCTTTCTGTTTTGTTTTTCCCAGGAAGCCCAGAATTCCCACGTCTACTGGGTGAGTGTCTAATCTCGGGAGGAGGGGAGCTCAGGAGGCGTGCCTGTGGGGGCAGGTTGGGAGGTGGGGGCTTTACCTCTGGGTTGGGAGATGAGACCCGTGCAGTGCAGGTGTTGGCCTGTGTTGCCCTTTGCTCTCAGAATTCCCAGGGGGCTAGCCCAGGTTCTGTTCCTTCTCAGACATGAAGTCTCTCCCCTGCTCCCACAGTGGCGCTACTGCATCCGCTTGGAGAACCTCGACAGTGACGTGGTTCAGCTCCGGGAGCGACACTGGAGGATATTCAGTCTATCCGGCACCTTGGAGACAGTGCGAGGCAGAGGGGTGGTGGGCAGGGTGAGCATCTTTGGGCTGATGATCTTGGTTTCTGGTCCCACCCAGCACGCCTGGGAGCTTAGCCCATGGTCTCCTCCTCTGTGGTTAGGGACAGGGGCTCAGTGTGTGAAAGCACAGGACTGTTGAGAGTGAGAAAGCTCACTATGAGAGAGGCGTCTTATAACCCATTTCACAGATGGTGACACTGAGACTGTTATGTAACTAGCCCATGGTCCTTATAACTCGTAGCAGCAGGTCCTGGATTTGGAGCCAAGTAAGTGACATTGGTGGCCACCCTGTTTAAAAATCTGAATTGGGAATACTTTGGGTGTGGCACACAGCCCCCACCACTCCCAGTTGTCCTTCCTCTGCCTCTTCACACACGTACATCCTCTGGTGGCCCTTGAAGAGATCTGATTTTGCAATTCCTGCGCTATCCCACCCACTCTCCTGAGAAGTAAAGTCAAGAGAAGGGGCCACATTCAATAAGCAGTTATACATGTTAGCAGGAACTTGGGGAGGCAGCGTGGGATAGAAAGAACAGGGCTTTGGAGCTCATCTCTTTTCAGATGCCCACTGTGTTGTTTACTTGCTGCATAACTTTGGCCAGGTTATTTAACCAGAATCTCAGGTTTTTAGGATAACATCTATTACCTTATGATTACCAGGACTTAAGTTATAGATGTTTGCTGATCATAAGGCACTTAGTGAATGGACGCTGAAAGAGGTATTTGTAGAGATCTTGGCATCTTTGTCTAGAAACCTCAGATGGTTAGTCTGAGATTTATCTTCCCCAGGGCAGAGTAAAAGACCCAGGTCAATGGTGGTGCTGTGAGAGGAGGTGCTGGCTGGCCGTTATGGTGGGAGGCATGAGAGGGCATCTGGTCCTGACTCGGTGATGGTCATCATGTTGCCCTGGGGTACAGGGAGCTTGTCTGGTCTGACCTATTTTGCCTGAACCCTCATAGGAACCAGTGTTATCCAAGGAGCAGCCCGCCTTCCAGTACAGCAGCCACGTCTCCCTGCAGGCCTCCAGTGGGCACATGTGGTGAGTAAGTGGGTGCGGGGACAGCTTAGGTCCCCGGACACTGCGGGTCAGAAAATTGAGAGCTCATAGCATGCAGTTCACTCTGGACCCAGTGAAGTCCTGAGGTGGAGCTGTATCTGCCGTTCACTGTTGTGTGAGTCTTGCCTGATTCATGACTTTCCCAGTTCTCTGTGATTTTGTGGAATGAGTGTGTGTGTGTGTGCTCAGTTGCTCAGTCATGTCTTATTGCAATTCCATGGACTATACCCTGACAGGCTCCTCTGTCCATAGAATTTTCCAGGCAAGAATACTGGGGATTTCTTTCTCCAGGGGATTTTCCCCAGTCAGGGATCGAACTGTGTCTCTTGCATCTCCTGCATTGGCAGGTGGATTCTTTACCACTGTGCCATCTGGGAAGGCCCCTGTGGGATGAGGACTTAGGTCAGAGTGGTCTGGTGACTTTTTGCTACAGAGCTGCCGATGAGTTGGTTTTTTCCCTTGTTTCACTGTATCCTGAAAGCATAGTTGGGTGGCTTATGCAGGGTGCATCGAAGGGCTGAATTCAGGACAACTTCATTTCTTCTTTTCACGAAGGGCCAGGATGGGGTCTTGGGTCCCTGGACCAGTGTTATCCTGGCATGAGCCAGGCAGAAGAGCCCGGGCCTGCTTTATTCGCCTCAGTTGTGGTGCTGAGGGCACAGGGCTCTGCAGACCTCTAAACCAGTTTCTCTCTGACTCCCAGGGGCACTTTCCGCTTCGAGAGGCCTGATGGTTCCCACTTTGACGTCCGGATCCCTCCCTTCTCCCTGGAAAGCAATAAAGACGAGAAGACACCGCCCTCAGGCCTTCACTGGTAGGCCAGCAGAGCCCCTGAGCACCCAGGCTCCGCCCCGAACAACAGCTCACATCCCATGAGAGTTGCTGCAGAACTCTGTCACGGCCACAGTGGGTCTCTTAATCGTTTGTGCCATTTGATTGCGGGGTTCTTACTTTGGCGGGTAGAGTATAACTCTTCTCCAGAAGACCCACGTGGGCCTCCTCCAAGGCTGGCCTTCCCTGTAAGCCCTGCCTACGCTGTGTTCCAGTAAACTTTTCCATCAGGAGCTCTGTGTTCAGCTGCCATAGGTGTGGGGGTCCCCTAGCCTGTCACACAGTTGTTCAGAATGTGAGGTTTGGGCAATAAACCAGTGTATGCTTGGCCACCCTTCCCATCTCTGCCCCCGGGGTCTCAGGTTCCCTTTCTGACCCAGCGGGGGCCCTTGGTTACGGTCCTTAACTGCCCTTCTAGGAAGCTGCCCCTTCAGATAGGGTCTCCATCGTGGGCCAGTGAGGCGGGGGATGGACGGGACGCTCTGTTTTCTTTACCCTCTGCCAAGTGCAGAGCTGGAGGGCGGCAGCAAGGTCAAAGGAGTGAGGCAAGCCTGTTGGGTTTCCTGGAGCAGTGGGCCTGCCAGCCATGGGCACAAGTCTGTCAGGCTTCCAGTTCAGAAATGCAGAAACTCAGCCAGGGAGCGTTAGGTATGGACAGTGACTAAGCCAAGCTACTTTCTGAGCGTCTTGAAGATCTCCAAGAGCCAGAGATAAAAATGTGCTGCATTTTTGCCGATGCTTAGGATTCTTGCTTGCTTCCTGACTACCGTAGTGATTGTTAAAGAGGTCGTTTTCTTGAGTTAATATTAAATTTCAGTTCCAGCCCTTATAGTGTTGTCCTTAATCCTCCACTTTAACTCAGCTGGCAAAGAATCCGCCTGCAATGCAGGAGACCCCGGTACGATTGCTGAGTCGGGAAGATCTGCTGGAGAAGGGATAGGCTACCCACTCCAATATTCTTGGGCTTCCCTTGTGGCTCAGCTGTTAAAGAATCCACCTGCTATACAGGAGACCTGGGTTTGATCCCTGGGTTGGGAAGATCCCCTGGAGAAGGGAAAGACTACCCACTCCAGTATTCTGGCCTGGAGAATTCCATGGACTGTATAGTCTGTGGGGTCATAAAAAGTCAGACATGACTGACCGACTTTCACTAATCCTCCACCAGGGGGAGCCCGGGTTGCAGGGCAACTGAGTGCAATGGGGCATAGGCCTCGGTGAGAATGTAAGGTCAGGTGGTGAACAGAAATACACGAACTGTGTCCACAAAGCAGTGAGTGAGCAAGCTCTACTCCCTGTAAGCACGGCTCTGAACCATTGCAGTGTAACAGTTTTATTAGAAATTAGTGTTTGTTTCCATCACCTATTCTGAGCAACAGAGAATTGTAGTTACATGATAAAGGTTCTTTCATGCCAGGACCTGTGCCATCCTTCAGCAGACCCTGGTCAGGTAAGAGATCAGAACCTAATAATGCTGGCCCATGTGGTTAACAGCAGGCTTCCAGTTTTCTTAGAAACTGACAAGGTTTAACCTTCATCCACACATTTTGTGTACATTCCCCAGGGCTGCTCAGAATTGAAACACACAGCCAAGAGCTGTTTTCTCAATGGGGCTGAATTCCCCAAACCCTTACAACACAGTCTGATTTTTAAAACTAAGATTACTTCAGTGAGTCCAATGTTAGTATTTTAAAACCAAAGATATATTTTCAACTAGAGGAGATAAGTGCCCAGAGTCCCAGACTGTTGTGCTGTCTCAGAAAAAGACTGCTCACCACTGAGACAGCTGAGGATCTCAAAGTCCCAGCAATGGAGAGAGGCCCAGGGACTGGGGAGGTTAAGGGACAAGCATAAAATACCTCAGTGGGGAGCTGGGACTTTGAGTATTAAAGAGCTTCAGAAAGGCAGCTGAGGAAACAGACTGGTGGCCTCAAGCATAAACATTCCAGTCGCTGTGGGAAACCCAGAGTTGGAATCTGGCCAAAGAAATGGATTTGTCTTCATCTTGTTACTCCAGTGAAGGCTTGAAGAACCATTCATAGCTGACCATCAAGGTGCCTCACCTGAAAGTCTTTATGCATTCAAGAATATGACCAGCGTAAAATGCCTGATTAGAGTCACCTTTCTCCTGCCCTAGCACAGGTCTTTGTGTCTACTAACCCTGGCCTGGCATTTGCCCATAGGCTCAACTATAAGCAACCACTTAGCTATAGTCAGAGTAGTCAAGAGACATGAACTTGATCAGCTATGTCCTTTCCTGACTGAGTGGGTACTGCTGAGTGCAATGCTGGTTTGTTAGGTTGGCTGAACAGCTCCCTCCTGGTGGCATTCCTTTAGAAAAGAATTCAGATAAGCAGCTGCCCGTGGGCCAAGCCAAACAGAAGAGAATGAAAACCGAAGCCATGAAGAGGAACTTGCACCCTTACCCAAGGGTGCGGCATCTCTAGAGCCAAATTTACCCAACAAGAAAGAAACGAAAAGCCCTTTCAAGGCTCTTAGGCTACACACATCCTCCTGTGTTCAGGGACTCACCATGGCAGAACCACCATCCCCAAAACCAAGAGCATGGATGGAGGCGGAGGGATGGATGGCCAAGCATAACCACCTCAGTGGGGCCCCTGGGAATGCAGGGCTCTGTGTTTGCTGTCCTTGGATGTTTGCTGTCCTTGGATGTCCAGGTGGGTGTGGGGCCCATGGCTCCAGCCTTCCTGCTGCAGCTCCTGCCCCCCGCCACTGCAACGGCCCTCTGGGCTTACAGTAAGTGAGGACAGCTTGCCTCAGAGCCAAAGGCGAGAGAATCACAGAGAACAGTCATGTAAGACCCTAAGAGTCATATGTGACTCTGAAGATGCGGGGTAAACTATGCTTTCTTAAGGGGTGTTATTAGGACCACAGGTCCTAACTTACAAACTCACCCCGTCAGTGCGCTTTGGGTTGGCTGCTTGGCCACTGTGGCAAAGCTAGAGCTGGTCAGTTTTTTTATTGCTTCTTTCCTCTCCCTTAGATTGACTCTACAGGGAAAGGGGAATTAGATCAGAAGATGACGTGGGTCAGGGCAGGTTACAAATCTCCTGAATAAAAGTACAAAGTGCTTTAAAGAAACAGATCCCAAAGGTAGCAAAAGGGCCAAGGGTTCTGCTTTACCGCGGATCTTGGAACCCTGGTAGGGTAGCAGAAATACCCAGTCCCCTCATTATTCAACTAAAACTAAAAACTAGTCATTTCCTAGATTATTTGTTAAAAACGTAACTCGTCAAGCCTGTGCTTAGGAAAAAAGGAGCCCCACTTCCTGTAAGAAACTGGGCCTCCACAGCACCAGAAGCCACCTTTCTCAGACCCGGTCCCTGTGGGCTTCCCCTGAGGCCTAAAGTAGCCTTCAGCAGAGCAAAGGCCCGCTCAGCCAAGGGCAGAGGGGAATGCTCCTAGTGGGAGGTGGATGGGTCAGTCCATTCAGCCCAGGGGCAGAAAGGGAGGGGCTGAGCAAACAGGCCAGTCCTCCTGAAGTGCTAAGGGAGCCGGGCAGAGAAACACGAGCCCTCCGCTGCTCAGGCCCTCTGACCTCCTGGGCAGGTCCTGTCGTGCCTCTGGGTGCTGGGGCAGAGACCCAGCCAGCAGCAGAGTGGGGTGGCCGAGGGGGCAGGGCTCCACAGGAGGGGCGATGGGGCATCCCGTGCCCTGACTCCAGGAGAGTCTCGTCAGTCGCGATGGGAGGACTGGTGGCCCAGCTGCCGGTCATCGTAAGTGCTGTAGCGCTTGACGTGGATGCGGCGGACACGGTCCCGCAGTTCCAAGGTTTCCTCGTCTTCACTGGGGGAAGCCTGGCTGCGGTTCCGGCTTGTGGCCTCCAAGAGGGAGTTGTCAGGGACTCGGGGGGTCTCATAGAGTAAGACGTTGATGTCTCCTCATAGATTCGGGCCTCTGGGAATTCCACCTGGGACGAGAGAACAGCATGAGGTTTCATCCCAAACAGGGCACAGCATGTCAGGGCCCTTGGCCCTGCTAACTCCATGAGGCCTCCAGAAGTCTCTCAAGAGACATGACTTTCTGTCTTGCGAGGGCGGGCAGAGGTCTTCCTCTGAAGGAGGCATGAGATGTATTCTATGGACATAAAGATGCAGAAGACTAGTACCCTGCCGCACCCAATCCCAGACCAGTGGACTAGTATGTGGAGAGGTCAGGGCCTTAGCTCTGTGGTCAGGCCTAGGTACAAACACAGCTCCCCCACTTACTAGCTGTGGGGCCTCAGACTTTGTGGTGCCTAAGTTTCCTAATGTTAACACTGACCTCAGAGACTGTTGTGAATGTTATATGAAGATTGTAAAGTGTTGAGCAGAGAGCTGGGCACACAGAAAACAAAAAAACCTACTTGCTTTGAGCCCTTCACAGGCACACAGCTCTCCCGAGACAAGCCGCCCTTGCGCCCTAGCAGCCTATCATCTCCTAAACTCTGGGGGCAGCTGTTCTCCAGGAGGCACCGCCTGCCAGCAGCCTGGGGGAGGGAGCTGGCTTTGTTGTGCATGTGTGCTCAGTCCTGTCCGACTCTGCGACCCCGTGGCTGCAGCCCACCAGGCTCCTGTGTCCATGGGATTCTCTAGGCAAGAATGTTGGAGCGGGTTGCCATTTCCTCCTCTAGGGGATCTTCCCAACCCAGGGATCGGACTTGCATCACTTGTGTCTCCTGCATTGCCACTGGTGCCATCTGGGAACCCCCAAGATCTTTATATATTTTATATATATATATATGTATATATATATAGAATACATATGTGTGTATATATATATAGAATATATGTATATATATATAGAATATATATATGTGTGTATATATATATAATTAAATTTCTAACAGCTCTAGTCTCCGTTTTACAGATTATAAAAATTGAATTTGTTATCTCCTATCAAATCCCTTACTTGTGCTGGCAGTGTGTTGTTGCTGCAGAGGCAAGCTGATTGACTAGGAATGCCCAACCAGCAAGGGCTAGAGGTCTGAGCTATTTCTACTGCCCTGCACTGCTTCTCCGCAGAACTGTCTCATTATCATAACAGTTCTGTTAAATTCATACTTTCATTCTCAGATCTTCAGATGAGGAAACTGAGGCCCAGAAGGTCTAAATGTCTTATCCAACGTCAGAAAACTGACTTTGGGACCAGAATTCCTATTTGAATTGGGCCAACTCCAATTACCCCCGCTGGTCAACAGCCCTGCCTCTCAGCTGACCAGAGCAGAATTCTGTGCATTCCCTAAACTCCCTGCATTGGCTTTTGTCCTTGAGCAACACCACAGCGGTGAGTATGGAAAACACAGCAGGATGTGCGCCAGGCAGTGAAAGGGTCAGCCGCACGCAGGCAGGCAGAAGCCCCATACCTTGGTCTGCTTCTTCTCAGTGGCGTACACGATGGAGGTACAGCACACCTCTGCCAGCTTCCGACCCTGCCCGTAGAAGGACCAGCAGCAGATCTCATCGCCAATGACGTCCTTGATGAAGAGCACACGACCGTTGAAGCGCAGGGAGAGCTTGTCGAACAGCTCAATGTTTTTCAGCAGGTGGTCATCAGAGTTGCTGAAAAACCGGTGAGAGCCCACCGGCCTGGGAGTGAGATCCCAGCACAGGGGTGGTGCAGGCTAGGCTCTCCCCTGCCCTCCCCTCCCTCATTGTATAAGTCAGGATACCAGAGGGATGGTGAGAAAGGGTCATGGGGTCTCCTGTGAATCTGGGGGCCTCTGAGGGGAAGGAGGTAAGTTGTACTTAAGTTACAACAGAGAGAGCCTCCTCTCAGCAGGCCCAAAAAGGAGGAGGCTGACTGCCGTCTCAATAGATCCTCCTGTTAAGACAGCAGTCAGCCTCCTTCCCTTGCTGCAGGGGTGACCCTGGCAATATGTCTGCCCCAGGGAATCACTGAAGGCCTGCAGCCTCCTGTCTGTACCTAGCTATGGCCTGTGAGAGGACACTGGGGGACGAGGCGGCCACTGGCCCGGATGCAAAGAACAAAGGCTGTTTCAAGAGGAGTTCCAGCCTCTTGGCCTCCCAGCCCTGTAAGAGAATGTGGGGAAAACCCCTGGCCTGCTGCCTGACATGACACATGTTCAGTTACATGTTCATGTTCAGTCTTGTCTCCATCCCGGCCAGGGCCCCGCGCTGAGTTCCAAATGCCTCGGCTCTGATTCCCCTTCTGCTCTCTTCTCCCAAAACCCAGACTCATGCCAACTGTGCCAGGCATGCAGGTGGCTTCCCTTGAGTCTGCTGCCCAGTTAGTCCACTCAGCCCTTCCAGCTGCTGCTTCAGCCCTTCCCTGGGCACCATCCCCCACCCTTACCAGGGTGCCCCCCTACCTGGTGTAGGAATACTTGTTGTTGCTCCTGTTGTACAGCAGCTTCACAACGGGCTGTGAGGGGAGAGAGGGTGAGGGCCAGGGACCTGGCACCCCCAGCCTGCCACCCTTGGTGACCCCTTGGAGGTCCCAGCCTACCTTGGTGGAGGATTCAATGAGCCGTTCCTCTTCCTTCAGAGAGGTGATGATGGGGATGTTGCACACAGGCTGGTAGGAGTCCTTCTTGTCCTGGTGACACACAGCAAACAATCTATTTCTTCCAGATCTTCTGTTTGACAGGCTTTTCCCAGGAGCTGTCAGAGCCCCTCTGCCATGGCCACCCCCTGCTTGTTGAGGCACCAGATAGAGACAGGAGGCCCCTGGCAGGAGACACTGCCAACTGGCAAGCAGATCCCCACTTCCAGAAATCTAAACTCCAGATACCTAGGCATATAAACTAGAAGCAGGGTCTAGTCACTCCACCTGAGTCCGTCACCTTAACTGACTGGCTGCCAGCTTGCTGGGGCTTCCCTTGTGGCTCAGCTGGTAAAGAATCCGCCTGCAGTGTGGGAGACCTGGGTTTGATCCCTGAGTTGGGAAGATCCCCTGGAGAAGGGAAAGGCTACCCACTCCAGTATTCTAACTTGGAGAATCCATGGACTGTATAGTCCATGGGGTCACAAAGAATCAGACACGACTAAGTGACTTTCACTCACTTTGCCAGCTTGCTTGGCCTGGGCAACATGGTGTGTCTAACTAGGTTTGGACTCATCTCATACGTGCCATGTGGCCTTCCAGGAACTGCTCCCTACATCCTTGAAGGAGGGAGCCAACCCCGACCTCATCAACCCGCCCTGCCTCTGCCTCCGCACCTGCAGGGCAGACTGGCACATGTTCACCAGCCCCTGAATGAGGTAATATTTCGCTTCAGCCATCAATTCCTTGATCTCTTGCCGGTTTTGAGGGAGGATGATTGTGTCGTCTCGGAGGTAATTCAGAATGGTGCCAAAGTGCTTTCCGCATCGGTCTATGAGGATCCAGCCTAGGGATTCAGACAGGCCCCCGAGGGTTACTGTTTGTCTCCAGGTACCTCAGGGCAGACAGCAGGCAAAAGCCACCTGGCAAGCCTGGTGGCAGATGATAAGGAGCACAGAGCCCATAGCACAGGGTAACAGGAGGAACCTCTGGCTCTAAGGCCCATGGCTGCTCTTCTCCCCTCCTCCCTGAAACCAAGAAGACAAAGGCCTTCCAGGCCCACCTCCTGGCAACACAGAAACCACCCAGCCCGGCCTGCTTTCTGCCCACTGCTCAGGCACTCTGGTGATGGTTCTTATGAGAATCTAGTCCTGTGTGAACATTTAAAAAGTACAGCTCTTCTCCTTGAAAAATATGTACACACACAACATTCCATGTACAGTTTCAGAGAATTCTGAAGCTGCACAAGAACTCCAGGTGAAGGAATCCTGTACTAGATGAAGAAGAAAAATGAATCTAGATTCCAGATCTGCCAGGCTTAGGCCGTGCTCTGAAGTCACTTCCTCCTCCCACCCCCAAGCCCCACCCCGCCCAACAAGCCCCTGCGCCTCAC
>SJXQ01013080.1:0-151671 GCA_006408695.1 Aepyceros melampus | reverse complement strand
TGTCGGTCAGCACCTCCATGCGCCCACTGAACATGGCCTTGAGCATGGTGTCGTGCCGGGTTAGTGCCCGCACAGTGGTGTAGTACAGGGAACCGCCCACATTGAGCTGGACGTATTTGTTGCCCATGCCTCCTCCCTTGAAGCCGCTGAGCTTGGGCTTGGCCCCCGAGGCTGGGCACAGACAGGTATCCCCTGACATCTCCCGCTGCAAGTAGATCACCACACGGCAGGAGGTTGGCTTGGAAGGCTCCGCCGTGGTGGAAGGGTCACGAGTGAGTGGCCAGTGGAGGCCAGAGCCTCATACTCTCAGCGCTGTGAGCAGGACATGGGAGAGAAGACAGGAGTCAGTGGACGAGAGCCTGCAGCTGGGAGGGGACAGGAAGACAAACACTGACCATCCCGTCATTCTCTCCTTCTGAGCCCAAGACTTCCTGACAAGCTGAGCCTTAGGCAACGACAAAAAAGACATTCCTGATGTTCTTCATGGTACCAGTTACCAGGTCTGGGAGCACAGTTTTCCAGAACCCAGTGCTGGTCACCTCATCAGTGTCCCTGAGACTCGGCCCACCTCTGGGTGACAAAGAGGTCAAGCAAACTCTTGGAGCTAATCAGAGATAGCTCCAGGAATAGACTAGGCAGAGCAGAAGTCCTCACCCTGGGGATCCACCAGTTAAGACTCCAGTTGTTTTCCTCTCGAGGTTCCCAGGATCCAAAATTTCCAGCCAAACCTACTGGGAATCTAGCCAGCCTAGGAGTTTCCCAGGAGTCCGAGGGACAGGATGCACTTCCGTTCTAATGACTCCAGGCTCGGGGCAGCCTGCACCAGTGCTTCCTTTGAGCACCACCCAGAGTCTGGCTTCACGAAGGCAAGTAACAGCAACTTCAGGAGAACACAGATTGAGCCAGTCTGGAGGGAGCTGGCCAGTGTTCCTGGCAGGTTATCCCGGTTCCCACTGAGGTTTCCTGACCTTCCTCTTTTTTGGCATCAGCCCTGCCCCGAGTTCCTGAAATTGTCACCATTTTCAGGCTAGAACAACTACAGGATGGCTATTTTTGCTGCTTTTTTCCTGAGAGGGGACCCAGCCCTATCTCCTCCTCTCTTCCCGCCCAAGAAGAATGGGGAAAAAGAACCAGATGATAAGTCTAAGAAAAATTAGGTGATTTGGAAACTGAAACACTGACAGGAGTTTACAGGATGGAGAAGCAAGGAAAGCAGAAGACCACCCCTTGTGATCTAGATTCTACATGTTTTGGCTGTCTAAAGAATTGCTAGAATTCATTCACCGAGAGAAAACAAAAAGCCAACATTCTCTGCATGTTTACTCTGTTCTAGGTACTATTCAAGGCATATATATCATCACCTCTTAACTCATTTGTCAATAAAACAATATTGAGTGCCTACCAAGTTAAGCAGGAAGAAGAGATGAAATGATACTGTCCTTGACTTCAGGAATTCAAAGAAACGTGAACATTCTTGTTCATTAACAAGAATAAAAATAATAAGAGTATTTATCGTGTCCCTGCTTTGTGCAAGGTGCTGGGGATACAGATGAGAACAAAAGAGTCAGGCCGTGAAGCTAACCTCATAGTGGGAAGACACATACAACAAGAAAGTGAAAAAATAAGGAGGCAATTTCAGAAGTGAAAAATGTACTTAATAAAGCGAGTGACTAGGAAGAGGGGCTCATTTAGATGGAGAGCCAGGGTAAGGCTCTTTGGGAAGGTGACATTCCAGCTAAGCTCTTAAGAGCATTCCAGACAGATGGAAGAGTAGGTGCAAAGTTCCTCGGTCAGACACAAGTTTTAGAAGCAGAAATAAGGCCAAGGTGGCTGGTGCAAAGAAAGAAGGGGGAAGATGGCTGGAGGTGAAGTCAGGGAAGGCAGCAGTGGATCATATTGAAGAGCTTGGATTTTATATTAATTGCAAGATCGACTGTAGGGTTTAGAGCAGGGAAGCGATATGATCTAAGATCACCCTGGCTACTGTTTAGAGTGGACTCTATGAATGCAAGAGAGCAAGTGTGAAGACCAGAAGTCTAGGCAAAGACGATGAAGGCTTGGACTACAGTGCTGGTAATGGGAGTCAGAAAACAAGTGAAATGACCTCACTTCACCATCATAGCATGCTGAAGTTTACATCATTATCTCTTCTAAGTGTAACCCGGAAGAAGTGCACTGGTTTTCCCACATTTACTACTGCACTCTCCAAACAGTGCTTAACACAATGCCATGCACATTTGTAAGTATTCGTCAATCTGTTAGACTGAAATTGTCCCCAAAAAAATTTAAGTAGGTCCCCGGTGGCGCCAGTGGTAAAGAACCTGCCTGCAAACACAGGAAATGCAGGTTTGATCCCTGGATCGGGATCATCCCTGGAGCAGGAAATGGTAACGCACTCCAGTATTCTTGCCCTGGGAAATCCCATGGACAGAGGAGCCTGGCAGGCTACAGTCCATGGGGTCACAAAAGAGTCAGACAAGACTTAGCTAGTAAACAACAACAACAACAAAAACAGATGGGAAGATGTGAACTCCTCCCAGCACTTCTGTAGAACACTGGGTTGGTGTCTGTTTTCTACAGCGGGGAGGAGGGAGCCTAAAAGCAGAGCCCTCCTCACTTTGCCCCCAAAGGCATCTCCATTATCACCATGCTGCTTCTAACTTGAAGAAAGCATTGTGCTTCGAATTTCCGTTTGTCAATCACATTCATAGTCTTTCACTGTAGTTAACTGATAAAATANTCTTGCCTTGGAAATCCCACGAACAAAAGAGCCTGGCTGGTTACAGCCCATGTGGTTGCAAAGAGTTGGACATGACTGAGTGACTGACCATTCATCCTGGGAAGAATGTCCAAGGAAAAGCCAGGACAGGTGCTGTGTGAAATACTGAACTCCTTTGGTGGTTTGTCCAGTATGGATGAGATGAGCGCCCCACCCCAGCAGACTGCCCAATCATTAAGTAAGCTTGAATGGTATGAGATTACTTTACCAAACTCTGCCCACCCGGAAGGAATAAATCCACCCCTTAACAGGTTTTAACAAGTTCTCTCTGCATTTTGTGTCTGGCCCCAATTTCCCCAAGATCAAAGAAAAGGAGCGCACCAAAGGTTAGGAGGCTGCCAACAAAGGAAGACAAATCCAAACTAATCTATTCTTTTCCAACAAAGCAATTGCTTTGAGCCCCTGGATGATGTCAGCTGAGATTCCAGTTGCTGAGATTCCGCCCAGGCCAATACGTTCCAGGAATCCTCTGGCAGGTGACGCCCCAGAAGGTAATTCCAGTGAAAATGAAGTTTCCACTGAAACCCTCAGAGCTCTTCCTTCCGGACTTTGTGCGTGGGTATTTGGGGATGCTAGGGGGCCTATCTGTGTCACACTAGGCAAAGCGAATGGGAACCTAAGCGGAATAAAGGGCAAACAATCACGGCGGTGTTAGAAGGTGGGGTCCTAAGGAAAGAAGGTCCCAGAAATTCGTCACAGCAGGGATGGCGAGGGGAGGAGCCGATCTTGGTCAGAGAGGGCGGATCTAGCAGAAAATCCAAAGTGTAATTCTATTGCTACATCCAAAAGGTGTGGGTAAATTTATCCAGACCCAACCTCTCCATGCCAGTGTAGAGTCTTTCTCAACTCGTACCCCTCCTCACTATTGAGAAACAGAGACCGGTTCTGACACCCATCCCCAGGGGAGGTTTTGAGCTCTCCACCCCACCCCCTTCGCCGTCCCACGCCTTTTCCCCAAGACCGCGTGGGGCTCTCTTTGCTCAGCCCAGGACCCAGCCATCCCTTCCCCTAGGGCATGGGCGGCTCGGCTCTCACCCTCCCCGGTGGCGCCTCTCCTCTCAGCTGGATCGCAAGTCGACACCGTGCCGCCCCCGGACTGTGGCCGCTCGAGCTCCAGCAATCCCGGGCCGAAACTCGCATCCTCCACCCGAGGACTCCGCCCCAAGCCGGCGGGAGCCTGAGACTAGAAGGCAGGGCAGCCCCAGCACCCAATCAGGGCGGAGGGAGGGGCCCCTGAGAGTATTTTGCGCTGAGAGCATAGCTACTTCCGGCAGCCTTTCCGGCGCAAAGTCTCTGGGTCTCGTAGGCAGTTATCCTTCCTCTCAGGCCTCAGTTTCCCAGCAGGCCCTGCGGGCTTGATGGGTCTAAGTGCTTCCGGGATCAGGAAGTGACGTTAGAGGTAAACAGGTTCTGTCGCCGTGGCAGCGGCTGAGACTGCTGGGCAGGGTGTCGGCTGCTGCCGGCTGGAGAGAGGCGCTGACTTCCGACGTTAGCCTGGGTCGCCGGCGCTGTCGTTGCTGGGTGAACAGGTAGGCCGTGACCCCGGGTTGGCGGGCCTGGGGCAGGCCCGGGGTGAGATGAGCCTAACAGGCCTGTGCCCCGAGGAAAAGCAATCCCGGGGCGAAAGAAACGTGGTGATTCCCCCAGGTTCTGGGAGCGGTTTTACCCCCGGCTAGGGCCTGGGGCTTTACGCGCTGCTGCCCTCAACTATCTTAGGAGGAAACTGCGGCTCAGATTAAGTTCAAGGAGTTTACGTAGTGAAGACACGAGCTCCACACCCAGGTCTTCCTAACTTTCCCCACACCCCACGGGTGGAGCCTGCTCGGAGCGCCCAGCGTGGTTCCGGGGAGACCCCGGGGGTGGGTTTTGGGGGAGAACGCGTCACCACGCTCATCTTCCTGGAGCTCAGTCCGGCTCTTGTGCCCGGTGTTCCTCAGATGTGAGTGTGGTGGGAGCTGGGAGAGAATCCGGTAGTCGGCTTTGAATCCTCTCCGCTTCTTCTCCAGTCTGACCCTTCTCGTTCAACTATCCCTTCCAGCCGTCAGCTGGCTCAGGCTAGGTACGCGGGAATCTTGCCTGACTCTCTTTCACTCCTCCCCAAACCCCTGCCTCAGTCATCCTTTGCTAAGTCCTATCAACTCGACTTACGAAACATCTCAAATCGGAACACTTTTCTTCAGCTCCAAGCCTTGGTTACTGAAATAGCCTGCTCTGTTGTCACAGTCATTCATACCACATACATTTGCTGAGTGCCAGTTTCTGTGCAGGCATCATGTTAGATGCTAGGGTAACAGCAATGAGCAAGATAGTTGTAGCTCCCTCCTCTTTCTTCCTCCAACCCATTCTCTATCCTGGGTCTTAGTGATCTCTCTAAAGGGCATATCTGACTATGCCACTCTACTGAGAATCCACTGGCTGCCCGTTAAACACGTATGAGAAAATCCAGGCTCGTTAGTGCAGCTTTCAGAGCCCTCCTCCATCCAGCCCTACCTAGCCTTCCCAGCTCACCTCATCCCGTTTCTCTTTCTCCCTTGCTCAGCCTTTCAGCCACATTAGCCTCTTGGCTCTTGTTACAGGTTCCATTTCTCATAGCCTCAGCATTTTCACACATGCTTTTCCTTCTGCCTAGAATACCTCCTCCTCCCTTCACTTGACAAACTTTTGGACAGCCTTTAGTTCTCAGCATGTCACTTTTTCAGAAGACATTTGGGAGGTAATTTTGTGTCCACATGAACTTTATCCTTCTGCTACAGCTTTCATGTAGTACCATGTGCTTTTCCTCATACTTTTATCATAATTTGTGATTATTTGTTTACTGTCTATCCAGAGGTGGGGAACTTAAAGCACTGAAGCGTTTTCTTCACTACTCCATCCCCGGGACAGTAGATGTTTGTGAATAAATGCAAGCTCTCCGGGAAGGGAGTGCAAATTGAGGCAGATCTTTGTGCCCTCTGGTTATTTGAAGCAGTTTGTCTGGTTAGTTACCTGTGTGTGTGCTCAGTCGCTCAGTTGTGTGTGACTCTTTTGCGACCCCCGGACTGTAGCCCATCAGGCTCCTCTGTCCTGGAATTTTCTAGGCAGGAATACTGGAGTGGGTTGCCATTTCCTCCTCAAGGGGATCTTCCCAACCCAGGGATTGAACCTGTGTCTCCTGCATTGGCAGGTGGATTCTTTACACTCACCTGGTAGGTGCTAAATGCTTAGACAAGCGGCCTTCAACCTTTTAGGCACCAGGGACCAGATTCATGGAAGACAGTTTTCTCATGGTCAGGGGCAGAGGCAGGGCGGGGGTGATGATTTTGGGATGATCCAAGTGAATTACATTCATTGTGCACTTTATTTCTATTATTATTACATCGGCTCCACCTCAGATCATCAGGCATTAGATCTCGGAGGTTGGGGGCCCCTGACTTAGACTATATGTGTAAATAGAACAAATAGGAAGACAGATCTTTTTAAAAAGCCCAATTACAAGGGGACTCTGGATGATTAAAGTGTTTCAAAAGGAAGATGCTAGCTGACTCACTCGAATGGACTGCAGTGAGACCAAAGGCCCTGGGCCATACACAGCTAAACATGCGTTAGTTGGCCCACACAATCTTGGGTGTGGGTTTGGGGTGTGTTTTTTTTTTTTCACTTAAAATTTTTGAATTAAAGGAGATACTGTTCTTTAAAAGTCAGATTGCATACGTAAATCTGGATTTCTGGTCCTCTTGAAAGTCAGTTCTGGCAACAGTGGAACTTGATTCTTTTTCACCATTGCTCTTTCTGTGGTATACCTACCCTGGCAAGTTGCTCCCAGAATCACCCCATTCAGAACAGAACTTCTCTAACGTCTCGGGAAGGGAAACAGGGGAGGCTGGGGGAGATGGGAGGGAAGGACTGGTGCAGGGCCAGGCTGTGGTAGCCTTTGGAACACTGGGGGTTTCCAAGTTGGTGTAGCAGCCAAGAGCTAGACCTCAGTAGCATTGCCTCCCTTTTTAGACAGGCATGTGCTCTCTTTTTTTTATTTTGTGTGTGTGTTTAAGCCAGAATGAGGGTGAGTTTTCAGCGTTTCCTTCTCAGAATTGAGGCATCCTTTGGACCGGAATGCGAGGTGGCCTGGGAAGGGAGACGATACCTCTGCTGGTTCTCGTCTACAGAAAAAAAAGCCAAACTCCTTAGCTTGGCCCACAGGGTGTCTCTGATCTGGCTCCACCCGGCTTTCCCTCTCCATCCTCTGTCCTTTCAACTTCTAGTCAGGAATAGGCCCTTCCAATGGCTTTGTGCTCCTGTCCAGGCTGTTTTCTCTGCTTGGAATGCCTTTCCCTGACCTCCTTACTTGGCATCTTCTCGCTGATACTTCACTCCTTTTTGTGTTTTCCGCTAGAAAGAGACTGACCCAGCTTTGGGTCCCAGTTGAGGCAGATGTGCCTGTGGCATACATTATGGGTAATATTCTTAGCCCTGGCTTGTGTTTTTTTCCTGTGTTTATTTTTACCCCTAATTTTTAATTCACTCCAATTTTCTCTTTTACTTTTCATGTCCCAGCACTATATTTGAAAAGCTCTTTTATGTCCTTTTGGGTACATAACTGGGAATAAAGAAATATGCTTATGGCTCCCAGCTTAGTTCACATGTCACTCCCTCACCCCGAGTTAACTGTTCTCTTTTCCTCCAGCTCTTCAGTGATATTTCTGTGAAAGCACTTAACACAGTGCAGTTTTGCAGTGTCCGTGTCTGTCTCCCTCCAGCTACACTCTGTGCTCCTCCAGGGCAGGCACCATGTTGCACGCAGCTTTATCCCCAGCACCTAGCAGTGCTGGCATGTAGTTGGCACTCCAGGAATGTGTGTTGAATGAACGATGCCTGTGACAAGCAGCTGGACTTTATTCTTTCCTGACCCTTGCTCCTATGACACACTTCTTCCTGGCTGACCCTGTCAGAGAACCTCTCTTCTCTGGGGAAGCTGGAAGGCAAACAGGTGAGGCTCAGAGAGGTGGAGGCAGAGGGAAGGGGGAGCCTTTGGAACATCTGGGCTTTGGGCCTTGGTGTCCGGGACCAGGAGTGGGGCTGGGCTGGAAGCTGGCTTCTCCTTGAGGGGCTGGGACGTGACTGGGGACTGGGGCGATTTCTTTACAGCCATGGCCAAGGACATCCTGGCTGAAGCAGGGCTGCACTTTGATGAGCTGAACAAGCTGCGGGTGTTGGACCCAGAGGTTACCCAGCAGACCATAGAACTGAAGGAAGAGTGCAAGGACTTTGTGGACAGTGAGTGTCATCTGGGGGGACATGGTGCCACTTAGCTTTGTGTCTTGCCCCCACCCCCTGACTGCAGCTCTGGGCCCTGCCCGAATGGAGCTGCTGTCTCCCAGGAGGTTGAACCTGGCCCTCCTGAATTCCCATGTGCCTCCCATCTTGTCTTCGTGCCCTCCTATGCTCTTGGGTAGTCCCAGGGCACCAATCAAACACTGTAGTGGAGACAGGAGGGTGTTTGTTTAGGTAGGCCATCCCAGGAACCTTAAACTTCAGAACCATGACTTGGGGGTGGGAAACGGAGTTAGGATTTGATTTCTTGGGAGAAATAGTGTTCTCAGTGGCAGACTTTCCATTGTTTGGAGTGAGAGTTGATCACTTGGAGTTTGGAGAGGCAGTTCAAAAGACTCAGTGAAGTCTTTTTTTTTTTTTTTTTAAAGTTAGTGATAGCCAGGATGCTTCCTGTCCCAGCAGCCAAACAAGCCCAGTAGCAGCAAATACAGAGCAGATGTAGCCTGTATCTGAGCCTTCTGGGGAGTCCATAGGCTCTGGAGAGAGCTTGACTGGCGGAAGGTAGTGGGTCCTCTCACGTCTTCTGAACGCTCGTGCATGTCGTCCTACCCTCTGGGTCTTAGTTTACTCCTCAGTAACACAGGTTCCACTATACCCAGGGACACTGAAAAGAACAAATGAGATTAACTCCTTAAATGCTTTGAGCTTTTTATTAGCTCTGGTCACAAGTAGAAAGCCCCCAGTCCCCATCAAGTCAAATCTAGTGTCTTACCTGTGGCTTGCCAGAGGCAGTGTTCGTATCCTGAGGCAGTCCTTTCGTGAGGTCAACCCTTTGTGCTTCCTGTCATTCCTAGGACAGCAGGATGCAGTCCATCCCGAAGGTCGCCCATCAGGAGCCTCAGAGCCCGAGCTACAGCTTCTGGCTGGTTCAGTAGGGACTCAAGATCCAAATACACCCCAACCCAGCTCTGGGCTCAGGGCCACCCTTCCCTAGGTTCAGATCAAGGCTGTCAGACACCAAATGGCTTTTCCCACAAATTAGAAGAGGCGGTTAGCCCTGCCCTCTCACCACAAGGAAATGCTGAGGGAGAGTGATGAGGCTGAAAAATAAAACATTTGTTTTTGTTCTTTCCACAAAAGAAATTGGCCAGTTTCAGAAAATAGTTGGTGGCTTAATTGAGCTTGTTGATCAACTTGCAAAGGAAGCAGAAAATGAGAAGATGAAGGTAAGATCAGCAAGCATTTTGTCTAACTTTTGGCCTGGTTCACTAGTCTCTCATCCTTCTGCCCCCGCCCCCACCTTTTTTTTTAATCTAGTTCTTAAAAAAGAATTATTTTCGGCTGTGCTGGGTCTCGGTTGCTGCTGTGGGGCTCTCTAGCTGTGGCAAGCCAGGGCCGTCCTTTGTTGTGGTGTGCGGCCTCTCCCTGCAGTGGCTCCCCTTGTTGCAGAGCACAGGCTCTCGGGTGTGCCGGCTCAGTGGCTGTGGCCATAGCTGCAGCGCGCAGCCTTAGTTGCCCTGTTGCCTGTGGGATCTTCTCGCAGCAGGAACTGAACCCATGTCCCCTGCATTTGGCAGGCAGATTCTTAACCACTGGACCATCAAGGAAGTCCCCTCTTATTTATTTTGGTGGGGAGGGCTAGGTGATGGGGGGTTCTTTAATTAAAACAAGATTTTAAATAAGAATGCCTGTGCAAATATTGAATGATTATGTTGTATACCTGAAACTAATATATGTCAATTATACTGCAATTTAAAAATAATTCCTGGTCCAGTTAACCCACTATTGAACTCTTACCTGCCAGTATACTGTTTCCTTCAGTCTTCACATCATCACTGAGATATGATGAATATGATAGGTGGTTTCCCCTCATTTACGACTGAGCAACTGAACTGAACTTACCCTATTTTATAAATGAAGAAACGAAGGCCTTCAGAGTGTAGATGACTTCGCAAAGGACACAAGGCTAAACGGTGCACCAGAAGGGCCACTGTGTGCCAGGCCTACAGATCCCTAGGTCTGCAGATGCTGAGCTGCCGCTCTGCTCTCACCAGGCACTTTGGGATCAGGAGGTTAAGCCTTCTTCTGACTTACTCCTAAAACTCTGAAGCTCGGCCTTTCCCCACTCCATAGCCCCATGGTTCCTTCCCCAGTTGAGGACTTTAAGGAAATCATGGCCTTCTTCGGCAATATCATGTTTTTCTAGGCCATTGGTGCTCGGAACTTGCTCAAATCTATAGCAAAACAGAGAGAAGCCCAACAGCAGCAACTTCAGGCACTTATAGCAGAAAAGAAAATGCAGCTTGAAAGGTAAGTTTTGTCGTAAAGCAAGTTCTTTACTCAACTGCAATTGTTTTTCCTCTTGAATGGTCACCTCTTACCCTTGCTCTTCATCACTGTTCTCCCAGGAATAGTGTCTTATCATCCTGATTTGAAGATTTTAAAAATAAAATTGATGCAGAGAAAGTTTGTTAATGTCAGACAGCCTCTCGTAGTTTGATCACACACACACTTGAGTGTCTGAAGCTGGCTGGCTGTCTGCAAGGGAGCTACTCAGGGCTGCAGACTTCTCAGGGGTAGCCCTAGGCAGAGCTTCACCTCGTTTCTCTCTCTCTTGCCCTCACTAACTTCATTTTGAACTCACTCCATTTCTTGGAATCATCTAAATCGCTTCTATTCTTCTCTGGAAGAATTAAGTTCATGGTTTATTTCATCCATTTTGAGAGCTTCTAACAATTTTGTTTTTCAGGTATCGGGTTGAATATGAAGCTTTGTGTAAAGTAGAAGCAGAACAAAATGAGTTTATTGACCAATTTATTTTTCAGAAATGAACTGAAAATTTCATTTTCTAGCAGGAGGGCAAAAAAAGGAAAAAACCCCACAACCCCCAAACCAAAAAAACCTCTATCATTCCATGACTTGACCAGGACCCAAATGTGTCATGTGAGAAGCTGTGTGAACTGCAGCATCTCTGAAGGCAATAACAAACCTGGGGGAGTCTGTTTCAGATGTCAGTGCTTATCTGCAGGCGAACATCCAGTGGCCATCGTGGTCCAGGTTCTCACCTCTTGCATTCTCAGTCTGAACTGAGCAGCCTGTCAACTTTTTTTTTTTTTGTAAATTCACAAAGCTTTGGAAGGAAAAGCAATAAATTATTTTCAAATGGCTTGATGTGCCTCTTTTCCGTGCCCTTGAAGTGTACATTTATTAACCTGTTGTAAGAACCCTGGACTCTCTAGCCCTTGGTCCACAAAACAAAACCAGGCAGTGGTCAGCAGCTACCTTTATTTTGACCAGACACACAAGTTAGATGATAATCCCAAAAACCAGATCATTAGGGCTTGTAAGCAAAATAGGCAAAAGGGGGGAACTAACCAGGACCAGCATCTACCATTTTTCATGTGCATTCACAAGTCTTTTTGAGTCGGCCTCAAGTATGAACTTAAAGCTATTAGAATACCAAATAAAGAGCCTTTATATGCTCACACTGGACCTGTCATGGCCAGCCCCCCACCCCTACCTCAACTGGGTACAGGACAAAGAATTATGAAACTATTTGGTAGGATGAAGTTATCCAGTAGGAAGCATTCCTCCAGCTCAGGCTTGAGACACCAGACATCAGAGTAAAGGAACTCATGTGGTCTGTAAGAACTAACGGAAGACTAAGGTTTAGAAAGAGACTGAACAAGGAGACTTTAAAAATTCTCCTGGGATGACCTGTTTTAGGACAGAAACAATATACCTTCCAGTTTGACCCATTTCCAACTGAAAGTCATGCCAAGGTTGAATCTTAAAACTAAATTTATAACCTCTTACAGAATAGTTCACGCCTACCTAGGGGTAGGGGCAAGGAAACAATTTTTAATGATTTAAGAGAGGTATAATTTCAAACTGAATTTTGCTCATCAGTGATATTCTGTAGAGACTCATGAGTCATAGTTTTAGTCACTGTATCCTGTCAGTCGAATGACTCATGAACATGCCAAGCAGGCCATGTTTCTTGGAAGCTTATCTAATTTCTGGTCTGGTTCTGCTTTGGGTAACCCTGCAGTGGCACCTGGGGACACCCTGGGGAGACCTTTGGCACCACTTCTTATCACCCAGCCCACACCGCTCTCCCGTCCTCAGGTGATCAGTCTGTCGATGTCAAAGCCCTTGGAAGGTGAGGGTTTGGGGTGCCTCCTGCCAGGGTCTTGCTCATGTGTGTTGCTGCTGGTATGGTTCAGATACTACTGAAAACATGGGTTCTGAGCACTGTTCCTGGTACTGGGTCCAACAGAACACTGCCCAGTGGTCACCTCTCCCCTGGACCTGGAGGCATTTCTTTCATTTTTTCTTTCTTTTCTCCTCAGACTTGTAGAAGGGGTTCCGCACCATGAAAAGCAGAAGTATGAGAGGGATGAGAAAGTAGGGGATATAGACAGATATCAGGAATAGTCGTTCCTGGAAAGTCTTAGGGCCTTGTCCTCTGAAGTGACTGGCTTTGGAGAAGTCATCGAGCAGCAGCGTGGAGAGGATGGGAATCAGCGTTGTCATGGTGTGAACCGAGTAGATGATGGCAGGGGTGCGGATCCACTTGCAGCCTCCTGAGGTCAGTGAGGAGAGAAAGAGCCGGGTGAGACCTGCTCATGGCTCCCGGGAGCCCACCACACCCTCCACCCTGCCTCAGCCTGCTCCCTTCAGTTCAGTCATTCTAACTCCTTTTCCAAGTGGAAACAAGTGGAAAACTGGAAGTGATATAATAGCGTCCAACGTGCAGTCCTTCTGTGACAGCTGGAGCCCTAGCACTGACTGCCAAAGAACACGGGTGGAGTCGGAATTCAGAAAAATTCGAGGGCAGTAAAATGGCCATTATAAGGTAAACTCAGTTGGTCTCAAAATACAACTGGGTGGGGAGCAGGGCAGCTCTGCCAGCAGCATCTCTCTGCTAAGTAAGTATATATGGATGAGAAGAATCAACAGATTCTGCTAGAGATGGATTTGAGGGCTCCAGTGGGAAATAACCTGTATAAGTTTATTTACAATGAACACTGGTATGGCCACCTTCTTTTTAAAAACAACAGTCATATGGGGACACTGGAAGAATAATCTTTAAGTGAGAAGTCAGGCCACTTAGGGATAACTTGCTGCTACTGCTTATAAGCCAGTATGATACTACCCAAGGCAGAAAAATAAAAACAAAGAATGCTAGGAAAACAATAAATGAGAAGAAGTTCAGTCTGTCAAGTAGCCTCAGGTGGCATATGTGTGAGATTTCCAGTTGACTGAGGCAGTCCTGCAGCCGCACTGATGTCCCTTCACAAGATCGATCCTGACCATCCCCACTCCTGTATCACCCTCACACATCCTCCAGGGACCACTCCCCTTCCTTGGTGGAACTTTCCCCAAAGATTTCTGAGACCTGGTCCCAGAGCAAAAATGGGATTTCTCCATTTACTCACCTTTGAAGAAGGCATATGCTGCGATAGGAAAGAAAGGCAGCTGAAACACAAGCTCACAGAACAGGAAGGACTTGAACCACACCGGGGGGTTCTGGAGCAGAGGGTCTTTGAACTCCTCGATATACCACTGCTGCAGGTTTCTCAGCTGGGAAAAGACGAGGAACACGGTGAGTACAGCCACCCGGCAGGACTGGCTTCCGCAGCTCCAACCCTCTGGATGTGCCTCTCATCACCCAGCCCCCGGGGCAGCAGACTCACAGCTGGTGGGCCAGCAGCACTCACGGCTGGCTTCAGTGGTGCAGCCTAGACGGTCATTTAATTAAAACTCACAAGCTCTCCCAGGTGGCACTAGTGGTAAAGAACCCACCTGCCAATGCAGGAGATGTAAGAGACACGGGTTCACTCCCTGGGTCAGGAAGATCTCCTGAGTAGGAAACGGCAACATACTCCAATATTCTTGCCTGGGGAATTCCACAGACAGAGGAGCCTGGTGGACTACAGTCCATGGGAGTCGGACACAACTGAAGTGACTCAGCACAAACACACACAAGCCTAACTCACGTTACCTTCCCCAGCAGCTTTTCTCAGCTCTTCCAGCCCCTGTGTGCTGCCCAGAATTTATCTGTGATCACACACATCCAGGTGTGTTGCCTGTCAAGAGCAACACTGAGTGGCACTTAGTAGGCTCTTAGTTTGCTGAACACACAAATGGGATGTATTGGCCAACAGTATCCTTCTTTATAAAGGAATGATATGAAAACCATCCTGAGGTTTGTCTTTTCACAACAGCAACTGCACACCAGGCCTCCAAGGGCCAGATTTCCTCAAGTACAGAAATGAATTTTTTTTTTTTTTTTTTTGGTGGGGTAGCCAGGGGTGAATGGAAAGAAGGTAAATCTAACCTTCTGTGAAGATGAAATTTTAGACAATTTAAATAATCCCCAAATCTCAAATTCCTCTTCATTCTTAACTCCCCTAGTTCAGAAGTTTTTTGTTTGTTTGTTTTAGGAGATCAGTAGGATATTTGTAGAGGAACAGACTGTAAAGCTTTGTGAGTAGCCTCAGTGCTAGCATGGGCCCCACCTTCCTGATAACACTGCCAAAACGAAAGAGGCAGATCCATGTTGCCAAGGGCGGGGGTTGGGGGGAGGTAGGGGGAGCAAGCAGGGGGTCTGAGGTTGCCCCTTTTGTGCTCCTAACCGGAAACCTAGGGCTCTCCCCAGATAGACTACTGAAGGTCTGTGGCAATCAACCTCCTGGAGATGGCCCCTTGATATTGACAACTTCCAAGCTAGGAATCTGGCTTACAATGGGAAATCCAAAGATACTTTTCCTGTTAATTTTTAATCTAAAGACTCACTATTGTGAAGTAAGAGGCCTCTTTGCTGCGAGTGACCTTTAAGCATTTGTTCCTGGATATTTACCCAGGAACACATACTTGGTATAATTAATGACAGAAGGGCCTCAGCTAGATAGCCAATTTATTGACCAAGTGATCTTGAATTTTTATTTGACTTGAAACTTAAATTTATGGAAATATCCTTAGCTTCTAAGCACTTTTCAGGATGGTAATGGGTAGAAAATATTCATCAAGGTTAAATCCCTGCATCTCTCCTGGACTTTGTTTTTTCATCTGTAAAACAAGCAACTTGGACTAAATGTTTTTTAAGATCCTCTACTGCTTTCTAGATTTACTTTAAAAAAAAAATTGGAGGGACAGACCTACTTTAAAAGATTTACAACAAAATTTAAAGGCATTCTGATTCATTTGAACTTCACCTTCTACTTAGTTTTCATTCTCTCAGATCCACTTATTTCATAAATCCAAGCAGATTTGTACAAGAAATTTTTAATTTCTAAGAGGTTCAGAATGATAATAGCAACATTTAAAATACAGTTGACCCTTGAACAACATGGGTTTGAATTGTGCAGGTCCACGTATATACGGATTTTTTTCAACGGTAAATACTGCACAGTCAGTCAGTGGCTGGTGAATCTGAGGATAGGGAGGAAGGTGAGTACCAAGGGCTGACTGATAAGTTATAAGTGGATTTTCAACTGTTTGGAGGGTCAACACCCTTAACTCCCAAGCAAAATGAAGAGTACCTGGGGGCAGAGTGCCTGAGCAAAGCACTTAAATCTCACTGTGCTGGTTACCTAATTATAGTACCTACCTCATTGTTGGTAAGATAAAAGCAGTTAATACTTAGTCCTAGAACAATGGCTAGCACACAGTAAATGCTAAGATTACTTGAATATAATTAATAAGGACTTGGAGTTCAGTTTAATCTTACTAAAATCTCAGCATGCAACTAGTCATTGATTATTCCCCAAAAAGGTAATAAAATTGTTTCCATTTATACCTGACTCATGCTTGACTCAACTTACCACTGTTATCCATTAAAATATTCACCTGGCCTACGCACATCGATTTCTAGACCAGAGCTGCTACTCAACGGTCTTGCACTCCTCTAAACTTAGAAATGAGCACACAGGCTGATTTCAGGCCTAGATGCTCACCTGTTTTTCCTTATTTTAATAGAAGCAATGCTGCTGCTGCAGCTGCAGCTGCTAAGTCGCTTCAGTCGTCTCCGACCTGTGCAACCCCATAGATGGCAGCCCACCAGGCTCTCCCGTCCCTGGGATTCTCCAGGCAAGAACACTGGAGTGGGTTGCCATTTCCTTTTCCAATGCTGCTGCTGCTGCTAAGTCACTTCAGTCGTGTCCAACTCTGTGCGACCCCATAGACGGCAGCCCACCAGGCTCCCCCGTCCCTGGGATTCTCCAGGCAAGAACACTGGAGTAGGTTGCCATTTCCTTCTCCAATGCATGAAAGTGAAAAGTGAAAGGGAAGTCGCTCAGTTGTGTCCGACTCTTCGTGACCCCATGGACTGCAGTCTACCAGGCTCCTCTGTCCATGGGATTTTCCAGGCAAGAGTACTGGAGTGGGGTGCCATCATCTTCTCCATCTCCAATGCTATCCAGATGCAAATGATATCACAAAATGCTTCCATCCTCTCCATGTCCTAATCCAAACTGAATTCTTACTGTTTCACAGAGTTTTTTCCCAAGAGTTGATCTGGTTCAAACCAAGAAAGCTATTTGCAAATTTCAGCCTAACCATTATGTGATCTCTACAAGCTTTTTAGTTCGAGGAGGAAATTTCTTCTCTTTAGGGAGGAAAAAACACAACAGATGTTAAAATTTGGCATTTTTTTCAAGGAGAATTTGAAAATAACTCAAGGCTTTTATTATTATTATTTTTCCATATGGAAGCAACACACCCATCATTGCCCACCCCAAAGCAACAAAAGTGATTAGAGACACAGGCCTTCAAAGCTGAGATACCCTGGTACAGCTAAGGCCTTTAAATAGCATCAGAGATAGAGACACACAGAGTTTTTCTGGTCAGATATGGCCTGCTTTGGCCCTTGACCTTCGACAATAAGTCAACTTAAAAAAATAAAGCTAAGAAAACTTTACCAAATCACATATGTAAGTTTAAATGGGGTCTTTATGATTTTGAACAAATTTTAATTGTATTTTGTGAGCAAGGACTTGTGGGAATGGCACATTCAGAAAAGATAAGGAAGGGGTTTCCCTGGCACAGTCCAGAGGTAAGACCTCGTCTTTCAATGCAGGGGATGTGGGTTTGAACCCTGGTCACGGAGCCAAGACCTCACATGCCTCGAGGCCAAAAAACCAAAACTATACAACAGGAGCAGTACTGTAGCAAATTCAATAAAGACTTCAAAAACAGTCCACATTCAATTTAAAAAAATAAGAGAGAGAGAAACTAACAGCTGTTCGGTCCAGAAAGGCTGTCTACCTGGAGTAATGTAACTGGCCAGGAGTAAAGGGACTGGTAACATGTGAGACCGTAAACAGGCAGCCTGCCTGAGTTCTGTTGGCCAAGATCATGTACCACCTGGGCCTAGGCAGCAGGCTGAATAATCTTAATCATACTAGCAGGTATGAATGTAACCCCATTTGGCAAAAGTGACTTTGCAGATGTGGTTAAAGTTCAGGATCATGAAATGGGAAGACTATCCTGGTTATCTGGTGAGCCCTAAATGTAATGACAAGTGTTCTTATAAACGTCGGGCACAGGGAGATTGAACTAAAGAAAACAAAGCAAAGTAAGGACAGAAGCGGAGACTGATGTGACGTGGCCACGAGCCAGGAACACCTGCAGCCACCAGAAACTGGAATAGGGCAGGAACAGATCTTCCACCAGGACTTTCAGAAGGATCAGGCCTGCAAGACTCATTTCAAACTTCTGACCTCCCAAACTGAAAGAGAACAAATTTGTGTTGTTTTAAGCCACTTTATTTTTGTAACTTGCTGCAGAAGCAAGTGGAAACTAATATACCTTGTATATGTTTGAGCTTGTGATTTAACTCAACTCTCTCTTTCTTAACAGTTGAAAAGCCCTGATTTGCCCAAGGTGCTCAAGAGGTTCTTGGAAGAACCAAATCCCCAGACTTCAGACCAATGCTCTTGCCACACAGCCTACACTTCTCCCAGGAAAAGGAAAGTCAGAGATCTTCCTAGTTACGGTTGGAGCTAGAAACAAACCAGACTATGGAGTGGGGGTACATTGTTGAGCAGTGGCTCTTAACCTTTTTAGTAGGGTCAGACCCTGAAAAAGTTGATGGAAGCTATGGAAAGCTCAGGGCACACACAATTCCGCATACCCCATGAGGGGTTCGTGGGCCTCAGGTTAAGAACCCCTGCTTTGCAGAGAAAAAGCATTTAAGGAGAAACAGAGGCAAAATCAAATCTTCAGGTAGACAAGTCAGACTTGCCTACAGTTTTGCTGACAAACTGGAGAACGGTAGAACTGAGGACTGGAATTCCATGATAGTAGGTTATAGGGTCCAGACATGAAAACAAATCTGAAAAAATCAAAAGCATTTAAAGCAAAGTTTAGTGTAAAGAGTGTTCTCCAACAACCAGGAAATGGGGCCTTTGCCTGTATTTCTACTCAGATGATCATTCCTATTCAAACACAGTTTTAAAAAAGGCCCTATTTGCAAGGTATCTTTAATTTACTTCAGAGATTTTGAAGTTGCAGGATCCTAATCTTGAAATCAAAACATTCTCTGTCAATTTCTTTATAGACGCATCTAACTCTACGTGCACGGTATTTCTTTGGGATTAGTCGGTATTTTTAAAGTCCTTTAAAACCAATTCCACATGTAATTTAGACACTGGTTCATCCACTGTGTGTGTGTGTGTGTGTGTGTGTGTGTGTGTGTGCGCCCAGTGGCGTCGGACTCTTTGCGACTGTAGCCCACCAGGCGAGAACACTGGGGTGGATTGCCATTTCCTCCTCCAGAGGACCTTCCCGACCCAGGGATCAAACCCGGGTCTCCCGCATCTCTTGCACTGGCAGGCGGATTCTTTACCCACTGAGCCACTCTGGGAAGCCTGTTCATCCAGACCCTTTCCCTCACATACGGACGACTAGAGCTGGGGTATGGGAGTCTTTTAAAAAAAGAGAGAGAACTGTCTTCAAAGGGGGCAAGGTCTTTCCCCCCGGAAGCCTGGGAGAAGCCGCCGGGAGAAACAAAGAAAAGCCCAAGATGTCGAGGTAAAGAGCGCCGGCGGGACCCAAGGAAAGTGAGAGGGAACCCTGAGTGGGCGAGGCCCGAGGAGGGACTTGATGGGGACGCCGGGGCAACCGCTGCGACGAGGGACCCCAACCTCGGCGACCGGGACCGAAGGCGCCCTCACCTCGACAGGGTAGAGATCGCGTGGCAGCACCCCCTGCAGGTCCATGAGCAGGGTGATGGGGATGTGGGAGAGGAAGTAGAAGCCCAGCAACCACTCCAGGCCGCGCCGGGCGCCCGGAGTCCCCATCGTCCGTCGGTTGGGCTGAGCGGGAGCCGAGACAACACTCACCGGAACACTACGTCGGGAAAGCGCCGCGCCCGAGCGGTCCCGGGCCCCCGCGCCCCGCCCCGTCCCGCCCCGCCGCGAGGGCGACGCAGGCTGCTCCCATTGGCTGAGAGGCCGCGCGCGGGCCGGGAGCGTCTGCAGAGGCCGCCCGAGGACAGTTCCCATTGGTTGCGAGCAGCGCCGCGTGAGGCGGGGGCGGAGCTACCCGGGGCTTCTCAGGGGCCCGGGTCGCACAGCCCGCGAGGCTCTGCCGGCTGCGCTACCCGGCGGCCTTCTCGCCGCCACCGCGTGCGCGCTGAGCTTCGCGGCGTTTGCCCTCCGTGGCCCTTTCACTCATTATTACTCTTCCGTTCCTTCGCTCCATCCCTTCAGTGCTTGCCGGGCGGCCCCTTTGTGCCGGGCCGTGGGGACTTAACGGGGATGGAGCGCCCAGTGCAGTGGGGTCTCACCCGCCAGAGCCGGCTGGACATTGCGTGGTGGTGGTCCGTGCCGTGGCAGCAGTCCCGGGCGTGGGAACAGCGGGCAGGATCCCTGGCCTGCCGGAGTTGAGGGTACCGGAAGCTTTCCGAGGGAGGTGTGGGAGGCAGCCAGCCTCAGTTCAGAAAGAAGCACGGTGATATAGGAGGAGGTAAAATTGCCAGATCTTGGTGATTCGCTGTGGAGAATAAGGGAGGCTCAAGGGTTCGTTTTCAAGCCGCGCAAATATTGATCTTTAATTACATACTGGACCTGGGTCTGCCCTGGAACAGGACAGGTGGGGCACCCATTCACTGAGAAGAGGACCTAGAGAAGTGAGTCGAAGAGAAAGATAATTTGGTTCTGGCCATGTTGTTACTGAGCAGAATCTGCAGCATGAGTGGGAAAGTCCAGGGGGCAGTTAGATGAACACGTCTGAAGATGTGGATTTGTGAGGCATCCGTGTTTGTTGGACGTGGAAATTTTGAGAGCACAAGGCCCGTGAGAGATCTTGGAGGACCTCAGGGGTCAGGGGAGGAGGGGGCTGAAATATACAGGTAGACAGCAGGAGTGTGATGTCTCAGAAACACAGAGAAGGAGGGGGTTCTGCTGTGTCAGAACACTAAATGGTACCCACCTGTGACTGGTGAGGGCAGCTGTGGTTGTTGGAGGCAGGAGCCAGATGATGACAGGCCGGCAAGGAGCAAGGAGGTGGGGAAATAGAGGTAGGGAGTTAGACATGATTACGAACCGGAGGAGAGAGCTAGGGCAGGAGGTGGAGGGAAATGTGCTCAAGAGAAGGCTGATTTATCTTCTTTTCAGAGAAGAGGGACCAGAGCACTTTCATGTGTCTAGATGCTGCTTGAAGTCTCTGGATCGGGGGAGAGGTTGCCCAGACAGGAGTTGGAGAGAATGGATCAGAGTTAGGTCAGAAGTGCACTGTGCTCCCCAGGGTGGAGCATGAGGACAGAGAAACGGTTGTCGGCGTCGAGGACCCACCTGAAATGTGTGGCCGTTGATCTGGAGGCCTCTCCCAGGCTGTGTGCTTTGTTCCATTTTGAGGGCTACACAGAAAAAGGCTGTTGGGGTGAAAGTTAGGAAAGACAGCGTTGATGTTGAGGAGTTGAACAAGAGAGTGATTGAAGAGATGGAGCACGCAGTTCGAACAGGATAGGGAGTGGGTGATGTAAGGCCAGAAGGGGCTGGTAGACTGGGAGAAACTGGAGACGTGCACGGATTTGACGCCTTGCAGAGGCATGACTGCTAATGCGGTGGGAGAAACTGGACAAATGGGCCCAAAGGATGGGCGAGTAGAACAAGTGGATACAATGTCTGGGTTCTGGGTACAGGAAGAGGTTCTGCCCCAGGGAATCTGGCTGAAATGGAGTGGAGGGGAAGGTATTCAGAGATCACAGAACAAGAGAGCCCAGAGCGTGGGGTGGATCGACCACAGAGGCCACTGTGAGCCCATGGCCATAGGCTCAGTATGTAAGGGGAGTGGCGAGGAGGGAGGTGAGCATGGGCTGAGGTCTGGCTTGAACCTCAGAGAGGAGAGGGGAAATGGTGTGGATGTGGCCCTAGGGAGTATGGAAACTGGTGACCCCACCTCCTGACCTTGAACTCTATGTGAGAGAGTGTGAGAAAGTGAACAACCTGTGCTGGGACGGACTGTGCTGCTGCTAAGTAGCTTCAGTTGTGTCCGACTCTGTGCAACCCCATAGACGGCAGCCCACCAGGCTCTCCCGTCCCTGGGATTCTCCAGGCAAGAACACTGGAGTGGGTTGCCATTTCCTTCTCCAATGCATGAAAGAGAAAAGTGAAAGTGAAGTCACTCAGTCGTGTCCGACTCTTAGCGACTGCAGCCTACCAGATTCCTCTGTCCATGGGATTTTCCAGGCAAGAGTACTGGAGTGGGGTGCCATTGCCTTCTCCAGGGGCGGGCTGTGGGAGAGCCCAAATCTCAGGGGCAGGGGAGCCAGATGTCAGTTACTGCAGGAGGTGAGAGCTGAGGGTGTGAAGGGCTTTGTGAAACCCATAGTAGAGGGGTTTGGGCTCTGGTGAGGAGTGGGTGTTTACTGGGGAGGAGAAACAGAGCTGGGTGGAGGAGAGGGCCCAGCAGGAGAGGAGTGGAGATTTCCTCTTTGGTGGTGAACAAGGGATAAACATCAGAACACAAGGTTCTGGCGTTCCTGGGGCCTCTAGGGGGCAGGCAGGAGCCCTCTTGCACAGATGCACTCAGGACAGGGCCTGGCCACAGACCCACTCCCCCCGACCGGCGGGAATGGCTGACACCTGTTAAGCTGTACTCCATGCAGACTAACTGCTCGCTGGGGAAAGGGGGCTGGGGGGCCCTAAGCTGGGGTTTGCCAGGGAATGTGGGAAGTGTACAGCTGTTAAAGTCACTGCTCCTCTGAAAGCATCTCACTCAGCCAAGCTTCTTATCTGTAGATAAAGATTTTCAAGGCCAGGCACTTTTGAAAGGCCCTGCATCCAGCAAAATCTCTGTCCAGCTGCTGTGTTCAGCTTGAAATTCCTGTAGTAGGGGCGCCAAAGCTTGAGATGGTCAGAGAAGGCATAGAAGGTAAATGGCCCTGGGGAGGAGGACACAGCTAATAACAGATTCTTACCCAAAGCAAATGTTCAGTAAAAGAATGACTTAAAAAAAAAAAAAGTTCTGAGTGGCCTCCCTGTTGTGAGAAGAGGTGATGTTTAGCACCTTTTGGAAATTATTCATATTGTGATAAGACAAACACTGCTAGCTGGACAATGGACCTCCACGGTGGTGGGAAAAGAATTCTAATAACTCCAGCTAGAAGGCACTTGGAGAAGGTCTGAACTAGACCTGCCACCTGCCTCCTGAGCAGCAACTATGCAAGGCCCTTTCCTCTTGTCGACTTAAATGCGCAGTGTGAGAGCTGTGAGTTGTTTCATTGGAAAATGCAAAATGAGGGCTGCAGCCTGGGAGACAGCACCTCAGATAGCTCCTGAGAAACTGCTCCAAAGAGGCAGCAGGGGACAGGTCAGTCTGTATATGATATTGGTGAAGGAGGAATACATGCAATGAAACACATTTTTCCAGAAACTTCTAGCTTTGTGAAGCTTTTGCTAGTCATGAGGAACAGTCGTCCCCACGAACGATTTTAGTGCTTTACTAGATAGGAGGAGGAGATACAAGGATTGGGCTCATAAAATTGACTCCTGAAAATATCTCATCTGAAGACCTGTCCTGCCAGTTTCTCTTCCCCAGCACAGAGTGCCTCCTTTCTGTTCTCCACCCTGGACTCTCTTCATGCGTGTTGAAAATCAGCTATAGCAGCACGTGATTTAATCCTTAGAAGTAGATGGCAAGTGCCCGTGGCAAGTGACAATTTGTAGTTGACACTCTCCTCTTGCTTTTGTTTCACTCTTCTCTCCTTAAAATGCTCCCACCCTCTTCACCCCAACCCAGCCTCCATCCCTAGTTGTTTGGCCCAACGGCCCCCTGCCCTGACTGCCTCTGAGTGGGGGTCGCTGCTGTCTCTGAGCCTCTGCAGCACCCTCTGACAGGCTTGCTCTTTTCACTGACTGTTTTCACCGATCTGAGTAACTGTCTGCACCTTTCCTGCTAGAGTCTGGGTTTCTGGACCACAAAGACTGTGCGACCGGCATCTTTATTTTACTAAAAGCCGGGGTCATTGTTGAGTGACCTACATGTGACAGTGAGGCTCCTCTGTCCACCGAGACAAGATGGTCACCCAGTATAACCGTGAAGGGTTGGATCACTGGGTGTGAGAACAGCTGACCGATGGCAGGATATAGACACAGCAAATGTCAAGAGGTTCTGCTGCTAATGGAAAGCGATTAGACCTGGCTCTAAAGTCAGCAGGGGGCTCCACACCTCAACACTGAAACATTATGTCTTCATTAGTAAGAGCTAAGATTCTGTCAGTGCTGGAAGCAGAGCAAGGAGGCTGGGTTATGGAGTTGGGAGGTGAGATTCAGAAGGATCTCTCTGCAGATCCGTGGGTTTTACCTAGGCAAAGGGCAGCTGGCCCCCTGACTTGAGTGATTACCTCCTTTTTGTGTCAAAGAAACTGTAAACTCATGCAGAGCAGGTGAGGGTTAATTCTGAAAGACTTGTTTAAAATTTGGGTCTTTTGTTGTTTGTAACTCTTTTTGCGTTCATGTTGACTTTTAAAAAATACATTAAAATATTATCTGTTCCGATGACTGACTTTGGGTGCCCATCCAAACTGTGTGTCCGAGGTGTCTTACTCACCTCACCTGGTCCCAGCACTGGCTCTCAGGTAGGACTGGGGTTAAGTTTGATTTGGGGGAGAGAGTGTTAGGTTACTGGGGCTGGCAAGCTAAGCGTAGTGAGTCTTTTGATTTGATATCAAGGCAGCAGAGAGACAGGTAGGTGGGATTACAATGTGTTCCAGAGGATTCCTCTGGCCCCCGTGTGTGCAAGGTGGACTGAGGTGGAGGTCGGGAGCTGGGGAGGCTGGAAGCAAGATATTAGTGTTTGTCACTACATCACGTATTTCTAGAACTTTAGTAGTTAACAAAGGAAAGGGCTGGAAGTATCAAGATAGATGTGTCTCAAGTACATTTGGTGGTGGAAGTAGTGGGGCCCATTTAATGAAAGTTAATATTTTTCACTTATGGAGTGCCTACTGTATACATAAGAGCAATGGTTGGCAAATGTTTGCTATAAACAGAGCAGACCGTATTTTAGTGTCTGTGGGCTTATCTCTGTCTCAGCTACTCAACTCTACCATTTGTTGTATGGGAACAGCAATAGGCCACGTGTACACGAGTGAGCCTGGCTGTGTTCCAGGAAGACTTTATTTATGAAACCAGGCATTGGGCCTGATTTGGCTTGTGGCTGTTGTAGTTTACTGACTCCTGCTCTAAGGCATTGCTGCCTTTGTGGTCAAGGCCAGGTAGCTGTGGGTTCTAGTGAGTGAGGAAAGGAAGCATCAGGGGGTGTATGGGTGTATGTGATAGTGTACACACGCCCTAAGGCCTGGAAGTGTACACAGCTCTTCACTTCACATTCTATCAGAGAGGATTTAAACAGATGCCCACAGCTTCCCACCAGGGGCCTGGGGATCTACTCTGGCCTTGTGCCAGGGAAGGAGGAAGAGGAGAGTTCAGGGTCCTTGAGCAGTCTTTACTGTTAGGGGAAGCACACTGACTGGAACCGCCCACCCTGGCCAGGCACCATAGTAACCATTTGCATGAGCTGTTTTATGACAGGAGCTCCTGGTGAGGAATACAGAACTAATAAGCCACCACCAATTGGAAGAGTCCGGGAAAGGTCAAAAGGAGACACTGCGTGTCTGTCTACTTCCCAGAATGCCTCTCGCTAGCATCCAGCTTGGCTGAGCAATGCGTGCACCAATAGGAAAGACTCTTAATTAGAATGATTGGCCAAAGATAACCCAGAAACAATCCCATCACCATAAAACCCGAGACTTCAGAATGGCAGAACTCCTGGGTTTCCTTACCCTACTGCTCTCCACCCTGATGCAGTTTCCCAATAAAATCTCTTGCTTTGTCAGCACATGTGTCTCCTCGGCCAATTCATTTCTGAGTGTTAGACAAGAGCCCGGTTTCGGGCCCTGGAAGGGGTCTGCCTTCCTGCAACAAATGGTGACTCTGGCGGGGACTCTTCTCTGAGATTGACATCCTGACCGCTCGGGGTACTCAGGGGCCAGCTTGCCTGCCAATGGATCAGACCTAGTGGCTGCAACTGGGACTGTTTTGTCCCTGGTCTCCTCCTGACACGGACAACTGGCCAGAGTGCCCCGACCAGTAAGGAACAAGAGACTATTGAGCTCTCTCCCCTGCCCTCTCTCTTTCCTCTCCTTAACCCTTCCTATCCTTCCCTGTTTTTCTAGTCCCCCGGCCGTGGACACGGGAATCTGGTTGAAGGGCCCTCAGCCTGAGCTGAGGATTGGAGACTGATCACCCCCTCTTGGCAGAGAACTCGAATTCTGGTTCTGGTCTGGTCTGATTTCTGGCAGGGCCGAGTTCCAGTCCTTCCTTCTCTGGAGGCCCAGGGAAAAGTCTCATAATGCCTGAGTATCTGCAGGTGGCAGGAGACGTCTGTAAGGCCACCCCTTTTGGCCCCCTCTCCCGCTTCCTCCCCCTTCTTTCAACCTGGCTTCCTTTCCTCCCTTTGAAATCTTTGAAGACCTGAGATATTTTCCTTAAAGTGTTAGTACTTGGATCTGAAGTTCTGTGTCTCTATAGGAGGTTTTCTGAGAGACTGTATTCTTGTATTTAAGGGAGTGTCTGATGAGGACTGCCAGCTCTATATGTGTGTGTTTGAACTCTGTGTTCTGTGTTATGATTTCCGATGGCCATTTTGCTTTGTCTGGCCACCATTTGGTTTAGACCTGCCACTATTTTGTTAGAACTTGATTTTCTTTTCCTGAGACCAGGGCTCTCAGGAGCACTTACCTAGACATCTCTAACCCCTGACACTGAGGAAAAATGGGAAAAAGCCTTTAAAAGTTTTATTTATTCCAACTGTTTTTTATAAACTAGTAAAATTTATATTATAATATCTAATTCATGTCTAAACTTAGAAAATGAAGCTAGATCTTGCATTGTATCTGCCTAAATATGTCTCAGTGTGTCTTTATCTCTGGATAATATTTCTGAGATTAATTTGTAAATGAGCTCTATTTAATTGACTTAAAAAGTAAGTGCTTACAAATCAAATAATTCTAAATTAATAAATTCCAGGTTCATGTGAACTGGTAAATATTCAGTATTAAATACCTGATATTAATGTTTGTTGACCTATCTAATACAGACATGTCTTAGAGTAATTAACATTAAGTGAAATATTTTCATTGTACCTAGGTTTAATATAAGTTAAATATTATATCTGTTACAAATTTGTCAACAAGAAAATTACCTCGAGTGAAAAAACTTCTAAAAAAATGTAAATGAGACATGAGCTTTTATATAAATTCTATTAAAAAAATTATTCTTTAAAAATATCTGTCTAAAATAGTCTCTCTAGATTGGCGTAACTTGAATTTCTAAGGGTTGTACTAAGTATGCTAAGTGTTAAAAGTCTATTGACTAGTTAGGCCATTTCCAAATAAAATATGATTTTGAAACATTTACTATAAACACTAATTTCCTTTTACAGAGAAACAAAGAGATTTGGGACTATAATAATGTTTGGTGCCATCCTAAAATGTTCTAAGAAAGCAAGGGTTTTAGAAATTATCACTGGTTTTTATGCTCACCAATCTATAAAATGCGAATATAAAAGTTAGTTCTTGGTTGCTAAAGGAAAGTAAAAAGTATGTTTTCAGTTAAAAAAAAAAGATATCAAAAATACTAAAAAGAGTTATGCATGATCAGGATTTTCTAAAATTGGATTACAATCAGGTAAGTGGATTTTGTTAGGAATGACACAGCCATAAGAAAACTGGCTAGAGCCAACGAGGTCCAAGATGGCGGAGCTGACTTCACTAGGCCTTGAGCCTTGGCATTTACGCCCATTGCGACATGTCAACAAGCTGAAGGATACACCCGTCAACTAAATCTGACCAAGTGTTCTAAACCCTTTTAATTATCTTTTCGATAAAATTTCCTAAATTGAATTCTTTTAAAGTTCTTTTGACCTCTAGCTAACTTTGGGGTACTTCAGAGGCCCCCTGAAACATCCCAGAGAGAGATATTAAACTGTGTTTATTTTGTTGGTTAAATTACATGAAGATTATCAAATGAGTAATAAATCCACTCATGTTATAATGTATGGTAAAATTATACAGATATCCTAGAAATTACATGGAGTTCTTAACATTCTGATATGTCCTGGTATTCTAATGGAAAACCTGATGACTTCACTAAAGTTAACAAAAGGACTGAATAAACCAGAGAATATGCTTATAACTTTTATGGTTTCTGTCTAAAAAATTATGGCTTTAAATCTTATTTTTTCCGGGAGTAGAGAAAACCTTCCTCTCAAACTAATTATGACAATACTTCGGTAAAATTATACATTATAAATAAAACAATTATATTTTCTCTCTGACTCCTCCAAAAATTGGAAACTCTTAGGCTTCCAGTAAGTTTATCAAATGAATTAAGAAGGTTATCCCACTAACAGATACAAAAATCTCAAGAAATTTTGAGACCTTAAAAAAGAAAAAATTCACTTAGATTTGTTAGGCAAAATCTGTGATAAGCCTTTGGTGTGAGTTTCCCAGCCCTGTTTTATTTTAAAAGTTCAGTCTGAGACTCCATAAATGTTTCAGCAAAATAAAAAGTCTACGATCAATTATGGTTATATAAATCATCAGACCAAAATTAGTGAAAACAGATCTATTTTGCAAACAAACTAGGCTTAATTTGGTTATATTTGATAAAAATGAGGGTAATTTTAGGGAGAAAAAGATGTTTCAATAAATGTTAAATCCCAGTTTGTTAATGGAGGTCTGCATATAGTAAAACTCATTTCTTAGATAGATCTTTGCTGTTAGGTGATTTAATGTAAAATTTAATTAAATTCTTAGAGAACACCCTAAGTTTGTTTCTGAAGCTTATCTCAGTAATGTATCTTTGGATGAAGATCAGATGCCTCATGACCTGCAACCAGGACTAAAAAAAAGACATAGTTTAAGGGACTGTCTCCAACCTGCATGGAAGGAGTTTTTTATCAGGTACTCTTAACTAGCTCATGCACAATGAAACTAAAGAAAAATTAACTCTTAGACTAATTCCCACTTCCAAAGGCCCCTACACTGGATTGGTCTACGTCTACAAAGATTAAATCATGGCCACTGCAACTGCTGACTTTCAGTGCCCCTAAAAAGAGTTCAGGGTAAAAATCAAGAATGAGGCACTCTGCTCTGGAAAAAACCAGCAGAACAGGCCTTCAGATAGTTAGATTCTTTCAAGAAAAGATTTTATGAGTTCCAATTCTTACATCTTCTCATACCTAGAGAAACACTGACGTCATTAATGGTGACATCTACTTTGGCTATTAAAAAGAATTTTACAGTTAAAAAGTCAAAATAGAGTGGCTGTGGTTCAGACATCCTGGAAAATAACTGGGTGACACTATGGTGTAATTTCAGATTAGATGTTGTATTGCTAACAGTTGAGTTTTCTGAGTTGTGTCAGGCTTAAATGCCACCATTCTCAAAACAATGTCTGCTGAAAGCTAGTAACTGCAACCTTACTTTTTATAAAACTAGGCAACTGGCTACCTGGCTACAAGTCTCCCCGAAGTGCCAGGTCCAGACTAGGTTTCAGGCCTATTCTTCTAAAAATAAATGAGATTTATTTTGTCTATTAAAATTCCAGTTATCCCTCCTTCAGCTACTTCTAATTGGGTCTGTTACACCAAAATGGCAGACCAAGGGATTAGGATTTTAATCATACAAGACTCAGATCTAGGACTTGGAACTCAGGAATACTTCCAATTCAGTGTCTATTCTCCAAGCTGAGGCAGTCCTATGCCCCATTTTGACAGGAAGTTATCACAGTCATAGTTGCCCAGTTCCCAAATTAAAACTGAGCGGGACTCTGTGGAGCTCTGGAGTACAGACCTGTTCTGTGTTCTCCATTTCTTGTCTGTAGGATATAGGCTTCATTCAGCCTCCTTGACCTTCCCTGAGTTCCAAAAGGTGGATTCAAACAATTGCTAATCAGGGAAGGGAGGGGATACAGAAACAGAAAAAACAATCAAAGGTTGGTATAGCCTCCAGACAGGGTATTGGTTCCTACTCAAAAAAATATCCATAACAATGTCTTTGAGTTCTTCTACAGAACTGGAGCCCCCACCCAGGTAAAAGATGACAACTTCAGACTGAACACAAGATTCCTGGAACACAGCTCTGTTGCCTCACTACCAACCAATCAAAAAGGGTCACAAACCCTGTAACCCTCACCCCAAATGTTGCCTTCTGTTTCTGGGGACCAGAGATGACCATCCTATTAGGTCTCCTGTTTGGCCCCTGTCTATTTCATCTCTGAAAGGGGCAACAGTTTCAAACTAAATTGCTGTTATTATAAGGGTGAATGCTGGTTTCAGGCAAAAAAAATACCTTGACTTAGATCAGGTAAAAAGAGACTTCTGCTCTCCTAGACAGGCCTGTGCCCAGGCACAACAAAAAGAAGTTAAAAGAAAGAGACCACCGCCCCAATTCCCAAGAAGTATCTTAAGTATAAAGTCTCTCAAGAGAGAGTTGTTAGGGGAAGCACACTGACTGAACCCGCCCGCCGTGGCCAGGCCCTTTAGTAACCATTCGCATGAGCTGTTTTATGACAGGAGATCCTGGTGAGGAACACGGAACTAACAAGCCACCACCAACCGGAAGAGTCCGAGAAAGGTCAAAAGGAGACACCACGTGTCCGTCTACTTCCCAGAATGCCTCTCGCTAGCATCCAGCTTGGCTGAGCAATGCGTGTGCCACCAGGAAAGACTCCGAGTTAGAACGATTGGCCAAAGATAACCCAGAAACGAATCCCATCACCATAAAACCCGAGACTGTGAGCCACATGGCAGAGCAGTTCTCCTGGGTTCCTTTCCCAATAAAATCTCATGCTTTGTCAGCACATGTGTCTCCTCGGACAATTCATTTCTGAATGTTAGACAACAGCCCACTTTTGGGCCCTGGAAAGAGTCCCCCTTCCTGCAACATCACCACAGCTCCGTTAGGGGCATTTTCAGAATCTTTTTCGGAAGGTATGTCAACATTCTCATAAATTCTGATGATTCCTTCACTATACATCTGAATCTATAGTGTAGAAGTGGAGAAGGAAATGGCAACCCATTGTAGCACTCTTGCCTGGGAAATCCCATGGACAGAGGAGACTGGCGGGCTACAGTCCGTGGGGTCACAAAGAGTTGGACATGACTCAAAAGATTAAGCAAGCATAATGTAGAAGGAAGGATAGAATTAGGGGATCACTATTATCCAACCACTAATGTAATAAATAATTGGGGCAGAGATCATCAATAGATGGCACTGGATGAAATTTACTGAGGAACAAGATGTGGTCTCAGCATCTCTCTCCATAGATCACTTAATTACAAAGAGAAAAGGTATCTTCACCACAGAGCAGTCTGGCGACCACCACTTTGGTCAAGTGATCAAATTTCGTATCATCAAAAGTGTGACAAACATTTGTGTCTCCAGGTTTGATGGAATACATCATCTCTGTAATAAATCTTTCCAGAAATGTTTAACCTAAATCTAATCATGAGGATCTGGTCCCATCACTTCATGGAAAATAGATGGGGAAACAGTGGAAACAGTGTCAGACTTTATTTTCTTGGGCTCCAAAATCACTGCAGATGGTGATTGCAGCCATGAAATTAAAAGATGCTTACTCCTTGGAAGGAAGGTTACGACCAACCTAGATAGCATATTAGAAAGCAGAAACATTACTTTGCCAACAAAGGTCCATCTAGTCAAGGCTATGGTTTTTCTAGGGTCATATATGGATATGAGAGTTGGACCATGAAGAAAGCTGAGTGCCGAAGAATTGCTTTTGAACTGTGGTGTTGGAGAAGACCCTTGAGAGTCCCTAGGAGTGCAAGGTGTCCAACCAGTCCATCCTAAAGGAGATCAGTCCTGGGTGTTCATCGGAAGGACTGATGCTAAAGCTGAAACTCCAGTACTTTAGCCACCTCATGCGAAGAGTTGACTCATTGGAAAAGACTCTGATGCTGGGAGGGATTGGAGGTAGGAGGAGAAGGGGATGACAGAGGATGAGATGGCTGGATGGCATCACTGACTCGATGGACATGAGTCTGAGTGAACTCCGGGAGTTGGTGATGGACAGGGAGGCCTGGTGTGCTGTGATTCATGGGGTCGCAGAGTCAGACATGACTGAGAGACTGAACTGAACCGAGTCATGAGGAAACAGTCACAAAAATCCAAATCTTTGTAGAGAAAATTCTACACGATAATTGGCCTTGCACCTTCATAAATGCCAAATTCCATGAAAGAGAAGGCAGAAGGACACTTCTATATTAAAGGATGCTAAAAAGACATGAGAGGCAAGTGCCAAGACATCCTGGCTAGATTCTGAATTGGAAAAATAAAAGCTAAAAAATGAAAATTTAAAATTTGGGGGATAGCTGGAGAAATTTGAGTATGTCTTGTACATTAGGTAATATACTAATTGTTAAATTTCTTAAGTATAATAATTGTAATTATGTTATTAGGAGATACCTTAGGAGTGAAGTGTTATGTTTTAGCAAAAAGTATAAGCAATAAAGCAAATGTGGCAAGGATTTAAAACTGATGAGCCTAGATGAAGCATGTATGGATTTTTACTATTCCCTTTCTACTTTTTTATTTACACATGTTTCCTTCCTTTATTTATTTGGTTGCGCCAGGTCTTAGCTGTAGCAAATGGGATCTAGTTCTCTGACCAGGGATGGAAAGCAGGCAACTTGCACTGGGAGCTTGGAATCTTAGCCACTGGACCACCTGTTTCCTCTGTTTTTCAGTAGATTTGACATTTTTTCAGAAGTTTTTGCCAGGACACAGATAGCCAGGACTGCTGTTACTGTTGCTGCTAAGTCACTTCAGTCGTGTCCGACTCTGTGCGACCCCAAGATGGCAGCCCAACAGGCTCCCCCGTCCCTGGGATTCTCCAGGCAAGAACACTGGAGTGGGTTGCCATTTCCTTCCCCAATGCATGAAAGAGAAAAGTGAAAGTGAAGTTGCCCAGTCGTGTGCGACTCTTAGCGACCCCATGGACTGCAGCCTACCAGGCTCCTCCATCCATGGGATTTTCCAGGCAAGAGTACTGGAGTGGGTTGCCATTGCCTTCTCATAGCCAAGACTAACTGCCCCCAAATAAAAGTTTTCCTTATTAAATGGCATCATCAATTAAAAAAAACCTGAAAACTTTTCTTTATTGCCGCAAGAATAATGAAATTAATTATTTTCCCTCAAGAAAAACATGAAAAAAAAGGAAAAAAAAAGAAAAACATGAAAACTATATAACAATTTGATACCAGTGTCTTTCTAGAGGACATTAAACTTTATTATAAGATCCTAAGTGGAATACGTTTATAAAACTGTTATGACTAATTAATGAGTTCATCCAGATTTTAGGATAATTAATAATATACAAAAATCAGTTGTAATTTATATATTAGCAGTGAAAAATCTGAAAACAATTCCATCAAAATTATTGGAAGTAAATTTAACAAAGGAAAGGCAGGATTTGGGGTTGCAGAGTCCCATACGACTGAGCGGCTTTCACTTTTCCGGAGGCCCTGATGGGCGAGAATTGGCCAACATGGGCAGTCTGACGCAGCCAGTCAGCCCTTCCCGGGTGTGCTGGATCGAGGTCTGGAAACCCCCTCCAGCACCTCCGGCTGGTGGCTCACGCGTAGAGTCTGCCTGCAGTGAGGGCAGCTCAGGGTCAATCCCTGGGTCGGGAAGATCCGCTGGAGAGGGAAATGGCTATCCACTCCGGTATTCTTGCCTGGGAAATCGCATGGACGGAGGAGCCTGGCGGGCTTCAGTCCATGCGGTCGCACAGAGTGGGACGCGACTGAGCGAGCTAACACACAGTAGGCTGCAAGAGATGCTGGTGCTCCTCTGGCCACGCCCCCTGTCCTGCCACGGCTGCGGGTGGGCGGGGCCGGCCGGCGCTGGCGGGTGGGAGGAGGGGCCATGCCGAGGGTGTGGCCCGGTCTGAGCGGGCCTCCGCCGGACTTTCTGCAGGAGTTGCTGGACTGACACCTGCTAACGAAGAAGAGCTGTCACCTGCTGCTGTCAGTCCTGTCCAGGCAGAAGTGAGGAGGCAAGAAAAAAGGCAGTGGGAGCCACGAAAGGAGGGGTAGCGGAGATAGGTGAATGGAAACACCCAGACCAGGGCCATCCCCTGCGGCCTGCAGCCCTGCGTGCATGCTGCCACTGGTGTGTTTCCAAGCCCTTTCCTCCACCCTGATCCAGGATGACCTTATCTCAGATCCGTCACTCATTCTGCAAAGATCCTTTTTTCAGGTAACGTCCCTTCACGCACTCTAGGGGACACATCATTTGGGGCCACCATTCAACTCACTATGTTTGTATAAAATGGTCCTCTCATTTTAGGAGATGACTGAGGTCCTATGTAGACAGGCAATTTAGGTAATTAGATTTTTTTTTGAAAAATAAACTAAATGGAAAACAGTGTGGAAGTTCCTTAAGAAACTACAAATGAATTGTAGCCCACCAGGCTCCCCTGTCCATGGGATACTCCAGGCAAGAATACTGGAGTGGGTAACTATTCCCTTCTCCTGGGGATCCTCCCAACCCAGGGGTCAAATCCCAGTCTCCTGCATTACAGGTGGCTTCTTTAAAACTGAGCCACCAGCTCATAGTTGCAGAAAAATGGAGCTTGCTACACCAGCCAGGTTCAAGGAACAGGTGTAGGTCCTCAGGGTCAGGATGGATATGGGACTGCAGCTCTGGCTTGTTTGCTAATCATTTTAACTGGCCCACGAGTGGGAGACAATTTCAAGAAGACCCTCTCCTCCTGAGAGGGATCTGAGTGTCAGGAAGAGGAGAGGTAGTGGGTGGAGGCAGGGGCCTGGTACCCTGGGTGCTGTGGAAGCCTTTGGAAGACCCAATGGAGGGAGGTCGCACAGAGTGAAGCCCAGTCACAGACTTGTCCAGGAACTGCTGTTAGTTGAAATCCTGCTCGTGGTCAGGTCTGACCAACAGGTGGGCTGGGATCCTCTGCCGTGAGGGCTCTGTGCTGAGCTCTGTTGAGGTGCCTGCCCAGATGGACCCTGTGCCCTGGAGGGTGCTACCCATGAGAGCCCCATGGGCTGCTGGGTGCCTGCCCAGGATCTAGCAGTCAGGGCGAGGAGGGGTTAAGGAGGGCAAGACCTGAAGCCTGGGTGCAGTGGAAGCCTCTAGAAGAGCCAGTGGAGGGAGGCCACCCAGGGCCACCGACATGTCCAGGGGCTGCTGTTTGTTCAGGTCCTTCTCTGAGGTGCTCAGGGTCAGCTCTGACCAACAGGTGTGGCAGGGGGTGCTCGGCAACCAGGGCTCTGCGTGGGGTTCCTGTGTGCCCAGCCCTGCTGGGGTGCCTGCCCAGGTGGGCCCGTGCCTTGAGAGGAGGCTGCCCAGGTGAGTCCTCTGCTCTTGAATGGGTCTGCCCACATGAGCCGCATGGGCTACTGGGTGCCTGCCCAGGTGAGCTCCAAAATCCTGCAAGTGCCTGCCTGAGAGAGCCCCACGCCCTGGGAGGGGTGTGTGAACTAATGTTCTCTCTTTGCAGCTGGCACGGAGCTGCCTAGCAACTCCCCTATGGACACCACTGGGGTGAGAAGAAACAAGGGGAGGTTGCAAGTTCCTGAACCCCTGCCTGGGCCTGGGTGAGAGCGACGAGGTAGGCAGGTGCGTGCTGGCTGTTGAGCTGCATGAGGGAGGCCCCACGGCTACCTCTTGTTTTCTTCCACTGACACTGGGGAGCTCCCCACCCAGGACATAAGGGCCAGCCTGCCCTAGGTGAGTGAGTTCCTGATGACCCTGCAGGGGACATTGGAGGGAGGGACCAGGCAGGAGGGGAGTGGGCACCCAGGCAGAGCCATGGGGCTTAGGGCCCCAGGGGGTCTCCTTAGGTCTAAGCTGGGAGTGGACGAGCGAGCAGTGGTGAGTGTGACCCAAAAAAGCCGCCTGATGACATGAGGCTGAATCCCCTTCTGGGTGACAAACCTCCCAGGTGACCCCCAAAACAGGATTGTAAGACAAATCCTGTTAAAAGAAGGTCTTGTAACATGAGTCCCGCTGAGGAGGAGGTTTTGCAAAGCCAATCCCCCAAGAGGAGGCTCTGTGAGCTCGTCCCCTCAGAACGGGGAAGTGGAAGCTGCCGGGAGTGGGCCCTGGTCGGGGGTTGGGGGTGCAATCCCTGCTCTGTGGCCCCACGTCTGTGCTTCTGAACAGGTTACTTGCCTTCTCGGAGCTGCGCCTTCCCGGTCTGTTCAAGGGGTGATGGCAGTGTGGGTTGACTAGTGAGTTGCTCAGAACAGGGTAGTGGGGGTCTTGTGGGGATCTCACAGGTCTTGTGGGGACCTCACAGGTCTTGTGGGGATCTGCGGGGTCAGCAGAGGGAATCAGGGAATTGAAACACTTTGCAGAGGACCCCAGGGATGGGCTTGGTTTACGGGTCCTCCTGTTTCCTGAATTGGAGATGGGGAAGCCGCAGTGGGCAGTGGCAGGTTCATCCCACCTCGGAATCATCTGGACCCCAAGGCCCAGCAGCCCTTGACCGCTGTGTCTGGACCCCCAGGGGGCAGTAGGACAGGCTGGCCGCCTCCTTCCTCCGCAGGTCGTGCAAGGTCCAGGCTGCTGTCAGGGAGGACAGAGGTGGAGGGGGCGTCCCATGTGGGAAGAGGACACGACGGGGCAGTTTGTATGTGTGGACGTCCACACCAGGAATGTGGGTCCGCGCGGGGGGTACTTGGGTACCAGGAGGTGCAGCTGGTTGGCCTGAGTGAGCAGGCTTGGGGGGGCCCGTGGTGGGGGTGGGTCGAGCTTTGCTGATGCTGGGCCTCAGACTTCGCCAGCCTTCCATCTCCTGGTCACTGGGAAAGAGGCGCTGACGGGCGTTGGTGGAGTGACAACTTTTGTCTCCAGGGCCTGCCAGGGTTGTTTCTTCAGGCTCTTGGAGGGAAGCCCATGGAGTGCCGGTCGGTCAGCCATGCCCACCAGGGAGGCTGGAGGGAGCGGGGCAGGAAGCGCTGGTGTGGCCAGCGCCTGTGCACAAGCTTCCGAGCCTGTGTCCAGAGGGAGCTCTCACCCTGCACGTGGGGTTCCACTACTAGCGGGCTCAGATTATTTTCTAGAATCAAAGTCCCAACATCCTGTGTATCCACGGCCGGTGGAAAGGCACGTCCGATTTGGCGCCGGGTGCTGGCCTCTGGGCCCCCTCCTGCCCGGCCGCCTGGCTGCCAGTGTCACCTTGTCGTGACCGTGTGTCAGGTGTGGGGGGAGGAGAGCGAGTGGTCCAGTCCCCCGAGGGGTCAGCCGTCCACCGAGCCAGCGCTGTGGCTGTGTCCTCCGCTCATGCCACGGGCAGACTACGGTCCCGTATAGATGGGCAGATGGTCGGTCTGACGCCTGGGGCCAGCATGCAGAGGCGGCATGAGGTCAGGGAAGGCTCTCGGTGTGGGTGCAGATGCTGCCAGGAAAACCCGAGTTCTTTGCTGAGAACATTGAAGGGCACTCAGGCAGCAGGGCAAACAGCTTGTTCTGGGTGCTGTTGTCAGGGAGTGGGGATATAGACAGGGGCTCAGCCTGCGAAACCCCAGGACCTTGCCCAGAATGGCAAAAAAAAGTGGTTCTACCTACTACTGGAGGGAAGGAGCAGACTTGCTAGGAGGAAGGCTCACCAGGCTCAGCACATGCTCGTGTGCTCAAGGCTAAGACTAACCTCAGATGGTCTCAGCTTGAAGCAGATTTTGGTTCCTGGGCAGAGATTGAAGTCCGGCCATGGCAGTGAGAGCACAGAATCCTAGCTACTATACCACTAGGGGCCAGTGAGCCGTGTAGAAATGAATTTCCACATAGAGATGGAAAGTAGTGAAGCAAAGTGTTTACTAGGAGGCAAATGAGCATGTATGGATAGACCCACGGGCATCCCTGTGGTAGTGTGGGTCACTTTTATGGGGCACGTCTTCTTGCTTTGCCTGGTTTGCCAACTGATAGACACTTTAGTGCTTCTGTATCTTGGCTGTTGTCAGTAAAGCTGCCATGAACTGTCTATCCTGCTGATTTGTTGTGCTTCCTAAATTCTGTGATTCCTAACTATGATCAAATGTAAGATAATTTCAGTTATTATTTAATATTGCCCCTCTTGTATCCTTTTATCTTTGGAACTCCAATTTTATATAGACTTTTTTCACTCTACCCCTCAAGTGTCAATCTCTTATTATTTTCTGTGTATTTTTGTTATTTCTGCTGTATATGAGGCAGTGTATACTGGGTAAATTTTCACAGGTTTTAGTTTTTCTTTGATTGTGTTCAATCTGCTGTTTATTTTTACTTTCAATGACTTTATTTTTCATTTGTGTGAGTTGATTTCCTTCAGTGATTTTAGTCCTTGATTGGCTTTTGGATACCTTCATTTTAAAAAAATTATTGATTTTTAATTGGAGGATAATTGCTTTGCAATATTGTTTCTGCTGTACGTACATCAGCGTGAATCAGCCATAGGTATACATATGTCCCCTCCCTCTGGAACCTCTCTCCGACCTCCCACCCCATCCCACCCCTCTAGGTTGTCACAGAGCACCTGATTTGAGCCCCCTGTGTCAGGTAGCAAATTCCCACTGGCTGGCTGTTTGACATACCGTGATGTGTATGTTTCCACACTGTTCTCTCAATTCGTCCTTCCCCTACTGTGTCCACAACTCTCTCCTCTGTGTCTGCATCTCCATTGCTGCCCTGCCAATAGGTTCATCAGTACCATCTTTCTAGATTCTGCCTATATGCGTTAGTATATATTTTTCTCTCTCTGACTTACATCAGTCTGTATAATAGGCTCTAGGGTCATCCACCTCATTAGGACTTTATTTTGGCTGTCCTGGGTCTTCATTGCTGGGTGAGCTTTCCTCTCGTTGTGGCAGGTGGAGGCTACTCTCTAGTTTCAGTGCGTGGGCTTCTAATTGTGACTCTTCCTGCAGAGCACAGGCTGCAGGGCGTGGGCTTCAGTAGCTGCGGCTCCCCGGCTCTAGGGCGCGGCCCAGTAGTGGTGTACAGGCTTAGCTGCTCCGTGGCATGTAGGGTCTTCCCAGATCAGAGATCAAACCTGTGTCCCTGCACTGGCATGCGGATTCTTTACCACTGAGTCGCCAGGGAAACCCTCTAAATATTCTTTAAGCATAATCAGTCTGTATTCTGCATCCAATGCTTCAGGCATCTGAAGTGCTTGCTCTGTAATTGTCTCTTACGTAAGTGCTTAGTAGCTCAGTTGTGTCTGACTCTTTGCCACCCCATGGATGTAGCCTGCCAGGCTTCTCTGTCCACGGGGATTCTCCAGGCAAGAATACTCGAGTGGGTTGCCATGCCTTCCTTCAGGGAGTCTTCTCAACCCAGGGACTGAACCCGCATTGGAGGTGGATTCTTCACCAGCTGAGCCACCAGGGAAGCTCTTACATATAGTGGCTTATTTCTCTGTTTTGTAATTTGGGTTTTGAGTTCCTGTTTGGGTGGGCTCTGTCTACAAGAATCTCTGGAGCCTTAGTTAAGGAAGCATTTCCCTTAAAAGAGCATCTGTGTTTGCTTTTGCCAGACACCCCAGGGTACTACCAACTAAGGGTGTTTTAGGTTAATATCTTGATTTGAGTTTCCTAAACCTTGATGGCAGCATAAATCTGAAATCTGACGACATGTAAGGGCACATTTGTGGTTTAAATTTCTGCGAAGGACTTTTTCCCCACCGGAAGCTGAGGCTGTAACAGACACATTTCACTATGGCAGGTAGGATTTTTTTCCCCTGACAGAGCTCTTACTGAAGGTATAGCCCTGTTAACATCTCAACTACATGTGGGAGCCTGTTTTAATTCTGTATCTTGCTCAAGGCCACATATCTTGTCTTCCTTGTAACTGTTATTAGCCAAGACTTTGACTTCTTTGTGCCTCAGTCTTTCTCTGAAAGACAGAGCTAATAGTACCCATGTTACAGGGTTGTTGTAAAGTACTTGGAGCAGAGTCTGCTGCTGCTGCTGTCGCTTCAGTCATGTCCGACTCTCTGCGACCCCAGGACTGCAGCCCACCAGGCTCCTCCGTCCATGGGATTTTCCAGGCAAGAGTACTGGAGTAGGGTGCCATTGCCTGATCTGGCATAATTAGTCAATAAACATTAACTCTTAGTGTTAGCTGTTATTTCTACCAGTTGGCAAAAGGCCTTAGGGAAGTAGTGGCTCGTGATCTTTTAGGTCTTTAAAGAATCCCCTCTTTCTGTAAGCTCAGCTATTTATTTAATGTTTGTTATAATCATCAAGAAATCCTGGGTGTTTATGTAATTTTTTATTGTTGGTGATGTATAGCTGATTTATAATAGTGTTAGTTTCAGGTGAACAGCAAAGTGACTCAGTTATATACATGCATCCATATATATGGTTTATTAGAACATATTGAATATAGTTCCGTGTAGTACAGCAAATCTTTTATTTATTTTGTATATGGTAATGTACATCTATTAATACCACACTCCCAATTTATCCCTCCCCCCATTCTCCTTACCGTTTTGTTGGTGAATCTGTTTTGTAAATAAGTACATTTGTACTTTTTGTTAGATTCTACATGTAAGTGATACCGTATTTGTTCTTCTGACATTTCACTGTATGCTAACCTGTAGGTCCATCCATGTTGCTGCGAATGGTATTTCACTTATGACTGAGTAATATTCGTGTATATGCACCAGATCTTCTTTATCCATTCATCTGTTGATGGACACTTAGGTTGCTTCCATGTCTTGGCTGTTGTAAACAGTGCTGCTGTGAACACTGGGGTGCTTGTATCTGTGTGAATTAGAGCTTTTGTCTTTTCTGGATGTATGCCCAGGAGAGGGATTGCTGAATCATATGGTAACTATTTATAGTTTTTTAAGGAACCTCCACATGTCTTCTGTATAGTTGTTTGTAAATATCATCTATATTGCTTGAAATAAAAGTTCAAATATTTTTGCTGCACTTAAAAAGGTCCGAACATGACCAGTGGCAAAACTCAGCTTAACCTGATTCTTGATAGTTAGATGAAAAAGCATGGGTTAATGATTTGGTATTCTACTGGTTTTCATTTGCAATCTGTAGGATGATGTATGCTGTGTTTAGCTGCTCAGTCATGTCTGTCTGCCACCCCATGAACTGTAGTCCACCAGGCCCCTCTGTCCATGGGGATTCTCCAGGCAAGAATACTGGAGTGGGTTACCATGCCCTCCTCCAGGGGGTCTTGCCAACCCAGGTCTCCTGGATTTCAGGTGGGTTCTTTACCATCTGAGCCACCAGGAAAGCTCTGATGATGTATATAAGAATTTAAGATTGTTGTTGGTAAAAATAATTGAATGATGAGTTTTGGTATAGTATAGAATGAAAAAAGGTTCAGACTAGATGGGGCCACATCTGAATCTGGTAAAAGTGAGGAAACTTGTATAGCTAAGGACCTCTTGGTTTCTTTCGGTGTGTGTTCAGTTCAGTTTAGTTGCTCAGTCGTGTCCGACTCTTTGTGACCCCATGAATCGCAGCACGCCAGGCCTCCCTGTCCATCATCAACTCCTGGATGGAGAAAAATGGTTAGTTTTTTAAAATGTGTTTTGAATATTTTGCTTTTAAAACACGTGTAGTAAAGTGAAAAATGATTTAGAAATCCTGTACTACTACTGCTACGCATAAGAGCAATGGCTCATCTGGGGGAAATTTGGTTAATTGGTTCTACCTTGAGTTATTTTTCTTCATGGAAAAGTCATGACAAAGGATAAAAATATAGATAAGAGGTAATAAATTCAAGTTACTCATTGTTTGCTTTCATAAGGAAGTGGCTCACATTAAAAGCTTTAGCTCTGTGTTCCTGTGGAACGACCTTCCACAGCAGTCCAGTGGACAGGACAGGAGGCCAGCGGAGGCTCCTCTGGCTGCGGTGGGCGGGCTTCTCATTGCTGTTGCTTCTCCTGTTGTGGAGCACGGGTTCCAGGTGCACAGGCTTCAGCAGCTGTGGCGCACGGGCTTAGCTGCTCTGGGGCATGTGGGATCCTCCTGGACCAGGGATCAAAACCCGTGTCTCCTGCAGGAGCAGGCAGATTCTTTACGCTGAGTCACCAGGGAAGCCCCCGCAATACAGTCTTTATTAAGATTCTTCTTCTCAAGGATGAGCATTCTCAGAAACTCTAAGGTAAAGCTGCTCATTAAAAAATAAAAAAGTGTAATTGCTGTGATTAAGAAATGGATAAAAATAGTTGGCTGTGGTGATGAAGAGCTGTGAAAATGAGTATTATCAAAACCTAAGTAAAAATAAACCCATTTTTATTACTTAGAGATCTTTGAGTATTTCCCTGAGACAGCAGGAGGCTGACCACTGTTTGAATCTGTTGAAGTCGGCTGCTTAAGATAAACACTGAACTCTTAGCAAGATGATCTCTGTGTTAAACATTCTACCAACAGCAACCTGAAAACGTAATTTACCACTTCTTTCCAAGTATCTGGGCATTGTTCACTCATTGGCAAAGGTCACAAGAAAATGTTATCACTTAGGTGTTTGATTCTCAAAATATTTTAAACCTGAGATACAAAAACTGGATGTTAAATCAGTGAGTAATATCAGTCTCAATTTAGCCCTGGTCCCAAAATGGAAAACAAGATTGAACAGCATTTAGCTTATTCACTGGAAATTTTTTTACTATTTTTTTTCCCTTAATGGTCTATCATTTAAAACACTGAGATAAAAGTATATCAAAGAATGGAATGCAAAATGTGCATGAATTCTGGAGCTGAGAGGGGAGGACGACTCTGATTTTGGGCTTAAATAAGTGGGTGGATGGTGAAGCCCAGGGATGAGGGGCAGGGAGTGGACAGAGGACGGTAACTGGAATCATTCGCTTCCATCTCACCTGCCAAAAAAGAAAGGCCTGTTGCTGTGCTGTCAGGGGCACTACCCTGGCACTGGTCCCCCTGAATGTGAATAGGCTGACTCGGCACGACTGCCCGCCTTGCCCCCAAGCAAGTCATTTCCCTTCCACAATTCCTCATGAAGTGCTCAGGATGGCCCTAGCTTGTTAAGCCTCAACTATTTTGCTAGTCGAGGAAGTGGGAAAGAGCGCTAATGGGGCAATAAAATGATCGGGGAAGAAACGTTTATTTAAAAAATGACTTATTTGGCTGTGCTGCATCTTAGTTGTGGCATGTGGGAAGTGGTTCCCTGAGCAGGGACTGAACCCAAGCCCTCTACACTGGGAGCACGGGATCTTAGGACCTCCAGGGAAGTCCCTTAATTTCATTTTTGACATGGGTGAGGACCTATAAGATACCCAAGTAGAAATTTCTAGTAGCTACCTAGAAGAATCTGGTTATAGAGATAAGATTTGGGGTCATTCTCTTATAGTCAACGAAGGCAGGAGGGTGGATGAGGTCACAAGGGGAGTGATCCAGCAATGGATCTAGGCTGCACACTGGAGGGACTTAAAGAAAACCAAACCACAACAGATGCCTGACCTTGCCTCCAGATTCTGGGGTGCAGCCGGGAAATTTCTGAAAGCCCTTCAGGCGATTCTACCAAGTGACCAAGTCAAGAACCTTTGACTTTAGGATGAAAACCCAGGACTGATCCCTAGCCCAGAGAACACAACACATTGGGATAAAGGAAGGAGCCTGTAAGGGAGAGTTGTGGCCCCTAAGAGAAAAAAAGAGCTGTGTTTCAGAAGCCAAGGAAAGATCTGAGGAAAGAGAGGTGGAAGAGTCATTGCAGGGAAGACACTAAACGTGTCCATTTACTGCTGTGCTGTCGAGACAACAGCCCCCACCGCAAGCTGTCTTAATTTAAAATCCATGCAAGCTATGCATCCTATTCTTTAATATATTTCAATATAAGTAATACTTAAAATTACTTACCATACAGAAAAAAAATCTAAATCTTATGAGCTAGCTCAAGAGATTATCTTCATATTCCAGGTTCTTATAACTTAAACTGCAAACAAACTGCAGCTGCTTCCAGCCCTGACTTATCTGTCCATACTGACTACTGGCTGTACACACTGCACATTTTTGCAATTATCAACAATTTTAAAGAATAAGGCACAAACCCCCTGGTTAGATGAACAAGTTTTAGTGGGAATAGGTCAAACAAGTTTTCTCTAATACTACCTATGAAGAAGTACACATGGAATCTACAACCCCAAGAGTATTCTTGCTTCATCCAGTCTCAGGGAAAGTATTCTGAAGTTAGGCAGTCTAACACGATAGGCTGGTACCAGACAGGCAGTCTGGCATTGAGTCTTCATCCCATCACCACCCAGCTGGGACTTCTTTAGCCAGAAATACCACTGGGATGCCAGGGGCAGAAGGCAGAAAGGAAACGGAGGGAGGGGTCAAGCCCCCTGAGCAGTCTGCTGCTCTGGAGCAGTCCACTTTTGTTTGTTTAATATAATGGACTCTACTATATTGGAGTTTGATTTCACAAGAAAATAGGATTAAGAAAAGTTCAAAAACCACTGGGTTAGATTGACTCTAAGGTCTGGAAAGATGTTCAAATTGCATATAAACAGTGTCTCTGCAATCAGTTAATAAGTTTTCAGTTATGTTTTTGGCAATCTAAAGTCTCTGAGAAGGTTAAAAAAAAAACCCACAACTAATTTCCTCAAAAATTGAAATGGAAATATAAATAGATAATGTCTCAAAACTTTGCAAATGCAGGCTGCAAGCTATACTGAAGAGAAAATAAAGGAAATAAAACGGCTGACACATCTTTTTCAAATGTCACATTTAATGTTTTCACCACTGTACTTCAAATCTACATTGTACAAAGTGACCAGTAAGTGTGCCACGGTAATTGACCAACCTCTGAGATTGTACCTTTCACACCAGTGTCTTCTTGGGCTCTTTTGATACTAAACACGTTTCTCATTCAAGTGAATTGAAATGCTTCAGTTGGGTTGATTCTCAGGAGCCTCGTAAAAAGAAAACAAAGATATTGCACCATCTTTGTTTAGTAATTCAATGTTTGTTTCTTTCACAGCAAATAATTACTTCATTGAAGTTAAAACTTCCAAACATAACTTATTAATAGTCTTCAAATTCAGCTCAGATCACTCAAGATGAAAATACTCTGCTAAATACAGATAACTTACAATAACTTTAACAGTTAATTGTCCATAACACACACCAGGCTTTTTCCTAGACCAATTTTAAGACGATCCATTAGTATTCCTTGTACAGGTGAAAAACGATCTTCAATTTTCTTGTCTTTTTATTTTTAATATAAAAGTTGGAAGGGACATTCAAGTTTCAAGTCTCCACATTGAACTTAAAAAAAAAAAATAGTCATCATCAGCATGTGGAGGTAAACAAGCCAAGTTGTATAACTCCAGGAGGTAGAGGCCTTCAATTTGTATTCATATATACATATGCACAGAAGAATTCAGTGTTCCAACAGAAAAAAAGAATTTGTCAAAAAGTAATAAGTTATTTACTACTGTGACATTTCAAGACTCCCACAGCTTTGCCTAAGGACACAAACACATTTGACATAATTCCCTATGTGCCTTTTTTTTGTGGCTTAAAAATTTTTTTTAATTTGTTTTTATCTTTATTTTTTTTTTTTACTGTCCAGTGCAGGAAAAGTCTCACAAAATTTCACAGACCTAAAATGTGCAAGCTAGTTCTCTCTCTATACAGCAATGTTGGGATTCTTTTGAAATTAGCCCAGAAATGAATTATTTACACACATGAAAGATGCATGCTTGGGGATTCTTTTATGTAAGAAAGAGCAGAAAAACTTCTAATAAAAATAGATTAAATATATATATATATATTTATACTGGGTAAGGAAAACAAAAGTTTAGTCTCTCCTAGTCACAAACTCATTCTCTCTACCCACAACATTGGATTTTAGACAGCACACATCACCGTCACGGCTCTAATGAGAAGCTAATTATAGGGCTTGATCCTTAGGTGGCATGCCCCCCTCCCCCACCCCCCAGGTGCAGCCACGATCAGCTCACGTGGCCCCATGATTGGTCGCAGGCAAGGTTTCTAGATTCTTTTGTTTTAGAAAACCCCGAATTTTCAGGAATGGCTCAAATATCAAAATGTATGACTGTCCTTTGCGTGTGTGTGTGAACAATCTCACTTCATATTTTTAAAAAAGAAAAAACAAACACAAAAAACCCCAAACTCCCAAATTTGGTCAATTCTCTTTTGTTCTGAGGTGAGCCATAACAGCTGCACTAAATTCATAAAACATGTGCAACTCTGGGTAAAATATTTTTTCTTCTAAAAGCACAACCACTTTACAAGATTAAAAGTCTAGTAACATTTCTAAATATTATTCCTATCATACAAGTAGTGGTTGTTAATTTAAAACTTCATTAGTAAAATTACAGTACAAGCATGATTAACCTCCAGAATTGCAAATCCCAGACTCCAGTGGAGAGCTACATAACATCTTCAGTAGTACATCATCTTCCACCGTCACTCCCACACCAGAGGAGATGGGGGCATCTCAGACGGCTGAGCGACAGTGGAACTGGAAGAGAACAGAGATTTGGTGAGCCGGCTGTAAGCACCACAAAAGGGCAGTTCACTGCTGCCTGTTTCCCCCTCTTCCTCTAAAAAAAAAAAAAAAAAAGGGTCAAGTCCATTCCTGGAGTTTTACTTGTCTCACTTCTCTAACGGTGCATCTATCCACCTCCAGAGGATATGGGGGTGAATAAATGAGATAGTGTAAAGTGCTTTCCACAGTGCCTGCTTCATAATACGAATGGAAGCTATTATAAATAATAATGCCTATAATCAACCGGGAAAATAATATTAAAGGATACAGAATTATCCATTTAAAAGGAGCTTCTCAAAATAAGGTGATTTTAAGTGGGGACCTATTTTGAATGAGCCTCATAAGCATTCTTTTATCAAGTTTTAATTGATAATCATTTAGCACTTGTTATCCACAGATCTGTTTTGTCGGTTATTTCACAGGTCTGTCTAATGTTGCCAACTAAGATTATAGACTCGAGGTAGCTGGTGTCACCCTGCTTCCTCGGGGCCCAGGATAATGAATAACTTGCACCTGAAAGGCATTAAAACACCTGACTGACTGGGTCACTGACTCTTAGGGAAAAATTTAAAACAAAGTAATTTAAAACCATAGAGAAGTAAAAATGCAACTTCATTCCTTCTTTCTACGGAAGCATACATGGAAGGAATGAAAGAGACTAAATTCTTGACCTTGGTTCAGTAAATTCAATCCCCTTCAACACTATATCCAGGCCACTTAAAAGGAGGAAGTGTGAGGGGAAGGGAAAGAGAAGCGAGGAGAGGAAAAAGGACTGGGAGAAGGGCAGGAAGAGCATGGCCTCTCAGATCAAAGAAAGACCCCCTATACGCTGCTCTGAGATACCCCAGCCAGACCTGTGCACCTTTTTCCTTTGCCGCCCGGCCTGATGTGAGCCTTTGTCAACAGAGGGCGCTCGAGGGGCGCTGCAAGGCCCCGGCGTTAGGAAGCTGCTTTCCTTCCAGGTTCTGGTGTGCTTTTTTTCTTGCGGGGGGGTCGTGGCGGGGGGGGGGGGGGGGGGGGTGTCGGGGGGGGAAAGTAATTTAAAACCATAGAGAAGTAAAAATGCAACTTCATTCCTTCTTTCTACGGAAGCATACATGGAAGGAATGAAAGATGACTAAATTCTTGACCTTGGTTCAGTAAATTCAATCCCCTTCAACACTATATCCAGGCCACTTAAAAGGAGGAAGTGTGAGGGGAAGGGAAAGAGAAGCGAGGAGAGGAAAAAGGACTGGGAGAAGGGCAGGAAGAGCATGGCCTCTCAGATCAAAGAAAGACCCCCTATACGCTGCTCTGAGATACCCCAGCCAGACCTGTGCACCTTTTTCCTTTGCCGCCCGGCCTGATGTGAGCCTTTGTCAACAGAGGGCGCTCGAGGGGCGCTGCAAGGCCCCGGCGTTAGGAAGCTGCTTTCCTTCCAGGTTCTGGTGTGCTTTTTTTCTTGCGGGGGGGTCGTGGCGGGGGGGGGGGGGGTGCGGACTTCGGTCTACCCGAACTTTCTCTGCTCCCAGCAGGCTCTGAGATGCACTAGCTCAGCCCACCCTTTTTGAAAAGTTTCTTCACCACCCAACTAGCTACTCTCCAAAGAGGTCCAGATCTTATTAGCCTGGGGTGGAGGGGCTTCCTCTGAGTTCTCAGTTTCTCTCTGTTCACTCTCCCTTGGTCCAGAGGGAGTGCTTGCTTTTCTGCATTTGCTATTTCGGACTCCTCAGCATCCTCTTCCAAGGCCTTTGAGTGGTTAGCCATCTTATCCTAGTCAATGCTTGTTATTAAATTTTCCCTGTTCATATTATTAGGTGGGTTTCTTTCTCCTGATGGACCATGACTGACACAAGGAGTCAGGGAAAAGAAATGAAGAAGGAAAGGACAAACAGAATGAGGCTTGCTAGATTCTAGAGGAGGCTTATAGCTCTTGAGCCAATCAGACTGTTGGCTTCTTTCCTAAAGAGGATATATCAGCAGTCCACCTATAAATTATGATTTTCTTGCTTGCAGTTATCATTAAGGTGGTGGGGATGGTAGTGGGAACTGAGGTGACCACGTCCCACTACAGGACAGTGGCTGCTGCAGAAGGACGATCCCCACGCACCTGAGCAGGCAGCGTAATGGTCACCTGGGGAAAAACTGCCGAGGCAACCACCGCGAACTGAAGTCAGGGTGGAAGCGTGTTCACAGCTTACATGTGCTTCTGAGCAAAGCCAAAACTCAGACACTTTCTGTCGGACCTTTTATTCATGTTATCTAATCTAAATAGAACAAGAAATACGCTGAATAACACACTCACAGTGGCATCCTTTCAGTTCTAACAAGGAAGTTCGAGTACACAGTTACCTAATAAAGCTCTTAAAAGCAGCGGACTGAGGGTTGATGCAGAGAGGCACTCGGTTTCCTTTCTGCTGTTCCAAAATGAACTGGTGAATGATTTCTGTGGAGAAAACAAACATCATACAACCCATGCCAATTTGCAGGCCTGGGAGCAGTGGATTCTTGGCTTAACTCTAGTCAGCATCTGAAAGGCATTTCCTAGTGGTTTAGTTAAATCAAACACACACGTCATCGCTCAGGCAGAATTCAGTGGAACTTTCCTGAAACCAAGACGACAGGTGCTGCTAAATGCAGGCCAACTCTCCCAAAGTGGCATTACAGGGGCTGGAAATCCCACCCGTGGGAGGTGTAAAAGACTGTATGAATTTGAGAGTGCCTCTACTGGGTTGGCATTATATATGAGCTCTTCTAAACTGCTGGTAATTACTGCCTTTTTGAAAATCACTTTAAAAACCTGAGTTGGTATTTAGGTACATAGTTTCAGGCTGGTCACTTTGGGGACAATTCTTTTCTAAAATGTCCTAGAGCAGACACTTAAAACCACTCAGAATTTTGGATGTCATTAACCCCCACCCTAATAGGAGATTGTGTCAGGATATTTTATGACTAGACTATCAAAAATCCTCTTCTTGTCATCATCTAAGGAATGATTCCCTCAGTGGCTGTTTATTCTTTTTAAAGCTTTGCATGTTATATAAAAAAGTCCAATATGTTTCATTCCATGCAATCACACTGAGTGAATACATATTAAATATACTGAGTCACAGTAAGTCAGCTCTAAAAACAAGAACAAAATGTTCATTCCTCTGCCAGACCTTCCCTTGGATATAAAATCAATGTTTTTATAACACACATAGCTTACTTGGCTTATATACTCTGGACAAACGGCTGTATGCAAGTTTTTAAAAATAAACATATAAAGGAGCTTTGATCACCATCCAGACCTCAGCTTTCCACAGTCACATAACAGAAAATGTTATAGTCATCCCACCTGGCGGAAAGCCAAAAAACACACTCCCTTTAACCTGTCGAACAGAACTGAGGTTCTTCTCAAAAGTGTCATCGAATTTGGGGTTGGTGACGGGCTCAAAGTCACTGGTATAAACTCTTCCAGTAGAGGTGGAAAAGCAACATTTACACATACACGTGTGATACCGTAGTCGCCCTTCATCTAGGTAGGGGTGGGCTAAGGCATCCTTAGCGGATATTCTTTTGGACTGAAATCAAATTGAGAGACCAGCACATCAACACTACAGATAAACAGAACTGTCCATACAGGATCTCTCATGAGCCACAGTGGCTGCTTTATACAACTTACACTTGATTTACGGTACATCCTGCGTACAGGAGTGACTGCAGATGGTTGAGGGTAAGAGGATAATTGAATTTAGAGGCAGGTAATAGAGCAGGAAAGGGAGTTTTTGACGTAAGACAAGAAGCTACTGTTATAAACCACCACACGCTGCCAGAAAGCACTTAGAAATGACTTTCTGCTAAAATTCTGAAAAGTTTCCTACCTTGAAATGGATGTGTGCAGGGTCAAAAATGATACATATCATGACATTTAAATATGCAATGCTTTGGAAGGGATACACTTACATTTTAAGTTAACAGTTGTATTTTCTAAATATGTTTCAGCACTTAGATGTGATCATGGTGGCAATTTTACAAAGCTGCTTGAAACTTTTATCCTCCTGGACACCAAATCAACTTGAGCAAAAGCCTGACTGAAAGCTGCTGGGGTTAGGCAGCAGCTAGTAGCCTGCATGCCGTGTTCTGATGTCCGTCCCAGCGTGAGTATCAGCAGCCTGGGGTTTCCTGGCACTTCAGATCAGAGTGCTGAGTGTGCTAGCTTCCAGTTACACGCACCATAAACTTCTAAACTGGCTTTTCCATGAAAAAAGAATAAAGCTGTCCCTTCTTGCAGCTCAGTGGACAGGTCAGTACTACTGAGACAAAGTGGATTTTAAAGGATTTAAGGATGACTCAGTAGTAGAGAGGAGAACACAAACTGACCCTCTGCCCTGCTTCCAGTCTGCAGCACTTCACATTACACAACTAAAAAAGAGAAAACCATTTGCATTCAAACCCAAAATAACTGGATTCTCCAACTGATTCTGGTCCCTCAAATAAGAGAATATTAAGTATTTCCCTAATCCTGGATTCCCTAGAAAAACACATTATCTCTGATTTTTGGCTATGCTAATATTAAAAAGCCATGTCATGACCTTTTGGGATATGGTAACAAGAGAAACTGGCTGTTGACCTACCAAGACGAGTTGAATGTGAACTTTACAACCAGGTTTTGTTCTTTTTGCTGCTTCTTGTGTTTTGTTATTTGGTGACAGCGTTTCTGAAGTCTCACACACTAACATGCTTAGCAACTAAACCTTTCTTTTTTCCTAAATGAGTCCAACTATTCCCAGAGGCTCTGCTGGGATCAAGGTCTACTGTTAGAACCAAAAAATACAGGACAGTGCACCCTGGCTGGTTCTGGACCCTTCTGAGTCCACAGCATCTCCAGTCAGGCTCACGTGCAGGGTCGAGAGCTTTTGCTCACTGGTTACTGGCCAAGTCTATTTCTGTTTCTGAGTGAGCATGGCTGATCATGTCCAAACTGGGAGCAGCAGTGACTGAATCTGGGTTTTATCATACAACCATTTAGTCATTTCTGTCAGGCGACAGATGTCAGAAACTGGGTCCCTGTCGGCTGTGAGCCAGCAGATGGAATCTAGTTTCACTGTTAGTCTTGTCTGTCTGGGGATTCTGGTATTTCCTAAAATTTCAGATGCATACCTGGAGAGATTTTGGTATTTTCCTAACTATGGATGGCATTCTGTATGTTTTATGTTCTGTGTGTACTAGGCCTGGGTCCTCTGAAGTGTCTCACCTTACAAAAGAAAAACCTTTGAACAAAAAGTAAATCAAATCCCTAGCATGCAATGATCAATTTTCATTTCTCTAAACAAATTAAAGTCTCTTTGGGACTTCTGAAACAAAGTTAAGGAAAGGAGACTGTCACTTTGTAAGGGGTATGAACACTGAAAAACTATCCTATAGACTGAAGTGAAAAAAAAAAATCACAAAACTTCTCAGATTTAATAGTGATGTTCTTTTGAAGTATCTGGTGTTGCATAATTATGTCCTCTATGTCATAATTACATCTTGTTTCTTGATCAACATTTGTAATAGGTATGGATACGTGTTTTTTATGGATAATCTCTTATGAGATTCTGTTGCTTTATCAAAATTGGCTCTTCTAAGTTTTGAATAAGAGTGATAAAATTTTCCATTTTACAAATATAAATGGATGTACTTTGTATACTTCTGAGAGGAGTTAATACATCATATTATGAGATCTCTTAAAATCAAATGGAGCAAACTCCTATTGCAACTGGCTTTTAGAAACAATAATAACATGTTAAAGACTATAAAAAGAAATGGAAAGATATAAAAACATTATTCTTCTCTATGAATGAAGTATTTTGGCTCTTTATAAATTTTTTCTTGCTCAAGTTGTAACTCAGAGATTAAAAAGCTTTAATTATGAATTAAAATAATACTATTACTTAATTCCTAGATCACAAAGTAAGCAAAATACTTCTCATAAACGACTTAAAAGTTTTAATAATTGTATACAAGATGACTCTTTGGACAAATCAACATGAGTTAATAGTTAATAAAAATTTAAAAACACCCGTTTTCTTTCTGATTTTACAGTCATGTACAAATAATGCTAATACAATATTCTGGTTTATATAAATTTTAGGTTTTTTCCCCTCATAAAAAGCCTAATCATTTTGAATGTTTTTCCTACTGGAAAAATTATGTGTTCAACTAAATTAGATAAATGATAATAGGTAATGTGTTTCTAAAAAATTAGTTTTTTGTATGCTAAAAATTCTAAAGACTTTATGAGTCAACTTAAAATTTAAACTCCTAATTCTTAGTTAACATTAAGACCTTACTAATATTGAGTTAATATGTGGTCTTGGATATATGGGCAACATAATTTTAATATACCTAGGCTCTTAATTAATATATTATTTAGCAGCCATCAACAAACACTTAAAAAAAAGATGGAAATACCTTTGGGTTAAAGTACGTATGTATTTAAAAAGCATAAAAGAATGTATGATGAAAGAAAGGTGTGTGTGTTAAGATAACAGATATGCTTTTGTTCATCAAGAGAAAAAAGTGAATAACTGTCTAAATTCCTAATAATTATTGTTGTACTTTTAAAATATTGCTTATAACTATTTATTGTCTTTAAATAAATTAAGGTCTCTGGAGATTTGTTTAATGTCTTCACTATTTTTAGGTAATAGTTAATTACATCTTTTAAAATTATTTATTGTACTCCATCCTTTTCAGTATTGTTAGTATTATTATAATAAAAGAACCAGCACGTTTTCATCTTATCATCCCCTGGTTGTTTCTGCTTTTTCCTTATATTTGCCTAAAGGCTCCTGCTACAAGATAAAGATTAGGAGTTGAGTCTTCCATATGAACCATCACAAGGATCTCTGTAAAGAAATGTGATCAGATACTCCTGACTATTGTCTCTGGGGTACAAACTCATGGGTTCAGCTGCTTATCATTACTACAGATAGCCACAAGGAGCAGATGTGAGGTAATAGACTGCTTAACCCAAGATCAACAAAGTAAGAATTAACTACTTCAGACTAAATGGATTAAATAAACTTATTTAATTATGGCTAATGTTCTATTTTAATGGCTTTTTTAAAAAAAAATCTCATTTCCTTCTTTCTAATGTATAATTAACTCTCAAATTTAACAGGACAAAATCAGAATGAAACATTCTTTAAGCTAGATACAGAGCTCTCGTAACTAGAAAGAAAAGAATCCCTAATAAATCATTTATAAACTAAATTCAATAAGACCCTGTCCTCCTTACTAGATAAATCAAACCTCCTTTTTGTACATAAATCTAATTTGTAACTATGACCACACCAGAAGTTTCATTTAATTAAGTGTGACAATCCCACTGTTGAAGAATAAGGATACATTTCACATGCAGAACTGATATCTGAAAGGCCTCTGGGGAGATGAGCGTGGCATCCACTCTGTGGCTTAGGAAAAGGCCCTACAGCTGTAAAGACTATGAGCTCTCAGCAGGTCATGGTCATTAATAAACGTGGGATCTCAGAGAAAGAGGATACCTTACAGCTACAAGAACTGCAGGTAAAACCTGGGACAGGTGAATTACATGGTTCCTCATTCCTAATCTAAGTAGAACTAATAAAGAGAGTAACATATGCTTGACAAATAAATTTAATCTCAGGGCCTTTAGAAAATCCTCTATGGGCAGACAGAAATTACCTTTGAAACCTGAAATTCATGTGCCTCTAGTTTTGTTAACTATACAAAATGTCTTTATGTATTAATCAAAATCTCCTGTGAAAGCTATACAGATAAACTTGCCAAATAAAATATCAAACTAATGACTAAATCACCAGCTCATTCAACAAGTTATGTGGCTGAAACTGTCCTTAATGGCAGGAACTTGACCACAAGGAGGGACCATCCAAAAGAACTGCCACTTTGTCTTGCTCCCTGATCACTAAGAACCTCATATACCAAAGTAAACAAATAAAAGGAAAACACCAAACAAAAAATCCACTTGGTACCAGGAGATGTGATAGAAATAACTTGATCATTCTGATTGGTTCTTATTCAGCCACTTAGTTGTGCCTGACTCTCTGCGACCACATGGACTGCAGCACGCCAGGCTTCCCTGTCCTTCATCATCTCCCAGAATTTGCTCAAATTCATGCCTATTGAATTGGTGATGCTATCCAACCATCTCACCCTCTGTTGTCCCCATCTCCTCCTGCCTTCAATCTTCCCCAGCATCAGGGTCTTTTCCAATGAGTCAGTTCTTCACATCAGGGGGCCAAAGTATTGGAGTTTCAGCATCAGTCCTTCAATAATTATTCAGGATTGATTTCCTTTAGGATGGACTGGTTGGATCTCCTTGCAGTCCAAGTGACTCTCAAGAGTCTTCTCCAACATCATGGATCAAAGGTATTAGTTCTCTGGTGCTCAGCCTTCTTTATGGACCAACTCTTAAATCCATTCATGACTACTGGAAAAACCATAGCTTGACTAGACCGACCTTTGTGGTAAAATGACACCTCTGCTTTTTAGTACACTGTCCACGTCTGTCGTAGCTTTCCTTCCAAGGAGTAAGCGTCTTTTAATTTCATGGCTCTAAGTCACCATCTGCAGTGATTTTGGAGCCCAAGCAAATAAAAGTCTTTTACATTGTTTCCCCATGTATTTGCCATGAAGTGATGGGACCAGATGCCATGATCTTTGTTTTTTGAATGTTGAGTTTTGAGGCAGCTTTTTCACTCTCCTCCTCTTTCACCTTCATCAAGAGGCTCTTTTAGTTTCTCTTCACTTTCTGCTGTAAGGGTCATGTTATCTGCATATCTGAGGCTGTTGATATTTCTCCCAGCAATCTTGACTCCAGCTTGTGTTTCTTCTAGCCCAGCATTTCTCATGATGTACTTTGCATGTAAGTTAAATAAGCAGGGTGATCATATACAGCCTTTATGTACTCCTTTCCCAATCTAGAACCAGTCTGCTATTCCATGTCCAGTTCTAACTGTTGCTTCTTGACCTGAATACAGGTTTCTCAGGAGGCAGGTAAGGTGGTCTGGTATTCTCATCACTTGAAGAATTTTCCAGTTTGTTGTGATCCACATAGTCAAAGGCTTTAGTGTAGTCAGTGAAGCAAAGTAGATTTTTTTTTGAATTCTCATGCTTTTTCTATGATCCAACAGAAGTTGGCAATTTGATCTCTGGTTCCTCTGCCTTTTCTAAATCCAGCTTGAACATCTGGAAGTTCTCGGTTCACATACTGTTGAAGCCTGGCTTGGAGGATTTTGAGCATGACCTTGTTAGCATTCTGGTCCCTCAAATAAAAAAAACCCTGTTTCCTACAGACCTGGACTCTCTAACAAATCATTTTTATCCCTAATCTTTGTTCTAACCTAAGACTGAAGGCAGGAGAAGGGGATGACGGAGGATACGATGATTGGATGGCATCACCAACTCGAAGGACATGAGTTTGAACAAGCTCTGGGAGTTGGTGAAGGACGGGGAAGCCTGGCATGCTGTCATGGGGTTGCAAAGAACTGGACAAAACTGAGCGACTGAACTGAAAACCCAGAGTAAATACTTCCTTATGAAATACAATGGGCAGATTTTTTTCAAATAATGTTAAGAAATTTCCCCCTAATTTAGCCTGGTGTCAAACTCCTTTTGCAAATATTGAGATAAATAAGGATGATGCCCTTCCTTATCTCTCTTCACGTAGTATTATGTGTTACTACTCAAACTTCTTTGTGATGGGGGAGAACTTCGGGCCCCAATTACATGAGTTACCTTTTAAAAAGTCATTGTTTACACTGCCCATCTATTCAAAGCCAGGATATTTTTCTTAGAACACATTTTTAATTCATTAAAATAACATAAAAACAAACACTACTTACTGGATCAAAGACCAACATCCTACAAAGGAGATGAACAGCTTCATGTGTAGCCTGGCTAGACAGGGTATAAAGTACAGGAAGAGATGGCTGCAAAAAAATAAAGAATTCAAATATGTGAGCGAGTCTTTGTGTAAGTAGATGTGGAATACAGCCAGTTTATGACAAGTTAAGTACCCAGCTCTAAAGATGTGTGCAGAGAAATCTCAACTCAAAGGAGATGAGTATTCCCCTCATTAACCAGTCTTCAAAAGCAACAACTGACTTTCATTGCATATTTTATATTCCATGATTACCCATTGAAGGTCAGAGCACAAAAGAGCCTATGAAAACTGGAAGGTAATCCTGCAAATATGAAACCCCTATTAGCCTTATATTATATACGCTTTGGCAAGGGAAGACCAAACATGCCAAGGGATGGGAGAAAAGATTTACAACCTCGGCCACTTGCAAGTAAACTGTGCAAGTAAGCATGTGAACGATGTCTTATGTCAACATTACCATGAAGTTGCCAAAACACTGAAGGAGCTTTAGGACACTCAGGAATTTACAAAGTCTTCTAACAAAGCATGACACTGCTTTTGCTGGTTCCAGCCATACTGCCTTTAGCACTGATTACTCACTCAATAATTGTCTTTTGTATTAATAAGTGCAGGCATATCCACACACCCATATCTAACCCTTTTGCACTGAGGCAGGGAGATGATTCTAATGAGCCTAGAAGCCACAGAGCTTATAAAGCGGTTATTTTGCTGCTTGGCAGATGAATGGTGTCACTGCTCTCTCACTCAAGTAACACTGAAAGGTCCCCTTGTATCTTGATCACAGGCTTAGAATCCTGCTATGACAACTACTAGCATCAAGTATTCTATGTATCTGCCTCCTTCCAACAGTTAAGCTGTATAGGAAAATCCAACAAGAACAAGAAGACATCTCAGAATCATCAGGGGGTAATTATTCACCTTACAGATGTTTTCTTTAGGATCACGAGTTAACAGGAGATAAAAGGAGATGGGAGTTCTACTTCACTAACTAGATCAACATGTCTGATCTCCTCCCTAAAAAGAGGAGGCTGGACTAAACAATCTCTCAAGTTTTGCTCTAACTGTACAATACTTGATAGGATTACTACAGATAAAAAGCACCATGCTCACAGAACTCATATATAGTTCGCATTCAGATATTTGTAGACCAGTTTACTACTCCTTGGTGCATTTACCAAGGAGGAAATATGCAAGCCTATGGCAGCTCTAAAATTATTTGTGTTACTCAAGAGAAGGGAGGGGGTTGTGGACAGTGTAGGGAAAAGGTTTTAACCTATGATTTAACTTATACATACTTTCTATAAGAATTTTTTTATTGTATAAAATGAAGTCATTTGATAATCTTGAAAGATTCTGATTCTTGGTTTAACTCAATAGTTGTCCTCTTTTTCACTGATTTGTGTAGGCTGACAGCCAAATTCCAGTCAGTTTTTACTGACCAAAATGTCTCCCCTTAAGTAATTCTTTTCCTTTCACTCTCAAAGTGAATCTACCCCTCATCCCATTTTTGTGGTGGAGGCAGGTTATAGCTTAAGGAAGGGAATACTAAATACTGGAATAAGTACTACAAAATGTGGCTTCAAATTCTAACTCTGCCATCACTAGACTCAGGTAAGTGACTTGCTTTGGTCCCCCATCCATTAGACTACTCCAGTACAGACCTGCCTACCTACCAACATCACTGCTAATCCTGACATCCATGAAGTGCCAGGTCCTGGGCTAGATGCTGAGACAACAAAGATGATTAACCCCTCTCTGGTGGGCAAGGAAAACATGAACAAGCAGTTCTAGAGGCCACTGAACAGATGATCTAAGATAAATTAGAAAGCAAAATTTGCGACTGGAGGACAAATGGATATGGGATGGGGAATTTGTGAAAATCAAGAGTGGATGTTTAAGGCTATCTGAAATATTACAAATCCACCCTCCCCCCAATATTATTTTTCTTTATAGAAGTACACCCCAACAGATACATTAAAAATAACCCTTTCATTTCAGCCTTAACTGTTATTTGGTATGCTTTCTCCTTTTCTGTGTTTATATATGGATGTTAAAAAGAGGCCCAGAGAAAAAGAAGAGTCAGTTCAGTCATGCTGGTACCTTTCCCGAACGATAACTATCAATAACTTAGCCTTGGCTCCACAGGAAAGATGCAATACTACAAACGCTGCATTTCTTTTTTTTTTTTTCCTGCACTCTGTGGAGCCAATCCTAAGAAGTTGATATTTCTGCTCAAGTGCAACAGAATCAATGTGAATAAGAAAAAGTAGAAGTTCAGCTGCTGCTACTCAGCTGCTTCAGTCATGTCCAGCTCTGCAACCCCATGGAGTGTAGCCTGCCGGGCTCCTCTGTCCATGGGATTCTCCAGGCAAGAATTCTGGAGTGGGTGGCCATGCCCTGCTCTAGAGGATCTTCTCGACCTGCATCTCCCGCATTGTGGGCGGATTCTTTACTGCTGAACCACAAGGAAGCCCAGAATGCTTAGAAACATGCCTTAAACATCTCCTTTGGAAAAAAGGTTCTGCCAACTCCCCCAGTACTCACACACAGTACTTTTCTCCCTCTGAAATATATGGATTCATTATATATGGGTCCATTTTCTGTTGTTCTTCAAGTGTGTAAGTCAATCAGGCCATGTAGGAGTGCGCGGGGCCGTGCTGAGTCACGAGCACAGGAAGGGTTATGAAGAGTGCTCCAGTAACGACTATGAGTCATTGCCAGCGAAACGAAGCAAGATTAGCCTCTGGCTCGAGCCAGAGGCCCTAGGTGATAGATGCCAGTTATCAAGAGCCGACTTCAGAGTGTGGCCGCCGCAGCAGAGTCGGCCAGGCTGTGCAAGGCCTGCTGGAGGTTCCTGACAGTCTTTACCTGGTGGCAGAGAAGCCGCGCTCATCAGTCGGCAGCAAGAACTGAACTGCAACTGAACTATACAAAAGAAACCCCCATCTGAAAAATAAGAAGTCTGAACTGCGTGAACTCTCTAGAGTACTCTGATTCTCTTAACTGGAAGATAAAGTCCCTGATAGGAGATGGAACTATTTTCACCTCAGGGAAAATATTATACTTATATCAGACACAATTAGCTGAGAACAATCTGAGGAAAAATGAAGCTCTAAACCTTATGAGATGAACAAAGGGACCAAGGGCTGGTAGGAGACTTCTCAATCCTATCAACACGGCAGAGCCTCAACAAGTATCTGCCTTAATAAGATTCCTGGGCCGTGGCAGCTAAGATTCCCTTCATCCAAGATCTTCAGTTGTAGTTCAGTTGCATCCGACTCTTTGCGACCCCATGGACTGCAGCATGCCAGGCTTCCCTATCCATCACCAGCTCCCGGAGCCTACTCAAACTCACGTCATGAGTTGTAGAAAAGAGTCAATACATAGAAAATACCCGTGTTCTTGTCTGCCCATTATTTCCTGACCTTAAGGGACCCAACTTCTTTCTCACTCTCAGGTCAAGTGATTCAGTGAGGCTTGATTTCAGTCTCCCAACTGCAAAGATGAGCAGAGGGCTTGGCCAATCAAATGATGTCCTGAGCACCACCTCTGCCGCCAGGATGATGTACATAGTAAAACAGCTTGGAACAGTCAATGGCTGGCTAACCTAATGCACCTTCCCAACTCTTTTATCCTTTATCTCTACCCTTATTAACAGGGATAGAAAAAACACTTTTTCTTTTTTTTTTAAAAAAGGCTTTCTTGCCTTCTGGGAGGCCACATGCCATACAGTTCTGGACAATAACACATAAGCAGAGGTTTGCTAGGCAGGCTTCTGGGAAAACGTTTGCTTTCCTGAGAAAAGGAACAGATACTGCTAGTGCTCCCTCTTTGCTCCATTTTCCTGCGTTGAATATGGATATGGTTGTGGACAAGCTATTGTCATTTTGTGACTATGAGGCAATAGGAAAGAGAGTATGAAGTCACATGCCAAAGGTGAAAAAAGAAAGAAAAAAATAGATCCTTGATGACATAATTGAGCTGCAACGCCATCACCAGACTGCCTACCTCTGGGACTTTTTGATATGAGGAAAAAATAAACTTCTATTCTTTAAACCATTATAAACAAGGTTTTTGGGATTTCCCTGTAGCTCAGATGGTAAGGAATCTGCCTGCAATGCAGGAGACTCAGGTTCAATCCCTGGGTCAGAAGATCCCCTGGAGAAGAAAACGGCAACCCACTCCAGTATTCTTGCCTGGAGAATCCCGTAGACAGAATAGCCTAGTAGGCTACAGTCTATGGGGTCGCACCGAGTTGGACACGACTAAGCGACTAACACACAAGCAAGGTTTTCCATTCCTCATGACCAAGTACATTCTAACAGAATCAGAAACCCTCCAAATATTTTTATGAATCTAGTTGTGAAAGCTCTTTCCTGAGGGATTGATATGCTAATAGAATGTGGGCCTAGGTTGTTGGCTCCATTTTGGCCAACTCACGGGGGAAAGCCTGTTCTGAAAATGAAGCCAAAATACAGAAAAACAGAACAGAAGAGAGGCAAAGTTCTGGTATGAAATATCATCTGACTACCTGAATCCAGCAGAGCCCAAAGTCAGTGGTAGCTCAAGACTTTTCAGTTACATGAGCCCTAAGTTAAGTATCCTTTTTGGCTTCAGTCAGCTTTAACTGAGTTTCAGTGGAAAGAATCCTGACTGATAACCACCTGGAAGGATGTATATTAATCAACCAACATAGTATATTAATTTGAGGCAATAATCTGTGACTTTAAGAAGATAGCCAATTAGGTTTTCCTTCTGTATATGTGTATTTTTTTAAAAGTCCCAAGAAACAATAGGATATATTTCTGTTTGTACAAATATATGTAAATGCATAGAAAAACGTCTGGAAAGATATTTTCAAATTAACCCAGAGGTGACTAGGATGACGTGGAGGTATGAGAATGACTAACTCTGTACAATTTTTATTTTACATGTACCCATATTTACTTGCAAATACACAAAATTTTTTTAAAAATCTGCTTTGAAAGTATATATGCCAGGTATTGATAAACTAGTTTAATATCCCTGATACTGGCCAGTAAATTGAATATAACAGATCTTGTTAGATCTAAATCTTCCTCTAGGTTGAGACTGTGCTCTTCTAAGGGAGTCAGCGCCCCCATCATTTCAGAAAGACGTAACCAGCAGGGGGGTGTTGAAAACACCATCTCTAGCAATAAATCTACAATTCAGGCTGGTTTCAGAATATAACATGCTTTACCCATGGCCGTTTTTGCCTGTAAAAATGGAAGCTCCAGATTCACTCCAGAATCACAGACAGGGAACTCCAAAGAAAAGGCAACGCCTTGATCAAATGTCTGGCAGGTAATCTGAGGACTGCCAAACTCGGTCACTTGGTCTATCAATTACATCAACCAGATCTTCTAACGATCAATCAGATCATCTCAATGCCCATTGTAAAAGAAAGCAAGGTGAAGCCTGGGAAGAGCTGCCGTGGCTCCCTGGTCAAGCCTTCTCCCTTCTGTCTTGGTTTGTTGTTCCTAGGAAAAGTATTCCCCTTACTCACTCTTCACATCATTAAGCTGTTTTCCCAAGGAGATTAGGAAAGTGCTTCTAAAAAATGCTGCTCAATCAACAGGGTGGAGATAATAACCATCTCATCTTTCTCAGCAGTGACTTGGCTGGTTGCAAGTAATATTGATCAGTGCAAATCTGGCAATCTCTCTTCATACTTCTTTTCTAATAACATTCACATCAATTCTTTCTGTGTTAGTGCCAAGAGCGCAATAGAAACAGCTTCACATTCCTCGCTGGAATGAGAGATACCAGGTATTTCGGCTCAGTATGTGAAAACGACAGCTTTATACACATATACGAGGTTATGGTACGGAGGTCAAGGCTCTACCCTGAGTAACTTGTCCCCAGCAAGGCAAAAACCAGGAGACCAAAGCCAGAGGTCATTTACTAGCAAAGGTGCTACAAAAATACTTTCTCCTACAGCACCGGGAATTACTATATCCTATTGAGTTTGACATTTTACCTATGGCCATGACATAAAAAAAAAATTAATAAAACCTACATGTAATGTGTTTAAAAATTCTCATCTCGTTATTCTGTGGGAAAACTGCCCAAACAGATGGTGACCAAATACAAGGGCCCCCTGTCTCCTCTCACCTGTTTATGAGGACCCCTGAGTATGTGTGCCTTAGCGCCTTCACAAGCCGTCCTCATTGCTTCCAGTGATGGTGTGCCCAAGAGATCTGTGATCAAATCCAACTATGAACAAACAGGAAATACAGATGGTTAGTAAGCTCATGGAAACAATCTTTCATTACTCTTATGTCATAGCCTGAGAGATGAGGATCAAATATGGAGGGGAGCAGAAAACTTAAGGAAAGTTTCAGATTAACTGGTAAGAGCCTCTATTTTCACTTTCTGGACTATAAAACAAAACAAAACAGAAAAATGTTCACTTGGGATGTATATGATAGAAATAAAATGGTTTTGGCCACCATGGCATTCCAAGGTGACAGTAATTTTTAAGTCTGCATGTGCCTGCTGTGTGTCTTCATTCCACACATAATCTTTTACATTGGTGAAAAGCTGTGGTGCCCAGAAAACTGTGACACTGTGTAAGGCCACGTCTATTTAGCTGGGCCCAATAAAAGAGACCAAAAAAATGGTCTTCTTACAAACAAGCCCTTGTAGATAGCAAACTGCCTTAACAATTTTCTGTAAGTGCTATGATTATTCTAACCCAATTAGCAATGACATCTCATCTAATTCTTCCAGGATGGAAAATTCTTACCTAGAGAATACTTCTCCTGGTTCTGGGATTTCCAAATATAAAGCACCATTTCCTGCACTTAACTAAACCATGGGGTGGCCCTCAGTATCACTGCCCTCCAGGATGATGGAGTTTGTCAAGTGGATTGTTTTGCACAGAATTAAACATCTCTGTGCAAAAGCTTTCTGGGAAAAGTGACTTGGCGATACGTTTGGACCTCTAATAAGCACAAAAGGAAATGAGCAGTTCATGAAAACAACTGGAAATATTGAGAAAGTTGTCTAAAATGGGTCAGATCCAGGCTTCCCTCATGGCTCAGTGGTAAAGAATCTGCCTGCTAATGCATGAGACACAGGTTTTATCCCTGATTCGGGAAGATCCCACATGTCTTGAAACACCTAAGTTTGTGTGCCACAACTGTTGAGTCTGTGCTCTAGAGCCTGGGCTCTGCAACAAGAGAAGCCACCACAAAGAGAAGCCCCTGCTCGCCACAACTAGAAAAAAGCCCGTGCAGCGATGAAGACCCAACACAAACAAAAATAAATAAAATTATTAAAATGGCTCAGATCTATGGATAAGAAACATTTTAATGAAGTCTGCTGCTACTACAGCACATAGCATATTTATTTCTCAAAGAGAAAATGCTTCAGCAAATATCTATTAATACTTCCATTTATAAGTTAGACTCTGTTTTCATTATAGATCGTGATTTCTCCAAAATACAATGGTGACTGACAGATGTGAGTTCTCCTTCAGTGGCTACATCAGACTGAAAAACTGAAGACCTTTGTTATTTCTCTAGCAAATGAGATGTTTGAATCCCATTCTGGTTGCTTCACGTTTTCCTTTGTACATTCTTTTCAGCACTGGGTCTTCATTGCTGTGCATGGGGTTTTCTCCAGCTGTGGAGAGCGGGGGCTACTCCCTAGCTCAGGCTTCTCTTGTTGCAGAGCACAGGCTCTAGGCGCATGGGCTGCAGTAATTGTAGCTCTTGGGTTCTAGACTGTGGGCTCGCAGTTGTGGTGCATGGACTTTTTTGCTCCGAGGCATGTGGAATCTTCCTGGATCAAATCAGTGATCAAACCAGTGTCCCCTGCATTAGCAGGAGGATTCTTACCCTCTCTACCACAAGGGAAGTCCCTACTTAAGCTCTTCTGTATGGCAGCTTATGTCCATATATGACATGTCATCTTAGAGGTAAGGCTGTTAAACTCCACTTTCTAAAGAAATTGAGTAATAAAGTGGATATTACCAATATTACCCAACATTAGATTTATATATATAATTTTTTATCACCACGATCAATTTTCAAAGATGCAGACTTATACAAAAATGACTGGATGTATAGCAGAGAAATAAATTTAAATGTTGATCAGAGCATATACAGTTTCTAATGTATCAGTTAACATTCTTGGTAGACAGAGCATAAAGGAGATGGCTTCATTTTTCGTCAAGTGCATGAATTATTTACAAAGATACACAGTAGGTAGGGTGATCTTTTCAAATGTGATCAATCAAATCTTAACACTCTCTTGCTCAAAAACAGATAGCTCTCCATCACACTTTGGACAGAATAGAACCCAAAGTCCTTACCGGGTCGCCAAGGTCAGGCAGGCTCTTTTTCTGTGACCTCATCTCCTACACACTCTCCTTTAATCAAGCCATCACTCCAGCACAACCACACTTGTTCCTGCCTCAGAGGGCTCTCCTATGCTGGTCGTCCCTTTCGTCCCAGGTGTGCTCCTGGTGTTGCCTCCATCCAGGCACCTTCTGGCTGTCCCTGTGCCTGGAGTATCTGTTCCCGATATCTTGCTCCCTCATTTCACTTGAGTCTCTCCTCAAACATTACTCCCTCAGACGGCTTCTTAGCACTGCTCTGGCTCCATCATCATTCTCTATCCCTAACCTGGTTTAATTCTTTTTGATAGTACTTATCATTACTTGGGATTATATTTATTTTCTTTGAAAAGATATTTGTTTGAACACATCAGGTCTTAGTTTGTATCATCTGGGATCTTTCACTATGGTGCACAAGTCTAGTTGTGGGTCATGAGCTCAGCAGCTGTGGCTGCGCAGGCTTAGATGCTCTGAGGCATGTGGATCTCAGTTCCCCAGCCAGGGATCGAATCCATGTCCCTTGCACTGGAAGTGCAGAGCCTTAACCACTGGACCATCAGGGAAGCCCCCCCATACTTATTTATTTTCTGTCTCACATGAAAGTTTCAGAAAGCTCTGTCTTATTTAGAGCTGTGCCCCCATACCCTGGCACACTGCCGCCACCACCATCATAAGTGCTAACATTTATGGAGTGCTTACCAGACTCCAGGCCTTAGTGTTGGCTCTACTACCTCGTTTGTTCTGCACAACAATCCTCAGAGCAGTTTGACTTGCCCAGGATTTGACTGATAGCAAGTGGCAGAGTAGGATTTGAATCCACCAACTGGATCGTACAGCCTGACTCACCATTGTTACATTCTTCTCATGCAAACAAGGCTGTTAAAATTTTTATGAATAAAAAATACTTAAGAATTAGACCAAAGAAAATGTGGGTAGTAACGAATTAGTTTATAAAGGCAGACAGTTAAAGTACCACAAATGGTTTCCAACATTTTAATCAGCTTCTGATATTTTCTGCCATATTTAAATAATTTAGTCCAATAAAGGTTGGGAAAGGGTTCTAAATGTTCATATTTAAGGAAGTCAACACTCAAAATTTATATTCTAAGCACAAAGTGTAAGTACATTAAGTCACCAAATACATTTTCGAGTCAGATCCATTCAGTTAGAAAGAACAGAGGCTCTTGAACCACTGAAGATTACACCTGTGCAAACTGTTACAGCGGAGTCTGCTGCCATGCATCAGTGCATGTAATAAAGTCAACATTCCCTCTAATAGGCTCGTAAGCTGCAAAATCAATCTCTCTGTAATCTTCCTAACTTTCTGAATTTTAAGAGAACTTGAATTTGCTAAAAGCAATTTAGACAGTACAGTGAATAAGCCCAAGATGTGCACAAGATGGTTTTTCCTTTAAATCTGTAATAGAATTGAAAGTTCCTAAGCCTAAAGTGAAATCATACCTGCTGAATGGGACTCTGTGCCTGAAACAGTATTCTTCGTCCTAGTAGTTCTGCAAAGATACATCCGACAGACCAGATGTCAATAGCATTGCTGTAATGACGGCTGCCCATCAGGATTTCTGGAGCCCGATAATACTGAGTAACAACTTCCTGAGTCATATGACGGGATTCATCTAATTCTTCCACTCTGGCCAATCCAAAATCACAAATCTAAACAGAATAGATTATCAAAATGTTGTCAAATAGACAAATATATTTACAAGTGGAATAGTAGAACAAAATAATAAAAAACTAAAACCTTGACAGACCTTTGAACTTTGCAAAGTTTTCAATGATGCAGGTGGAGTACATTGTGTCAGTATATTTTGATATTATTTGGATGAGAGGGAAGAAAGTCTCAAACTTCCATATTTCTATACAGAATTATCGTAAAGACAAGCTTTTCACTTTTCATTTGTTTTTAATTGGTAATTAAAGAAACAAACAAAATGCAGTTGAATGTATACTTTTAGGTTTAATGAAGAAACCAAGCTAATTTATTTTCAAGGCTGCTTATGAAGATATTATAAGGGAAGAAAAAGACCTCCTGAGCTAACTATGTTCACTATTTTTTTGTTTGTTTTTGGCCGCACTGCATGGCTTGTGGGATCTTTGCTCCCTGATCAGAGATGAATCCCGGCCTTGGCAGTGAAGCCATCAAGTCCCAGCCATTTACACCACCAGGGAATTCCCATATGTTCACTATCTTTATGGAATATACACAGTAAAATTTCCTCAAAGCTATGAGTTTCAAACAGAGTCCTGCTGAATCCTGAGGTATTTCAGGAGTTCATGAACATTTTACCTAAATTTCACATGAATCTATAAATATTTAGAATATTAATTCACATTCCAATGTGTGAATACGTCAAAAAGTAGCACACTGTAGAATACTAATGCTAACAGGTCCCTTCAATTCTTCATGCCATAAACATTTAATTAACTGAATGCCTATTATATTTAGGCAGTATGCTAGAACATAATGGTAAATGAGAAAGACTGGTCAATTTACCTACAAACCTAGGAATAAATCTTTTCTTGTGCTTTCTGTTTATTTTTGGCTGCGCTGGGTCTTTGTTGCAGCACACAGGCTTTTTTTTCTCCTCTAGTTCCCCTGCAGCACCTTAGTTCCCCTGCAGTGGTACCTTAGTTCCGGGACCAGGGACCAGGGATCGAAGCCATGCCTGCATTGGCAGGCAGATTCTTAACCACTGGACCACCAGCGAAGTCTTGCCCTTTCTGTTTAAGTGAAAAGTTTTTGGAGGCTGCAAGGTGAGCTGTTAGTAAACGGCAGCAGTGCCACCACCAGCAAATTTTGCTTATTTTCAGGAATTGAGGCTTTCTTGATACTGGGCAACCAAAAACAGAAACTGGGAGCACTGAGGAAGAGATAAGAGAGGAATGACCATCCAAGCTCCAGTGTTCTCATTGATTAAGTCTGAGTCAATATTATTAATATAACTGACAAAATAATACTTATCTGCCTTCTAAGTTGAGGTCCTAACATAATATTTTATTTGCAAAAAGGATCTCGTAGCTTAAAAAAGCAATGGAAAACTACTGCTTTAAAGAAAATATATTTTGCCCCTAATTTTTGGCAATCTTCTCTTTTTATCTTGAATCTACTATGTCTGGTCACATCAAATGAATGCATGTCTGTATGTGGGGACAAATCAGTATGAAACCAACATCTTTGAAACTTAAAATGAAAGTACATTTTCAGACCACACAGAAAAACTATACCAAAAAGGAAAACAGGCATATGTTGTTTATCAAATCCTCCCAAAGACCAGTGTTCAAATAACACATAATATTTTAAAACTCTATTACTTGACCAAAAATTTTTAGGCTATCTTTTAAAACAAAACAAAAAAACCTAAAAATCCACTTTATTTCTCTGGTATTAAAACAAAACAAAACAAAATACCACCTTACCCAACAGAAAATGTTTTCTCTTATAAAGCAGGCCTTTTGTTTAAAAAAAAAAAAAAAAAAAAAAGATCTGGACTCATTTTTTAGCAATTTATCTGGAAGACAGGCTAAATCCAAAGTAAGAAGCTTACATGATCAGGTAACTGAAAAGTTATTGTAATTTCCAGCAAAATTATCTGCTTTGTGCCTAACAGTAGACAAAACAGATTCTCAATCTGAAAGGATGATTTTTAAAAATGTTTTGTCATAATTATTTTCTACGAATTTTTACATTTGAGAAGAGAGAATTAGCATCAGTAGACTGGCAATCTACTCTGGCTTTTAAAAGTAGGCTGCTAAGACAAGTTAAAGGAGCAGAGCGAAATTTCAATTTGTTCTGATCTGTATGTTGTTTATTCATAAATGACACTTTCTTTTAGTTACTCTCTCATGTAGCTGGAGGTTATAATACCATAAAAGACAATTTAGAAAACGGACTGCAAGTAGTTAATGGCATCAAGCATGACAGGCTGTAACACAAATGCTTTGTGAAGTTTTCCAACCAGAAACTAAATAAGCAGAAACTGGTTTAAACTGTCATATAAGTGACTTGGTCTGCGTAAGTCAAAGAATTTCTGACTCTAAGGTTTTTGATTATTTTAAAAAAAGAATGAAAATGGGTTATGGAGATAAGGTCTGAAGATGTTTATTACACTGTATTTTAACAGTCTGCTACTACTCTACTTATTTATTTTTGGCTGTGCTGGGACTTCGTTGCTGCATGGGCTTTTCTCTACTTGAGGTGACCACTACTCTCTAGTTGTGGTGCATGGGTTTCTCATTACGTTGGTTTCTCTTATTGCAGAGCACGGGCTCTAGGGTGTGTGGGGTTTAGCAGTTGCGGCACATGGGCTCAGAAGTTGTGGCTCCAGGGCTCTAGAGTATAGGCTCAGCAGTTGTGGCATGCGGTCTGAGTTGCTCCATAGCACGTGGGATCTTCCCAGAGCAGGGATCAAACCCGTGTCTTCTGCACTGGCAGGTGGATTTACCACTGAGCCACTTGGGAAGCCTTACAGCTCTTTTTATTTATTTATTTTAAATTAATTTATTGGGCTGCACTGGGTCTTAGCTGTGGCAAATGGGGTCTAGTTTCCTGACTACAGATTGAACCTGGGCCCCTTGCACTGAAAGTTCAGTCTTAGCCACTGGACCACCAGGGAAGTCCCACAGTGAAAAGCAGCAGGGGAGTGAACTCAATGACCTATAAAAGGAAAATTTACTTTGGTAGTTTTTACTTTAATGGTTTTTGGGACAATTAATTTTCTATGGAAACAAAAAGAATTAAGTATAATATTAGATGTTTTCAAGGAAAATATGAAAAATAGGTGTTTTTAATCTTTCTAGACTTAAAACAGGAGCAGAGTTCTTTACATATAGAGTGAAGGGAGTTTTTTTTTTTTTTTTAATTCAAAAGCAGTTTCACACACTAGCTTTTAAAGAAAACTGACCCACAGTTTAAAGAAAGCATTTAAAATAAAAAATGAAATTCATTTATATACTTGGTTTTAAGGTTTAGTTTAACTGCCAACAGGATAAGTACTAATGACAGTTGATTACATTTAAAGTAGGCAACATTTATAAACAGTTCTTTTCTTTTTCAAATATATCAATTGAAATGTTAAGAATATTTACTGTAGACTGAAGCACCATATAATACTGCAGTCGCTCATAAAATAAGTGGAATTTTAATTTGCTTTCACAGAGATGACTCAGCTCTAGGAAGGTCCTTACCTCTAATTTCTATAATGGGAAAAGATGGTGGGCCCTTCACTATTTAGGAGGTCTGTTAAGACACATTTCTGTTAGGGAGAGGGCAATGCACACATGTGGATTTTGCTATTTGTGAGCCACTCTAACAAAAGACAACGGGGGTGGTACTGCAGCGAGAGTAAAACTGAAATTGATGTCTTGAGATATGGGGGCTGCTAACCATAATAAACCCTGAAATCAATACCCCTTCAGAGGGGTAACTGAGGATTGGCCACTACATACTGTGGCCAATACCTCTGAGCCTTTTCTGGCTTAGTATTTTCACTTTTAAATGTTTCTATTTCCCTCTTTGCTGCCTCAGGCAAACAGCATATAAAAACATCAGCTGTGCAAAAACATATAGTCTTCTTAAAAGCCACACTTGACTGTCATGTAAGTAGATGCTTACTGGTCTTCCAATCTTTTTTCTGATATATACTTTCTTTGTAATGGAACAAGCTGAAAAGAAATCACCTTCTCTAGTCTTCTTTTGAGTCACATTGCAATTCCGATTCCACTGTTTCCAAAATATGTGCAAAATATCATGAAGAAACCACGAGCCAAGACTACAAATTAAGTTACTATTTTGTCCATGACTAGTGATATTGGTGGAGAACATTGGGTTCTCTAATTTCTGGTAAAGCGATGAGAATAAATTTAACCATTTCTTTCACAAAAACGTGTTCTTAAACACACTCTGACATTCCACTTGTTTCCTAGATGTTTAAATAAAATGAAAAGCTACCTTTAGAACACAGTTGCTGTTCACAAGGAGATTCCCTGGCTTAATGTCTCGATGTAAAATGCCAGCTGAATGGAGATATTTCAAACCTGAAATAACAAACAGATTTAACTGCAGATATTTAATTCCTTTACTCAACCAATGATTTTGGGGGAAACCATAGAAACAAGAGTACAGGATTTTAAATTGTTCTCTAAATAACTGCATAATGAACATTATTAAAAGCTTGACTTAGTCCTACCTCAAAAAACTGTAATTTTGCTACAGTAAAATAAAATGTCATCAAAGGTTTGCACAGTCTAGAGATAATGTCTATAATTTGAAAGATTATTTAGGTTTAAGTATAGATAAGCATTCCAAGCCCTGGAGTTAAGGCTGACCAGACCAATAACCTTGGAACAGTTTGTAAGTGTGGCTCCTGGAGCTCCGGATATTCTGGATACTCTCAAGCTGATTGTGAGCTGCTGCCACAAAATAGTTCCCATTAACCAACAGCAAGTCTTTTCCAGGACAGGTTTTCACTGATGAGACCAAAATTCAGAAACTTGCCTAGGTCTGTGGGTAGTATTCTGTACCACTGAGAATCAGAAGGTAATTAATTACTTAAAAAAAATATTTTTGCTATCTTTATAAAGTCTGTGGGCTTTAGCAGTGCTAGATAAAAGGCACAGCTTTAAGGTTGAGTCTTCTGAATAAAAGAAAGCAAATCACATTTTCTACAATGTTAAAGAAGATCCTCTATCCAGCATCTTCCCTCTGCCACCTCCCCGACTCCCAAATATCAACAAATCTACAAGTGAACTTTCTAGTTTTAACACTGTGTATGTGTTTTAGTTCCTTTGGCAGATGCTTTTCAATTTTTATAAGGGGTGTCTTAATTCTTTGAATCCTATGGGAGAAAACATTTTACTAGGTAAGAAAACTGTTTCAGCTTTAAACAGGTGTAATGCCAAAATTCTGAAGGACACACCAGATGGCCAGAGGAAGCCTCAACAATGTCAGCCCAAACTGTTTCTCAATCACGTCAGTGCTCCTTAAGGAGCCAGGCTGGAGAGTGAGTGAGCTGGCTGTTTCGGTCAGTCTTCTCCACGCTTTGACTTTAAAACTCATTTTGCTTTTCTAGAGTGGAACTCAGGCATGCCTGCCAACTCTCAGACCAGGCCCACCTACTGCTGGCTTAAAGAATGTATGTCATCCATAGGAAACACAGTTCCTTTTCAGTTAATCATATGATGCCAGCCACATACTCCTACTAAAGGCTGTTCAGTGGAAGCTTTGTGGCAAAACATCCTGCTTATGTACCCCCCGAGATTAACCCCCTTGACTACTTAATGAATTAGATAGGACCTTCCCTTCCATGACTGAAAATAAGTACCATTTGGCTACCCTTAAAAGCTTCTTATTTAACATCAGGTATAGAGTATTAAATATACTTTGGTCAGAAGAAAAAAAAGTTGTTAGGGAAGAAGTTAGCCTTGGAAGGTCAGATTAGTTCAAATGAAAAGCAAAACATTTCATACAGTGACACTACCTTTTTCTTCACAGAGAAAGTCTTACCTCGCAAAATCTGATAAAGAAAAACTTTGACATGATCTGAGCTGAGTGGTTGAGAGAGACGATAATTTTATGCAGGTCACTCTGCATCAGTTCTGTGACAACATATCTTGAGGTTTTTAGTTAAGGAGAGTTCAGAGAATTCAGCCCCCAAACCCTATAAATTAGGTACCAACTCTAAATAAATAACTTCTCTTTTTAAGGCTGGAAAAAGCTTTTAAGGAAAGAAAGCTTTAGGACAGCATGAAGAGAGATGACAATTCCAGCCCTCCTAAGATGAAAACACTGCCAAAACAAAATTTTAAAAAGTTAGAAGTTAACAATCAAGTGACTATAATTAGCACTATAAAAGAGAAAAATAAGGGTAAATATTTTCAAAGACAGATCAGGAGAAATCAGACATGTTCCTGGAGTGTCCTCTGAATCCAAACAAGAAAGAGTGCTGGTCTCATGCTAGGCCACCATGGCACCAAAGCAAAAGATGTAATCCATCCATTAACAGTGGCTTCAGTTACTTTGTAAAGCATGGTACTCCGAAAAACATGCAAAATGGTTAGTTCGTATCTCAGTCTCTACAGTCTTCACAACTGAACTTTTATTATTTAACTTCTTATACATGTATACCTCCCGTACTTAATTTGAAGCTTCCTATGCTTTGTACTCAGTATATCCTCAGGGTTTTGCACAGTCAACATGGGGCAGACGACCGAAGGCTAGGGCCCAGGGAGTAAGGGAGATGTGGAACTCTCTTGGTAAAGACACTGTCTTGTGCTCATCTAGAAAAGGACAGATTCATGACTTACCCCTGCCTTCAGTAACAACTCCTTAAAATTTTAGGCAAATTTTATGATTTAAAAGCTTCCTTCACACAAGGGAAGAGGGCCTTTGAGTTTAGGAGGCTCTTACAGGATTTAAATTCTTTTGACACATTCTATATGTGAAAAGAATCTAAAAAAGGGTGGTTATATTATGAATGATTCACTTTACTATACTGCAGAAATTAACACAACATTGTAAATCAACTGTATTCCAATAAAACTTAATAAAGACAAACGAATAAATAAGAAAAATAACCCAGTTCACATTCTGAGTAAAACACTAAGGCTTCTTCCCTGGCCCTGTGCAACTGAAAGCAGGGAAAGGCAAGACAAAAAATAGCAGAGTTAGTTTGCTTTTTTACATATTTCCTCAGATCCTAAAATTTTTCTATGAGATATTATGGAGGCTGGAGTCTTTGGGTGCTCACCATTAGCTATAAAAAACTAAAAGAATCCGGGGCAGAGGCTCTTGTTTCAGCACTGGCATGCTCATTGGAAGGGTAAGTGATGGACATAACTTAATTTTCAAAAAGTGATAGGTTTTGTATCTTACCTTTCTGAGCTTTAAAAAGTCTCTTGTAGTAAGTGATTATTTGAGGACTTAAAAACACTTCTAATTTAATGTTTCAGCACAAACAAGTAGGAAAAGGGACAACCTGGGCATAGGGAGAATGAAAAATTTGTAACAGCTGACATACATAGTTGGACAACCCCTCCTTTGTGAGACATTTTCTCCAAATGGCTAGTGGAACATTCAGCTCTGACTTTCCTTCTCCCTTTCTGTTTATTTCCTCTCATTCCCAACCACTTACTGTTGAAATGCCCCAGGGCTTGGTCCTTTTCTCTTCAGATACTCACTCTCTAGGGTAATCGAAGAGTCCCACGACTTTAAATAAACATCCATGCTGACGACTCCCAACTTTACATCTCTAGTAATTTTCTTGCCTCAAGTCCAGCCTTGTATATTTAACTGTCTACTCATCATCTCCAATGGATGACTCACTGACGGCTCAAAATAACATGTCCAAGATATTCTGTAAGAGCAGGGGAAGAGCCAGAGACACCACAGCTTAGCTCCTGCTGTCACCAGGGAATAAGGCTTTATTTGGTCTCCTGTGGGATAGGAAAGGACACCTGAACATCTTTACTACTTCTAACGAAGGCCTGAAAGCAATTCTGGGTTTAGACGTACGGGCATCCCTACTTTCTAAGATACTTGATGTCTCCAATTCCTTAACTGCTTTTATGTTCTGAGCAAGAAGTAACCTGTTTCTGGGTTCTCTTACTGCCAGTAGAGGTTTCTGCCTATTCTAGTACGAATTCTTGGGGACTGTAGAAGGAGTTTAGCAATGAAGACCTGTGTTTTATCAAACGTGTTTTCAGATGGAAACTGTTTACATGTTTATTGGCCACATATATGTGTGAGTATGAGAGGAGAAAAAAGAGAGGAGAAGTGAAGAGAGAATTGTTTCTTTTTTTAACTCAGTTTTCTACTGGGGTGATAATTTTATTTATAGACGTGCCTTACAAATTAAGGATATTAACCCTCTTGTATATACTAAAAAGTTTTTCCCCCCCACTGGGAAATCTTAATCATAGGATAGAGACAGGGGAAAAAATTTTCTATTTGCACCATTAAGCCTTAATCAGAGGTTCTAATATTCTTGAGTTGGTTCCAGAAATCTCAAGGGATGAAAACAAAGGAACATTACACAGGGAAAAAACAGAACAACAGAGCAAACACAGAAAAACTTCACGACTGACATCCCTGTATTGTCAACTTGTGGTTTTACTCAGAAAGAGAAAACTCCTAAACAGAGTACTTATCTGTATGGGATGTCAGTCATGTCTTCTGAGTTTACTGACAATTTTCTTCTTCCTGCCAGGATTGAAAAGTTCTTGCATGGAAGTGAAGAGCAGGTTACATTCTATTCTATTTCACATATCTACAAAACAGGCAGCCAAGCTGCGATGCCAGAATCTTTACTGCTACTGGTGACAGTTGGTATTCATACAAACAGCAGAGAGAAAACATCTTAATTTCCAAGTTATCAGGTTGATTGAACTCATGGTGCTGGCACTTGAAAGATCTTGCTTTGACTTATAAAAGGAAAAAACTGATACAAAAGCCAAAAACAGAGAATTAGCATGAGATAATGTCATATGCTTTCTTCTAACAGTGACTACATTTTCAAAGAAAAGGGAAAAGGAAAACATTGTCTGGCTGGAATGGGTACTATTCTAACCAGATATTTTACAAATAATTACTAATTTCAGAAAACACTCATGTTTAACCTAGCATTAGAAACAAGTACTTCCAGATCAGGGTGTTGTTCCCACCTTAGACCTACTGGATTTGAACTGCTAATGTTCAACCATTTTGACCAACAAAAATAATTATTTCACATGGTTCAATCTAATACAGAGCAAAGTATTAACAGACAGCAAAAACAAAACAAACAAGCCCCCCAAACCAAAATGAACCTGAAAGACAAAGAGTTCAAAATGAATATAAAGGATGACTTCAAATAGTAAGTCAATTCTTCTATACTAAGAGCACATTATGTGCATAATTTCTTACAAAATACAAACCAGCAGGTACTCCCTCTGCTAAACACAAATGACCAGATTATCATGTTACTTGTCTTCAGGATCTGTGAATTTAAAAAACCTTTCATTCAATCTCCTGTTATAATATTTAAGAAAGAGTTTAAATGAGTGTTACTTTCATGTCTCTGCTTCTTGAGAAAATGACAGTCAGCATTAAAAAAAATGAGGGTAGTGTTTAATCATCTCTTAATTTAATCAGAAAGTCCAGGGAAAATCACATATAGCCCAGTCTACCTTGACAATTTCATTTACCTTTGTGCAGAGATATTTCCCTTCCTCTAATATCTTTTAAACATAAAAGTCTGAGAAAATTTAAAAGTATACTTTTTACAAAGTAATTACAATAGCCACTCTGCATAGAATAAGTTTTGTCAAGCTTTAGTTTAGCAAAATAATTCTTCAGGGTTGAAATAAGTATGTTTCACCTCAGGGATAAAGTAAATTTTTTTTTCACAGAAAACAAGCTAATGGCCAGGCCAACCTTTAAAAATTTTACTTCTCTGGAAAAATACAATTCCTGAATTGGCGATTGAACAACAGAGCAGCAGAAATTTAGAAGCAACACACACCACTTTATGATAAGGTTTCTGCTTTGCTCTAGCAGAAATCCTCTAAAGTCTCAATCCCCAACATAATGTCTCCCAGATGTCTCAACTAGTTGCCATGCCAACTAAAGCAGCTTAAATTAAATGAGGGCCTGAAAAGGCACCTGCACCCTCCAGGTCTGTCACACATTAAATAAAGCTCTCTTGACAGGGACTCGGAGGTGCCATTAACTTGAACAGCAGCTATCTGATTATTGTTTCTGAGTAATTTAATGAGGGTCTCCAAATAAGAAGAAAAACAGGGTGTTCTTTCCCTTTCTCTGTCCTTCTAAATGGGACAGCCTCTCCAACAGCTGGTGCGCCCACTGGGTCACTGACTTTGCTATGGCCTTTCGAGTTAGCATTGGGTAAAGGTAAATTACAGGACCAAAGTTAGGACTTTCAGGAGAATATTAGCAGATTAACCATCTCCCTTATTAAAACTCATCATTAAAAATATGGTTGTAAAAAACACACTGTGCATGGTATGCCAACCACACAGTGATTTGAACAGCCCTGCTATAAAATAAATTGCTGCTGATTGCAGCAATTAGTTAAGTAGCTCCATGAAATATGGATTTCAAAATGTACTGATTTGCTTCAGAAAAACGAATGATGCAAATTAACAATTAGAAATGCAAGGCGGGGGACGGTAGCAGCTCTTGATACCTGAAGGTGCCCAAGGGGCACAAGTGTATCTGTGTTGTTTTAAAGAGTTAATTTTGTGTAGGTTTTTTTTTTGTAATACTGACATTTCAGAAACTTCTTTATATATAACAGGGTAGAAAACAGTCCCTTCACTGCTTTCTCAAATATTACTAGTCAATGGAGAACATCAGTTAACAGAAACACAAACTTAGTCACACAGAGGTTATGGGATTTACCCAAGGTCCCATTCCAAGTTTGCAAAAAACCTTACTACCTTACGCTTCCCAGCCCAGCGCACGCTCTGTCCCACAAAGCCGCTTCCTGCTTGCCTACTATTCCCGTTTCTTAACCACATGTCACACAGCATGCACACTACTTTGCAATAAAGAAAAGCTAAATTACTTTTAATTAAGTGCTATGAGGAGAAGAAGAAAGGAAGCTAACTTCCTGTTGAAGCTACTTATGTGCCACTTTATCACCTCATTTAACCCCTGTGTATAATACCTATTTGTAACTATTTCTATTAAGATATGAGCACATGGAGGCTGGGAGAAGTTCAGCTGCTGACACAGAGCTTGGATTCACACCTAGATTGTAATGATCCCTAAGTCGGACCCTTCCTGTGAAATTCTGCCTTACTCTGTTTACTGTCAAGAGAGAAAATGAAATTCCTAAGACAGATCTACTTTGCACCTCGAAAAAACCAGATTCCAAAAAACAATCAAATTCAGGACTGGGTTACACGATAGGAGCTTTTAGACTCCCTCCCTCACTATTGTGTCTTAAAATGAGAAGTCACTTTCCTTGTTCTCCAACGAATACCCAGAATAGCAGCATGTGCCAGACATGGGCTCCATTCTAGGCACTGAAAATGTGCAGTGTAAGAGCGTCACTGCCAAGATTGAGTTCATAGCCCACCAAGGCAGGTGGACAATCAAACAAGCAATTAAAACAGATTCACTCAAAGATCACAACAATGTCATGGCTGTTGATCTCGTAAAGCCCCTTAGGCACTGCTCTGGGACTGAATAAGGCACATCTGCCATCATAGGGCCAAGAGGAGTTAAGAGAAGTAAAGCACCACAACCAAGACACATTCTTCTAAAAAGATAAACCTCTAAATTATTAGAACGGCTAAATGCCAATAACTACAGAGATGTACACCGTCAGTGAAACACGTGAGAAACCATCCAGGTTTCTTCGGCTCATACTGAACTTCTAATTAGATGCACATTCTAATCGGCAATTTATATACCTGTATCTATAAAAACACACAAACATGCATTGTGCTCAGTTGCTCAGTTGTGTCCAACTCTTTGAGACCCCGTGGACTGTAGCCCCCAGGCTCCTCTGTCCATGGGGTTATTCAGGCAAGAATACTGGAGTGAGTTGCCATTTCCTCCTCCAGGGGATCTTCCCAACCCAGGGATGGAACCTGCATCTCTTGCAACTCCTGCACTGGCAGGCGGATTCTGTGCCACTGAGCCACCAGGGAAGTCATGCATTAGGTTTCCTAAAATGGTTCACCTAAGAATTTAAAAAAAAAAAAAAAAAAACCCACAAGAAATAACAACAAAAAAAAGCAATGAACATTTATTGAGTTCCCTGTATATGTGAGGCACTTCGGAAGCACTTGCTATGAATTATCTCTGATTTCTCACAGCACAAGTTAGGTTATTCTACAGGACTAACTGTTCTCTTTTTGAGTTTTAGGCTTTCCTTCTGGAAGGAACTGAATCCAAAGGTGTCTGAAGTAACCGCCACGCTCTTACTCATTTCCTCTGGTACCTGAACTGTAGTCTTGGTTCTGTCACTAACAGGTCAGACCTCAAATAAAGCACCCTTGAGCCTACTATGTGCTTCTCTTAATACAGATCACCTCATTTAATCCTCATAACAACCTCGTACCACTCTCATTCAACAGATCTACGTTGGGGGTGAACGAATCTCAGGTTGACAGGCTAAATAATGATACTCCTTTTGCCAGCAACTGAAAAATAATACAAAGGTTAAAAAAAAATGATGGACACAAGTTTTTCTACCTCATACTCTCTCCTGTGTTACTTTATTCAAATTTTATTCCTTTCACACTTCTTTCTTCTCTTTTTAAAAAAATTTGTATTTTGGCCACGCCATGGGGCACGTGGGATCTTAGTTCCCTGAGTGGGGACTGAACCCTTGCCCCCTGCATTGGAAGAGCAGAGTCCTAACCATTGGATGGCCAGGGAACTCCTTATTTCACCTTTCTTAAGCTACAAACTAAAATTGACAATTCAATTAACACTTTCCTACACCAACGAACTATACATACTTACTTGAATAGCTTCATATTCTCTATTTCTTTAAATGGATAAGGAAAACACAAAAAATTAGCATATGCACATAGCACATATGTGCATATGCACATTAGCAAAGTTAGCCCCAGCTAACTTTGTGTAGTGGTATCCCTTGAGAAGAAAATGAGGAAGAAAACAAGTCTGAACTATAGACTGCTGCAAATATAGGACAGGTTGTAGTCGGAGATTAAATTAAAAATATAAGTTTATATATATATTACATTAGACATGGCAACAAGTAATTACTACTAAATGAAATCTGGCACAGACAGGGTATTAATTTTGCTTCTGTTTACAATCTTCTTTTTCTTGAACAAAGTTTTTCTCTTTTTTACTAAATTTTTTTCTATTTCTTTCCTTTTGTTATTAAAAAAAACCTGGATTTCTAAATTATGGAAGCATGTTATCATTAATGAATTATAAAATTCAGCCTTAATGACATGATATTCTTTAGAATAATGCCCATCAGTGTTAGCAGCTGAGCTGTCAGTGCATAGGGCCCAAGTATCAATATAACATGCAGGACACCCTGATGGAAACCCACAAAGGGTTGCTGCGGAATAAAATGTGTTTATGAGGGCAGAGTTTGAAGCAGAAAAAGCAAAAATAAGAAATCTTCTGAGAATCAAAGAAATGAGGTAGGAATATATTAGAGATACCAGAAAGATGCAGAAAAGGGAGGCATGTTTAGGATTAAACACAGTTTTGTACAATGTTCTTTGATGCCAAAAAGGATTATGGGAAGAAAACTAGGGAACTAATGTAGATAGAGTCTGGTCGTCAACTGCCCCTCAATGATAGGCCTCCCCTGACCTCTCGCTTCAAGTAAAACAAATCTGTACTACGATCAATATTTGTTTAACCTACCTTTATGATGCTGCATCTATTTTAGAAAGTAATTTAAGAATGCATGACAATCAGTCTCATGCCAGAAAGCCCCACTACTCCAACTGTCAAAGGTAATTCCACAGAAAAAGCTACATAATCACCACAGAAACAAATGCTGACATTAAATTCTGACCTTCAATTATGAGAAAGATGATTGAGTCTGTCTCTGTTTTTAGGAAGTCATGATTACTCAGGCAGTCTCAGAGGCTGCAGGACTGGTTCCAACACCATCATTGTTTAACCATTATCATTAGCATCAATAAATACTGACTGGGTACCAAGGGGTATAGAGAGCATGCAAACTCAATGATAAAACAGAGAAAAAAGATGAATGAATGCAAAGCAACATCAAGAGATTAGAAAAAGTGTTAAGACTGACAAGTAAAAATCAGGTAGAAAAAGAAGGAAGCAAAAAGACTTTAATGTACATGGCCACAGAAACTTGATTTTAAAAAACTGCTATTTAGTTTTCTATGTGTCAGACCTCCAGCTTAAAGTTAATTTGTCTCATCTATTCATAATCACTCTAAGTCCTATTAACATTCCCATTATACAAATAAGCAAAGAGGTTTAGAGAGGTGAAGAAACTAGCCAGAAGTCATAGCTTGTACACAGCAGAGTTGGTGCTAAACCCCAGCTTTTGTTCTTAACCTGTGCTTTGTCTTTCAATAGATGAAACATCAAAAAAGTGAACAAAATAATTCTACTTGAGAAGAGGGCAGATTTTTAGAATGAGGAGTTAAAACAGAATTTGGTAGTTGGAGACAGTGTGGTGTAGGCTTTGGAATTAAAGACCAGGTTAGAATCTTGACTTGGTCACTTACTGGCTTGGTAACATCAGACAAGTTAAATAACCTCTCTTGAGTTTGTTTTTGCATTTATAAAAGAAACACAACGACATCTACTACACTGCTGGGTTATTGCTGGGTCCAGATGCTGTATGTGAATCACATATAAATGTCTGACACATAGCTGCTGCTACCATCATCACTGTTATGGGAAAAACATGTAAGTTTATTCTTATCTCCTCCTAACATTTCCCTCTCCCTACCCAAGGGAAAGCCAAGAGAACCCAAGTTAAAAAGAAAAAAAAAAAACAAAAAACCAAAACAGGCAACCAATTTAAAAAGTTCCTTTAAGGTACTGATCTTAAGAAGATCAGAATCTTAAAAGGGTATCACTGCTGAAAAGGAAAATTATGTTCACTTCTTATTAACAGGTCTCATGCAGTTTTCTTGGCATATTGCATACTACTTTTGAGAGAGGGTTGGTTCTGGAAGGACTGGAAACTCAAAGGAGCAATTAAAAGTGTTAATCGCTGTGAGACCTCCACCCATGGGACTTCTAGTCACCTGGAGTTTCTCAGACTTACCTCAGGGTGGCAAAAACTAACGATTAGATCGGCATCCCCTAACTGGTTAGTATACCACATATCCAGAACAACACACATGAAACAAAACTCTGCTGGGCTTGTGCATATCATATTTCCTTTGGAAAAACGCCACTTCAATCTAATTCCATTATCTACCATCTGGACAGAAATGGTATGGACCTAACTGAAGCAAAAGATATTAAGAAGAGGTGGCAAGAACACACAGAAGAACTGTACAAAAAAGATCTTCACAACCCAGATAATCATGATGGTGTGATCATTCACCTAGACAGACATCCTGGAATGTGAAGTCAAGCAGGCCTTAGAAAGCATCACTACGAACAAAGCTAGTGGAAGTGATGGAATTCCAGTTGAGCTATTTCAAATCCTCAAAGATGATGCTGTGAAAGCGCTACACTCAATATGCCAACAAATTTGGAAAACTCAGCAGTGGCCACAGGACTGGAAAAGGTCAGTTTTCATTCCAATCCCAAAGAAAGGCAATGCCAAAGAATGCTCAAACTACCGCACAAATGCACTCATCTTACACGCTAGTAAAGTAATGCTCAAAATTCTCCAAGCCAGGCTTCAGCAATACGTGAAACCGTGAACTTCCAGATGTTCAAGCTGGTTTTAGAAAAGGCAAAGGAACCAGAGATGAAATTGCCAGCATCCGCTGGATCATGGAAAAAGCAAGAGAGTTCCAGAAAAACATCTGTTTCTGCTTTACTGACTATGCCAAAGCCTTTGACTGTGTGGATCACAAGAAACTGGAAAATTCTTAAGAGATGGGAATACCAGACCACCTGACTTGCCTCTTGAGAAACTTATATGCAGGTCAGGAAGCAACAGTTAGAACTGGACGTGAAACAACAGACTGGTTCCAAATAGGAAAAGGAGTACTTCAAAGCTGTATTGTCACCCTGCTTGTTTAACTTCTATGCAGAGTACATCATGAGAAACGCTGGGCTAGAAGAAGCACAAGCTGGAATCAAGATTGCCAGGAGAAATATCAATAACTCAGATATGCAGATGACACCACCCTTATGGCAGAAAGTGAAGAGGAACTATAAAAAGCCTCTTGATGAAAGTGAAAGTGGAGAGTGAAAAAGTTGGCTTAAAGCTCAACATTCAGAAAACGAAGATCATGGCATCTGGTCCCATCACTTCATGGGAAATAGATGGTGAAACAGTGGAAACAGTGTCAGACTTTATTTTTGGGGGCTCCAAAGTCACTGCAGATGGTGACTGCAGCCATGAAATTAAAAGACGCTTACTCCTTGGAAGGAAAGTTATGACCAACCTAGATAGCATATTCAAAGGCAGAGATATTACTTTGCCAACAAAGGTCCGTCTAGTCAAAGCTATGGTTTTTCCTGTGGTCATGTATGGATTTGAGAGTTGGACTGTGAAGAAAGCTGAGCACTGAAGAATTGATGCTTTTGAACTGTGGTGTTGGAGAAGACTCTTGCGATTACAAGGAGATCCAACTAGTCCATTCTGAAGGAGATCAGTCCTGGGTGTTCTTTGGAAGGAATGATGCTAAAGCTGAAACTCCAGTACTTTGGCCACCTCATGCGAAGAGTTGACTCATTGGAAAAGAGTCTGATGCTGGGAGGGATTGGGGGCAGGAGGAGAAGGGGACAACAGAGGATGAGATGGCTAGATGGCATCACTGACTCGATGGACGTGACTCTGAGTGAACTCTGGAAGTTGGTGATGGACAGGGAGGCCTGGCGTGCTGCGATTCATAGGGTTGCAAAGAGTCAGACACAACTGAGCAACTGAACTGAGCTGAACCATCTGGGTTCTCTTGCTATCTCTGAGTGATGTATCAATAAGAGGAAAACTATTAATTAAAGATGTAATTATTAAATCCACACCAACAATTCAGTACACTTAACTTTTAATAATGGCATTATATATTATACACAGAGCAAACCAATGTATTAATAAGTAGTACATAAATTGTACTCTGGTTAAAATTCAGATTTGTGCTAGTGTGCTACAGGTTTATTAAGTTCCCTGAAGTATTACTCTCAATAAACTGAGTTGGTAGCAGGAGACTCAGCTGGTCTATGAAGTGGCTAAAAGCCCCACTGCTTCCCTATATCCTCCAATTAAGGCAGGTCTGATAAATTTAGTGACTTCTGAAACCTCTGGGTCTCTATGTAACACGTCTCCCTGGTGTCTGCTGCTAAGTCGCTTCAGTCGTGTCTGACTCTGTACGACCCCATAGACGGCAGCCCACCAGGCTCCCCCGTCCCTGGGATTCTCCAGGCAAGAACACTGGAGTGGGTTGCCATTTCCTTCTCCAATGCTTGAAAGTGAAAAGTCAAAGTGAAGTCGCTCAGTCGTCTCCGACTCTTTGTGACCCCATGGACTGCAGCAGACCAGGCTCCTCCATCCACGGGATTTTCCAGGCGAGAGTACTGGAGTGGGGTGCCACTGCCTTCTCCAACCTTAAAAAATAAAGTCAGAACAGTGGAACAGGACAAAAAAATCAAATAAATAGCCCTATGAGTATCCCCAAATCCTCACACCAGGATTAAAGAGGCTAATAATCAGAAGGTTAACCAGAAGGTTAAGCAGTTCAAGAGAATGATAATGGGGTTATGAGGCTTTTCAGGGGCTCAAATGAGGTATGGCTTTGTTGTTATTCATTATTACCCTCTAATAGTTGGGAAGCCTGGCAGCATTTCATTCCCCACCAGCTGGGAAGTTTTAGAGGTATATTTATTCTGTAATAGAGGTGGAAAGACTAGATTCTAGCTTTAGTTTTTTTTTTGGCGTCACCTGAAACACAGGTGTTTCAAAGAGTTGGTGTGAATAAGTTGTTCCTACTATAGCAACTCTCTTCAAAGCAGAGGGAAAAAAATTCCAACTGTGAGTTGGAACTTGAAACAGTTCTTTTAAAACCACCTCAGGATTTGCACATACACTACTGCTGCTAAGTCGTTAAGAGTTGTGTCCGACACTTTGTGACCCTATGGATTGTAGCCCACCAGGTTCCTCTGTTCATGGAATTTCCCAGACAAGAATACTGCAGTGGGTTTCCATTTCCCCTCCAGGGGAATCTTCCCCACTCAGGAATTGAACCCACAGCTCCGGCACTGCAGGTGGATTCTTTACCACTGAGCCATGGGGGAAGCCCTAAAATACATAAGGCTAGAGCAGTCCCTTCATGGCTACATACAGATACTAGGAGATACTAGGAGATGTGCCTACATAAAGATACTAGGAGATACTAGGAGATGTGCCTGCTACTTTAGGGCATAACAGGGGAGTAGTCTTTGTGCAGAGTCTTAGTCACTGGGCCACCAGGGAAGACCCAAGGTGAGTGGTTGTGGGATGATAGGTTGAAGGAGGAAATTATGTCTTTCTAATTAATAAGAAGAGTTTGGTTAAGGTAATGGAAAAAGTAGTAAGAAAGCTATAATGTAGATGCAGTCTGGATGGAAGGCTTGGAGGTACTGGCGAGATGTATATAGAATAGATTTTCTGTATACATCCTGAAACACAGGTGTTTCCAAGAGCTGAAAAAAACCTAAATGCCAAAAAAAAAAACTAAAGCTAGAAGAGACCAGGTAAGAGAATATGAGGTACTGAGGTTGACAACCCACTCTTCATTAACAGTTAACATTAAAAAAAAAACAACAAAAAAAAAACTTCTCTATAAATGGGCTAGGTAGTTACTGATCAACCATTCCGAAAGTCCATTTGTCATGAGGACTTGCTAATACCATCTGTTCACAGCTGGCTTGGCGCACTTTGCATCACAAAGTCCATAGGAGTTTCCATTGTCTTCCAACTTCACTAAGTTCTACTTCATCTATAAGGCCTTTCCTTAGTACTTTTTTGCACTTGCTAAGTACTGTTCTATCTTTCACAATTTATTCCTCAAAATAACTCTATGGGGTGGCTGTTGCTCATTTGCTCAGTCATGCCCAACTCTTTGCAACCCCATGGAATGCAGCACACCAGGCTTCCCTGTCCTTCTGCATCTCCTGGAGTTTGCTCAAACTCATGTCAATTGAGTCAAGTGATGCCATCCAACCATCTCAACCTCTGTTGTCCCCTTCTCCTCCGCTTTCAATCTTTCCCAGCATCAGGATCTTTTCCAATGAGTTGGCTCTTCGTATCAGGTGGCCAAAATATTGGAGCTTCAGTATCAATCCTTCTAATGAATATTCAATATTGATTTCCTTTAGGATTGACTGGTTTGATCTTGCAGTTCAAGGGACTCTGAAGAGTCTTCTCCAATACCACAGCACAAAAGCATCAATTCTTCGGCACTCAGCCTTCTTTATGGCACTACTAAATATTTTCATTTTACTAACTGGGAAATTGAGGCACAGAGAGGTGTTAAGTAACTTGTCCAAGAAAACACAAGTAAAAGGTAAAGCCGGGATTCAAATCTAGGTTGTCTGGTTCCATGCTCTTTGCCACTATGATAGATTTTCTATTACCTCAAGCTAGCAAAAATGCTGACAAGGTTGGCCTTGGACTGATCAAAAGATTTTGAAATAATCAGAAGATAGGGAGCTTGTTCCCATTTTATGACATGACAGTCACTGAGCTCAAGATCGCTCTTGTCAGGCAGGAGAACTAATGGATGATGAGAGCATGGTAAGGAGAAGGAGCAGAGAATGGGACTGATTTTAGAGTGCTGTTATTTAGGCTCTAACCAAGAACAGATATTGGAGGAGCCATCAAGGCTTTGAAGGCAAAGAAAGGGAGATACTTGCTTGTCAATTTCCTAATAATCCTGCAATGACAGTCAATTTTCAATATTCCCATGTTTGAGCCGGCCAATCAGTCTATGACTTAGATTGTTTCCACCTCTTAGACAAAAGAGAATAAAGGTAAGAATAAACTCATTACCCAGCTCCTAGAGTCAGTAAGAACCAGGGGAGTTTATAAACTATTACAAATAAATGATTGCTATAGATAAAGGCTATGCAAATGTCATAAGAAAGCACTACTATATAAGCACTTTAATAATAGAGTTAATCATTCTGGACAGCTCAAGGTGTGCATATGTGTGAAAATCTGTGATGTGGTCTTATATTAAAAACTACCCTATTGGGTTCAAAAACTCTCACAATTAAAGTTCAGAACTATAGTGGGTTGACCTGCCTGCTTAACTGAAGTCTGAGAACACATTTAATGTTCTATGTGCAATGAGCAACTGAGGTTGTGTAAGAAACTATTAATGATGTGTTAAAAGCTTTCTGAAAGCAAAGTAAGGGTATTTAGCTAGTTTAGCTGAGTTGGGAGAAGAAAATGGAGAACACAAATTATTTCCTCCAGAATGAATATAGACAGAAAGCTTTGAAAACACAATTTTAATCCCTGACTTCAGATATTAAAACGTGGGCAATTCTTTCTTCCACTTCATACTGGACAAAGACCAACTAAACCAGATTATAAAAAAGAACTCTTGCAATATTAAATATCAAGTAGGAGACACGTTGGCCAACAATTTAACAACCATTTAAAAAAGAAAGTCTTCCATCTTCATGCAATATAAGTTAGAACAAATATGAAGATCAGGTGACTTTTCCAAAAGGACACAGTGAATTTTTGGTTTAACGAACTATAGTATGTAGATACCCAAGTTTGGTTCCTAAAGCCACAGATTCTCTATGAAAAGTCCAAGAATGACAGATAAAACATGCTTAAACTGATGTTAAGCACTAATTCTGAAATCCTGCCATTCTTGTTGGAAGGAAAATCTTTTAACCATAAATATGCGAGACTTAATAGGTATCATTTTCCTCACATTTTTTCCTTTCAAAATCAGGTCCACAGAGGGAAATTTCAATTGAGATCTCAGATATGTAATGGCCTCAGAAATAAAAATGAGGGGTATTAAATAGCATGAATAAGGAAAAATCTGCTTTTGGGATATTGTTGATTTCAAACAATGCTTTCCACGTGAAAGAAAAACAGCAATGCATCACAGAGAAAATTGCTTTCTCGTAACAAATGGTCAGCTCTAAATCTCATCATCTTTTTTGCAACAAAAAGCATGGGCGCCTTTGCAACTAGAAAAAAATTGGTGTGTGCTTCAATTAGAATCACTGACCTTTTCTGAAGCATGCCTGTGCTTCTCTATAGAAATCAAGGAATAAAAGGTCATGGTGTTAAAATGCTTGAACATAACAATCTCTTTCCCAGGCTAAGGCAAATTCCTCTTCTTTTTAAGGTAACTAATTTGTTGTTAGAATGTCAAAAATCAAAAAAAAAAAAAATCAAAACCACCTTTAATTCGAAATTTTAAATTGACTAAAAAAAGTCAATTCTACCATATGAAAAACAAAACAAAACAAAAAAACCCCAAACAGAAAACTGTTAAACTGTCATTCTATATCCTGTTCCAGAAGATTCTGTTCACTGAGTCCTTGTCACTAAAGCTATAACCACATAAGAAATGACACAAAAAGCATCCTAGAATATGTGATATTATTTCAAACCTCAGTCTTGTCTTTTCAAAGTGCCCTACAGAAGGCAAAAGCAAGTTTCTGTATCTGTCAAATGTTGGTAGTAGAGTCTGGGATTACTAATCTTTTGTCATCATAGCCCCCCAAAGCAAATAAATGCAGAGATACACAAACCCAGACATTAAGAGCAAGGAACAGAAGCAGAATTAATGACCAAAATAGTCACTACTTTTTCTGGACATAATATATATATACTTGAGAGAAGAGTCTCTCACCAAAATGAGAAACATTTTACTTCTCCAAATTTTTTTTTTAATTAATGAAGAGAAGGGACAAATTCTTCAACCCCCACTTAACCCCTTCAGAGGATAAAGATGCACATATCAGTTGTATAAACTGCCTCATGCTTCTTACTGTCAACGGGTCCTCAAATTAGACCTATCCACCCTTTCTTAGGGCTTCCCTGGTGGCTCAGCTGGTAAAGAATCCACCCACAATGCAAGAGACCTGGCTTCGATCCCTGGGTTGAGAAGATCTTCTGGAAGAGGGCATGGCAATCCACTCCAGTATTCTTGCCTGGAGAATCCCCATGGACCGAGAAGCCTGGTGGGCTGCAGTCCATGGGTTGCAAAGAGTCGGACACAACTGAGCAACTAAGCACACATACCCTTTCGTAACGGGTCTGAAAAACTTACTTCTATGTCCAACAATTTGGTTTCAAATGTCCTTCACCCACAGAATTTGAGAGCAACTTACTCCAGTCTGATCTATTGTAAAGGTGCAAGAATGATGTCATTAAAACCTGAGAGTAGATTGCTATCAGCAGTATAAACAACCACAAACAGCATTCTGAAGGGAGGACAAGCCTCTCAATATGCCAAGCTACAGATGCTTCCTTAATACACCTCCCCAGTGCCACCCATCACAGTGAAATTCATTTTTGGTTGAAGATTTTAAAAAGCTAAGTTATTAAAAGGAATAGGGCAGAGAGGATTCAAAATATACAGAGAACAAAAATCTAGAATAACCTGAGAGGTATATCAAAAGTCTGTTTCTGAGTATTTTCTATGGCAACTGGGAAGAGACGAAAGCTAAAACAATGGTCCATTTAAAGGCATCTGCCTCCTCTGTCAAGATATAAGATCTGCTATGTATCAAATTATATTTTAATGAATTTGGGGGGAAAAGATATGAGTACCTTATCCACTTGTTCTAACATTTATGGAAATACTCTACATGCAAGTAGATGTACCACCTTCAGCACTGTTCCATACTGATATTTCATTAGAATAGCTATACAAAAAGGGTTATATGGACCCACAAATAGAAACCAGAAACCGCCTAAAATTTTGTGAAAAAATATGGAAAATATATCTATCCTGAAGAGAAGTGAAAGTTGTTGTCATGTCTGACTCTTCGCGACCCCATGGACTATACAGTCCATGGAATTCTCTAGGCCAGAATACTGGAGTGGGTTCCCTTCTCCAGAGGGTCTTCCCAACCCAGGTCTCCCGTACTGCAGGCACATTTTTTATCAGCTGAGCTATCAGGAAAGCCCCATATCTATCCTACTAATATGCAATTGATCTCATATGAATTGATGTAGGAAAATGTTTTATTCTATGAAAATTTTAAGTTCCAGGTAAGTCCTCCAAACTCTTCTTTTGTGAGAGAGTGAAGGAGGGCAGGGAAGTTTTCATACATAAGAAAATGTGGTTAATATCTCTATGTAAACTTGATTACTCTGGTATTATAATTATTTCACAATCATCAATCATCTCTTTTGAACCATGAACTCCTTAAGGGTAACAGCAATTGCCATTATACTTGATACTACCTGCTGGTACCTCTTTCCTGAGGGTAAAAGTTCTAAAGTTAAGGCATAAAATGAATACCAAGTATCACAAAAAAAAGTCACCTGGGAAGATACCATGTTGGAGACCAACATATCAAACTCTCATTAAATTCAACAGTACTGTATTCTCTGGTATTGGAACAGAGTGCTGTTTTCTTTGACTGAACTCCATATGAAACAGATGGCTTGTGTTAAGAGGTCATGCCACATAAAAGTACCTCTCTTAACACCAGTATCACACTCAGTTTGGTGAAATGCTCTCACTGTGGGAAGCATATGGGAGCTGAAACTAACTGAGGGTACAGTACATCTTGATTTCTGTCTCATACTCATTCTGGAAAAGAAGGTAAATGAGTGGAATTGGGCACAAACTAAATTCTCTCTCTTTTAACCATGTTAAATTAAAAAAACTGTGTTGCATATGTTTCAGTTTAAATGCAGGACTGTGACTCCACCGTAAGTTCAAAAACTCACTGTTGAGAGAATGAATGATGCAGAGATTTGGGGTGATTAGCTCAAGGCAGAGTCAAAGGAAAATATCTTTAAACTTCTCACATCTGACTCTGAATTCTGCTTTTTCCACTGCTGATGTGCCAGCATGAAAATAACATTGGAATTTGAGACCTAAGAAATATATTCTCATTTTCTAAAGTTTAGGTGTTGACATTTTTAAGATTTAGTTAATTTGGCCATCAAAAAACATTTATAATGGATTTATATGAAGAGCATCAACATGATTTGGGTAGCATGGCTGCCATTTAAAGAGCTGGTAAGTGGAGGAGTAAGCTTTTCTCCTATCTTTTCTAGACTATGGTTGGTCCCACTGCTATGCTCAAAAACCTCTTAATTCAATTAAGCACATTCCCAATGTTATGCAACTATCACCACTTCTGATCTAGAACTTTCTCAACACCCCAATAGAAATTCTTTGTTAAGTTTATTGAATACACTTCTGATTCTGTCATTCCTCACCACAAAAATCCTTCACTGGATTCTAAAGTGCCTACTGAATAAAGATGAATTTCCTTAGGTCGGCATTCAAGGCCCTCCATGACTTGGCTCCAACTAGCTTAATTTCTCACTATTCACACATTCTAAATTCTAGTCATTCCCTCAGTTCAGTTCAGTCGCGCAGTCGTGTCCGACTCTTTGCGACCCCATGAATCGCAGTATGCCAGGTCTCCCTGTCCATCACCAACTCCCTGAGTTCACTCAGACTCACGTCCATTGAGTCCATGACGCCATCCAGCCATCTCATCCTCTGTCGTCCCCTTCTCCTCCTGCCCCCAATCCCTCCCAGCATCAGGGTCTTTTCCAATGAGTCAACTCTTCACATAAGGTGGCCAAAGTACTGGAGCTTCAGTTTTAGCATCATTCCTTCCAAAGAAATCCCAGGGTTGATCTTCAGAATGGACTGGTTGGATCTCCTTGCAGTCCAAGGGACTCTCAAGAGTCTTCTCCAACACCACAGTTCAAAAGCATCAATTCTTCGGTGCTCAGCCTTCTTCACAGTCCAACTCTCACATCCATACATGACCACAGGAAAAACCATAGTCTTGACTAGACGGACCTTAGTCGGCAAAGTAATGTCTCTGCTTTTGAATATACTATCTAGGTTGGTCATAACTTTTCTTCCAAGGAGTAAGCGCCTTTTAATTTCATGGCTGCAGTCACCATCTGCAGTGATTTTGGAGCCCAAAAAAACAAAGTCTGACACTGTTTCTACTGTTTCCCCATCTATTTCCCATGAAGTGATGGGGCCAGATGCCATGATCTTCGTTTTCTGAATGTTGAGCTTTAAGCCAACTTTTCCACTCTCCTCTTTCACTTTCAACAAGAGGCTTTTTAGCTCCTCTTCACTTTCTGCCATAAGGGTGGTGTCATCTGCATATCTGAGATTATTGATATTTCTCCCAGCAATCTTGATTCCAGCTTGTGTTTCTTCCAGTCCAGCATTTCTCATGATGTACTCTGCATATAAGTTAAATAAGCAGGGTGACAATATACAGCCTTGACGTACTCCTTTTCCTATTTGGAACCAGTCTGTTGTTCCATGTCCAGTTCTAACTGTTGCTTCCTGACCTGCATACAGATTTCTCAAGAGGCAGGTCAGGTGGTCTGGTATTCCCATCTCTTTCAGAATTTTCCACAGTTTACTGTGATCCACACAGTCAAAGTCATTCCCTAGAAGATGTTAATACTTACTCCATTCATTTGGAATATCCATCCTCCTCAATGTTACGGATCCAAATCCTTCTCATCCTTCAATACTCAACTAAAATGTCTTCCTACATGAAATCTTCTTATGGTTTTTCCTGTGTGAGGCAATCTCTTCTTTTAAATCTTCTGACACAATCTACCATACATAATAGTTATTTCTTTAGTTCTTATCTCACCCCACTGACTCGAAGGAGAACATTTTTCTTGAGGGAAAACATTAAGAGGCAGTAGTGAGTTAAGAGCATTCTTGACCCACCAGACCAGTCAACACGGATTCACATCCCTTGATCAAGTTATCTACCTCTCTGAGCTATAGTTTCTTCGCCTTTAAAATACGAATGAAGTATTGAGAATAATTTCCGACACACTAAATCTTAAAAAATTAAACAATTCATCAATTTATCTCTATAACCTCCACAGGGATTAGTATTAATACAGTGTTAAATATATTACAGTGCTAAATGTTTGGCCACATGAATAAATAAAGCTGAGGAGATATTGACTAAGGTGGTTAAAGTTAAGAATTTTGCTGTTCTTGGATTGTTCTACCTAACTTTTCCTCTGTTTTGCCTTTCTAAGTGTCTGTCTTAGGCTTCAGTGCTAAGGAGCCAGAACTGGTGATGGTGGGTAAATGAAAGTTTTTGTTTAAAAACATCAAATGCTTTTCAAGTAATCAGCTTGGAAACTAAAACGGGAAAGAGTGAAAATCAGATCCTCAGCGCTCTGAGGATATGTAGATTTTTTTCCATCACTGTACTTTCCAATCTATATTATTTATATGATTGTATCATCCACTAGATTACAAACCTGTTAAGTCAGACACTACTTATTCAACAAATATCTATTTAGCACCTACTATATGTTAGGTATTGTTTTAAGTGCTGGGAACACAACAGTGAGTAAAACAGAAAAAAACTCCTGGTTCTAGGAACACAGTGATGCTTATGTTTATGGAATAAATGAAGAGGGAATTTTAACAATATGGAAATCTTCAAAATTCTTAAGATGTAGATTTCTGGTCCTCGCTGTTACTTTTGCTGCAGAAAGAGTGCACTTATATCTGAATTTACACATTTTATTTTGCTTGTTCTTAGCTTTTCACTGGCTCCTAAGGTTCCCTGAGGGTTACAGAGCTCTTTCATAGCACTAGGGAATTACATATTGTGTATATAAAATACAGTCTACTAATACTATCAATTAAACTACTGCATCTGGGAGTAGTTTATTCGATAGTATTACATTACTGCCTACCACAAGACTTGGCTGAAATGGATACGTAGGTTCCCTCGCTGCCTTTATGACAAGAAATTCCTGTTTAAACATTGCCCACACAAGCCAAACCTATTATTCAAGTAGGGACACTTCAGAAAGTAAAAGGAGAAACTTATTAATACCAGGACATCAGGTAAAATCCAGGAGTCCTGACAAACTGCAGCACACTGTCATCTCGTTAGACTTCTCATTTCTACTGGTTTTAGGCTGTAATTGTTTCTAGCACAGAAGACTTATACCATGCATATTCTTCTCCATAAAATGTTAAGACTGTGTTTCAAGTTAAAAAATAATTTTTCTTAGTTATTAGAGAATATATTTTTTGGTGGATATATTGACTTTAAAACTATGAAAACACAAAAGATAAAAGAAACAGAGGTCAGGGTAGAACTTATTGCTCTTTCCATACCTGATTCATCTGCTGAACTCTGTAGGAAGATTTGTAAACAGTTATAATCTAGATACTGTCTTTTTAAAAGTTGCATAAGGAGTTATTTAAAGATGCATGGTCTTTCAAACCCAAGCTACATTTTTGGTGGGCACTGATATAGTCATTTTATTATAGTTTTAGTGAAAATGGATGATTAACTGCATGATATACACATTGACACTTATTGTACACTTGATTACATCAAAATGTTCACAGACCTCAGATATTCTCAAATGATGTTAACTATTCTATTAGCTTTAAAAAGATCTGGTTTAAAATATTGCCTGCTGAAACTTACATATGTACTATAACATCCCAATTTTCTAGTCTTAGAAAAAAGTGTAATGATATGGTACTCTACATTTAAGATTACTAAAGATTATTTCTTTCCCTTTATATATATTTTTGACTCCATAAATGGGCTTTCATTGATGAAATATCAGACATCCATTAGATGCCTAGCAATATATGTATTTAGAACTTACCTAAAACAACAGAGCCTCCGAAACAGTTTCTTCAAAGCACAGTTCCAAGATCACATATTTAAAATTCAAAACATCTATTCTAAAAGCCTTCAACTTAAAAAAAAAAAGCACTGTCTAAAACCATATTTAATGTATATGCCATGATTCTGAGATACTACAGAGGGAGCTGCTGGCACAGATGGATAATGTATTACACTGAAATCAAATAGGAACTTGAAATCCTATTAATCATTCAATACTTTTGTGTTTTAGGCAGAAGTTTTCTTATTTTTCAGAGGGAAACTGAGGGAAATTTTTTTTTTTTTGCTTTGGCTACAACAAATTTATTTGTATTAAAAAGCACTGGACACAGAAAATGTTCTATTTAGGATATTAGAAAAATCAGGCAGAGCACATATGCAACTAAGGCATTTCTTACGTTTCCATTTAGCTGTTCTAAAAATGTAATTTCAGTATTTTTGTACCCCAAGCTTCACCATCTTATTAAAAAAAGTCTTTATAATCCTGTGGCAGCTTTGGTTTAACACTTTTTATGTTAACAGGATTTGTTTTTTTCCCAAATGGCACAACCACTGAAAAGCACCTTTTTCTCTGTGCATCATTCTACATATAGCTAAAAATTGTACAACAGGAAAAAGAATGCCGAGGTTTTAGGTTTGAAGGTTTTTCTATCTGTAGCCAGTATTAACTGTGAAAGCACAGGTGTCAATCTTTTAACCTAAAGGTAAATAAAGTAAAACATTTAAGTAAATGGTGTACTAGAGGGTTCCACAAATATTTCATGACAAAGGCTTTTAATACAAACACTTATGAACAATTTTAGGGAAAGGAATTTCATAGAAACATTCTGCTAGCTAATGAAATGGCTGAAATCAGCTACCAATAGCTATTACATCACTTATGCCACCCATGGTTTTAAACCGTAACGGTGCTAAATTTTCGCTGCTCTTTAAGTACATGAAATAATAATGAATCTAGGATCTCCCAGACTCAAATTATGAACAATAATAAGCATTGAGAATTCCTACCTCATAATAGTAAACATTTTAAAGGAATAACAAACCCAAGTATAAAAAATTCATGCCTGATGTAAAGAATTCATGCTTGAACCATTACACAAAACAGACAAGAATATAATGAATTAGCTACGTTTTCAGTGAAGAAAATCTGCAAATACTTGGTATTTATTAAAAATACCCATATTCACCAATTATCTTATATGAAAACATTCTTTCCCCGCAGATGGCCTAAGTGCAATAAAGGGTTAACAGCAGCTCTGGGTTGCCCCAAACTTACACATTCCATAAGTCTTTAGGACTGGCCCCTGAGAAATAACCTTTGAACTCTTGCAATATCCTGCCTCATAAGAATGTCTTAGCATACTTGATGCTTTGGCCACACCAGATGGCTTATGCTAACAATGTGATTTATGGTGAACACCTGTTTTCGTTCACCTGGGGCCCTGGGCCAGCTGTATTAGTTCAAACTCTGGGTGAGAAAGGAGGAGGGCTAGAGACTTGAGTAGCTAAGGTGAGTCCTGAAGACTCCCTGACCTCCAACAAAAACCCTGGACACCAAGGCTAAGGTGAGCTTTGCTGGTCGATAACACTTTACTCCTGTTGTCACACACTTTTGCTGGGAGAATTAAGCACTATCTGTGCAGTTTCACTAGGAGAGCACAACTGGAACTTTGTGCCTGGTTTCCTTGGACTCTGCCTCATGTAGCTTTCTCCTTTGCTGATTTTAATCTGTATCCTTTTGCAGTAATAAACTATAACCATGAGTAGAACAGCTTTCCTGGGTCCTTGAGTCCTTTCATCAAATCATCAAACCTGAGAGTAATCTTGGGGACCTCTGACACACCTGAAAATCCAGTAAAATTCTTATTTAATAAAGAAAATTTCATTTCCAAACAGGCAGAAATGATTTTACACACTCACAGGAATGCCTTCTAATATATGGATTCCCTTCCCACCAACAGAAAGGATAAATAAAGGTGGTGGCTTCCTGGCCAAACATAGAAAGTTACTTGTGCTGAATGAAACAAGTACTGCCCTCCTCCTACCAGCTTCCTTCTTTTCTTCAATCAGGAGCCATGTTATAGCCAGAAAGTCTAGGAAATGTAATCATTAATGCTCTTACATCAGTTGCTGCTACTAACCTATAGCTGAGAAGAAAAAAAACTTTCTCAATCCTCCCATCCTTAGGTTAATTTTATATACTTAAAAAAAAAAAAAGATTTCTTGCAGCATTCGGACTGAACTGGTATCCCCTGCATTGTCTTTAACCAATGTACCACCACAGAAACCCCTAATTGTTTATATACATTTAAAGAAAAGGTATGTCAGAACCATCTTGCTTGGCCCAAGATCTCATTTTTGAATACTAAGAGGTTTACAAAGACACTATCAGCCAGGAGCTGGTCAAAGGTCAGTCATTTCTTGAGAATGTGTAGCAGTAGGGCACCCCAAGTTCACTGAGTTAACCCTTTACTGCACAGAGGGATGAGTTCCATAAAGGACTAGTAGGTTGAAGTATCACCAAGAATTATAGTATTCAAAGAGCTCTCTTTAATTTTCACCTTACCCAAGTGGTTAAAAAAATAAAAAGAGAGATCAGTATTATCTTCTTGACTGGCAGTTGTTGTACAGTGACAAAGGACTTTACCAAATTCTGTTACAACACAGCTGCCTCAATGGTTTCATCAGCTAAAAATGAATACCAATACCTATCTCACAAGGATGTGGGGATGAAGTGAAACATCTATTCATAAGTCTTGTTTTGTGGTATCACCACTCAGGATATATTGATAACATTGAGCTTTTCCAGATACTTAGGATTTCAAAATTACCTGGTTCTAGGTACTCAACCACTTCTGCAAGGATGAGATTTAATATACTTCAAGGCATGAACCCCAGAAGGTGCTAGAGGAACAAATTAATTAAAAAGTTGTTCCCTTCTTTCACATTCCCTGGTTAGGATACATTTCTTCAAAATAGTCAATGTGTGGAGGTTGGAGTATGTCAAGGGCAGAGAGTACCTGGGGAAAGGGAAAAAAAAAAAAAAGCAAAATTTAGAGGAAAAAAAAAAAAGAACCAAAATATGACATAAATGCAAAAAAGTACTCTTAACTCATTAATGATTTCAGGCTTCATTATAATTGCCCACTAAGATGAACTAAATTTATCAATCAAGAAACACGGAAACATTAAGACAGGCTTTGTAAAATTACTATCAAAGACAATTTTAGCTACACCAATAGGAGAGAGGCAATTGGGATATGCTACATGCTACCAGAACACCTGCACAGGAGAATGCTGGAAAGAAACAGGATTTGCTCTAAGAGCCTGAGAGCTCTATCTATCATTCATCCTTTATTCCTCTGTTCAAAAATGTTTACTATGTGTATTTTATCTGGTAGGCACTTTGGGAGGCTCTTCAGTAAAACTGATGAATAAAAATAACCACCCCACTCTCTCGACTAGGGGAGAGGAAGGCATTAAATAGTTAACAAAAACGGAGCTGTGACATTTATTATTATGAAGGAAAAAAGTACAGAGCAGTGGAAGAAAAAGCTTCCCTGAAGGAACACGAAGAGTGGCAGGGTGAATAGGAGTTGGTCAGGCAGTGTAAAAGCATTGAGGCAAGAACGAACCTGGAGAATTCTAGAAACAGAAATGCCAGTGCTTATGGAACACAGAGGGTGGGAGGAAAGCAGACTAGGATAAAACAGAAGAGAAAGGCAGGATTATATCACACAAAATCTCTAAATTATGGTAAGGGTTTTGGATTTTATTCCAAGTTACAGAAAAGGAAGTCACTAGGGTGGAAAAAAGAAAGACTTTAAGGTATCTGAAATTCAATTCCTTTATAAAAGCTGCACACCAGCAATGTGACTTCTGCCATAGAAATGTAACAAATAGGCCTTCTTCCCCTACCAACTGTCTACCAACTCCTTTAAGCTCCTTCTATGATGTGACACCTAAGGATTCAAACCTATCTTGCTAGTGAGAAATATCAAGCTCAAAGGATACAGAATAAGGCATTTAACAGAAAATAAATTGTTATTTATTTAGTAGTACAAATTCGTATCTCATGCTGCTGCTGCTGCTGCTGCTGAGTCGCTTCAGTCGTGTCCGACTCTGTGTGACCCCATAGACGGCAGCCCACCAGGCTCCCCCGTCCCTGGAATTCTCCAGGCAAGAACACTGGAGTGGGTTGCCATTTCCTTCTCCAATGCATGAAAGTGAGAAGTGAAAGGGAAGTTGCTCAGTCGTGTCCAACTCTTAGCAACCCCATGGACCGCAGTCTACTAGGCTCCTCTGCCCAAGGGATTTTCCAGGCAAGAGTACTGGAGTGGGGTGCCATTGCCTTCTCCCATTATCTCCTGATCTTTAGCTTAGTTTTTCAAGAAAAAATTTATTATGGAGAACTTCAAACATATAAAAGTGGGTAGAATGATATAAAAGAATACTCATGTAATCAAGACTTGGCCTTAGTAGTTATCTACATGTGACCTTTCTCCATTCATCTATACCCTCCACTCTCCCTGTATAATTTTAAAGAAATTATCAGCTGTACATCAGTAAGCATCTCTAAAAGCTAAAAACTTTTAAAAAGTACAATGAACAAATCTGAAAATTTAATGTTTCTCAACACCATTAAATACCCAGTGCTCAAATTTCTAAGTTTCTTATTTTCCGGGGGGGAGGGGGGTGTTAATCTAAATTAGGAGCTAAAGAGGATTTACATATTATGGTTGATGCATATTAGCAAGTTTTGCCTATAAATGTCTCCTCTTTTCCCCTTGCGATTTATGTATGGAAGAAACTTTGTTCATTTTACTGTTTTTACTTATTTGGCTGTGGCGGGTCTTAGTTGGGGTACACAGGATCGTCGATCTTTAGCATGTGAACTCCGAGCAGTGGCAATGTGGAATCTAGTTCCCTGACCAGGAATTGAGCCAGGTCTTCTGCACTGGGAGCACAGAATCTTAGCCACTGGACCACCAGGGAAGTCCCTTGTTCATTTTAAAGGTTATTATTTTTTTAGCCAATAATTTGTTATTTTATAAAGTTTTTAATTAAATGAAACCTCCTTTATTGAAAAAGCCTTCACTAACTTAGGGCTTCCCTCATAGCTCGGTTGGTAAAGAATCTGCCTGCAACGCAAGAGACCTCGGTTTGACTCCTGGGTCGGGAAGATCTGCTGGAGAAGGGATAGGCTACCCATTCCAGTATTCTTGGACTTCCTTTGTGGCTCAACTGGTAAAGAATCCACCTGCAATGCAGGAGATCTGAGTTCGATCCCTGGGTTGGGAAGATCCTCTGGAGAAGGGAAAGGCTTACCCACTCCGGTATTCTGGCCTGGAGAATTCCATGGACTATACAGTCCATGGGGTCCCAAAGAGTTGGACATGACTGAGTGACTTTCACTTTCACTCACTTTAATATCAGTTAAGTATAAAGGTTTTAAAATAGTTTAGATGTTTATAAAGAGTATCCTTAGTTCATAAAGAATATCTATATTTCCTTTCTGAATTAAAATGTTTATACTTGGAAATCTTGGTATAAATGGAAAATAACATATTTTCCAGTTTCTTCAAAGAATAATTTTTACCATATGAAAGATAAATTACTTCATTTCTATATTTTTAAACACCTATAATTAGCTGGTGTCACAAATTCACATAAATTCATTTCTCATTATGTGACAGAACAATTTTTAATATGAATATTTGATGCTTTGAGGAAGGCAGTTAGAAATTAGTGTTTTACTTGATATCTTTTGGATCTAAGCTTTGTATCTGAACAACATACATCCTGTCTTGGGGGGAAACAGAATGCAGTGAGTGACAGCGTCCATTAGACAAAGCTATTTTACACTTCAAATCTATCTGCTATAATTAGAGGTTATCTAAAGGAAAGTGACAACCATACATTTTAAACCTTGATAGAGAAGAATGAGGCTTTCTTACTCCAAATTTTATGAGGCTTTCTGTAGAACAGCCATAAAATAGGGTTAAGACATTTGCACCAAAGCATTTAGCTGTGATTCTTGGCTTTGAAGGTATAATACTTTAAACTCTGTCTAGAATTTTTTAAATGCCCAATGTGTTATATTCCTGTTCTTTCTACCTCAAAATGTTTATCAGATGACAGCATTCAGTGTTTCCAGGTGGCAAAAACAGTGCTTAGAGATGATTCAGGAATCTCCGAAGTGATGTAAATGAGTTAAGTGAGAAGGAACATTGGCGGAGTTTCAAACCCCAGACTTAACGCCTGACTCACTATTTAAATAGTCCAAGTCCTTCTATCCCTCTATTATTTATGGGAATAAAGTATGTGAGATTAGCCTTATGATGTAAATAGGAGGTCACTTATAAAGAGTCAAAGTATCCCAAAATACCACAGACTCAAGACTCTGAGGATCTCAAACACACAAAAAGCAAGCTGATTTGTCTAATTAAAAAATGAACTAAAGCTCTGTCCTGAAATAATGGTCATTACCAGTGTCTCAGCACATTTCTCAAATCTTTTAACAGTTGGACAAAAGCTCATTGTGGTAGCTACTTTTCAGAATTTTAACCTCTGTGATGTTAGAAGATTCACTAAAATTGGTTACATTAGTAAATGGCTTAGTGGTTTTTTTTTTAGTTAACCCTTTATCAATAAAACAATTGCTGTAAATAATCTCAATCCATGTAAAGACTAAAAATGTAACTGTTTATGGAATTCAAAGTTAATTAATTCAAATCCCAAATTTAAGCAAAGGAGCTCCCACCACCTCTCCATTCTCTCACCTACTCCTACCCCAATAGATTTTAAGTTGTTTAAGGTAGAGAATGTTTTTTTGAGCTGTAAAATATACAGATTGTAGTATATAATCTGAATAATTTTTATACATATAAAGTATATAACATGATAAACTTTTATTCCATGGATAAAAGCTAGATCAAGAAATTAAGTATTTTTCAACATCTCAGAAGGTCCCCTTACATCCTCTCTTAGTCAAAACCCATACCTGCTCAGAAGTTACCACTATTCTCACTTCCATCACCATGGATTCCTTTTGCCTGTCCTTGAACTTTACGTAAATTAAATCATAAAAAATCAAGTCTTTGTATACGGTTTCTCTCATTTACTGTTATGCCTGTGAGATTCACCCATGTGTGAATCTTCATCCTTTTTATTGATGTGTGGGATACCATCATATCAATGGAATATAACACAAAGTATTTATCCAGAATACTGCTGGCAACCTTGGGGGTTGTTTCTAAATGTTATTATGAATAAAGCTGCTACGAACATTTCTGTACACGTCCTTTGGTAGATGTGTGCAATCATTTGCCTTGGGTATACCAAAGAGGAGAACTGCTGGGCCACTGGGCAGATGTATATTCAGCTTTAGCAGAGAACAACCAATTCTGACTCCGTGTTGACTGTTTCTTTGACTTGCTGTTCGTTGCTGTTGTCATTATAATCATACATCAACGACCTGTCTCAGAGGCTGGCCTTCTGCCTGACTGTTAAACTAAAGTGCCTTTGTTCAGCTCACAGAGATAATCTGACTCTGCCCACTGTGAATGGCTACAAGAGATTAACACATCTCTTCCACAGGCAGGCCATTCCAGTAGATGTTTTACAAGACTGATGGTCTTTTTTTACTTTACTCCCTCACTGGCTCTCCCTCTCTGTTCTGCCTTTTGACTTCAGTTCCTCAGCACTTTTCTCTCTGGTTCTATAAAAGAATCTGACATCTAGATCCCAACAAGATGGTTACTTTGAGACATTAGTTTGCCATCTTTTCGGTCAGTCAGCTTCAAGTCGTATTCCTGCCTCAGCACCTTGTCTCTGATTCATTGATCTGTAGTGCAAGGAGCAGGGCAAGCTTGGACTTGGTAACAAATAACCAGTTTTCCTAGGTGGTTTTACAAATCTACATTCTTACCAGCAACAATAAGCTTCAGTTGATTCACATTGTCGTCCACATTGGGTATTGTCAGTCTTTCACTTCAGCCATTCTGGTGGGTATATAGTAGTATCTCACTAATCTTAATTTACATTTCCCCAATGACTAACAACTTTGAGCAATTTGTCATAGGCTTATTAGCCATTTGGTTATCCTATTTTTGGTGAAATAATATTAAGTCTTTTACTGATGGGCAAAAATTTTTGATTTGGAGGAGCTCTTTATAAGATGTATAATGTTTGGATACAGAATTTACAGTCTGAAAAAACATCAAGTAAAATATTTATTTCTAATGGTTTTCCTCAAATGCTAAACATTTATTTAAAAAATTGTTCTATTACATAATAAATTCTGGAAACAAGTTTTTTGCTGGATGATGTCTGAGGTCTGTCCTTCTCTTAAACTTCTGTGTTGCACATACTTAGTCGCCTCAGTCATCCAATTCTTCGCAATCCTTGCCCACCAGGCTCTTCTGTCCATGGAATTCTGTCCAAGAATACTGGAGAGAGTTGCCATGCCCTCCTCCAGGGAATCTTCCTAACCCAGGGATTGAACCCAGGTTTCCTGCACTGCAGGCAGATTCTTTACCATCTGAGCCACCAGGGAAGTCCCTTAAACTTCTGATGAGCATCAATTTTTTAATGTCAATGGCGTCCTAGTTAACATTTTTCAAAAAAATGGTCAATGCTTTACTTGTCTAGTTAAGAAATCTTTGCTTATCTCAAAGTCGTGAAGACATTTTCCTGTGTTGCATTCCAGAAGCTTTGTTATTTTACCTTTCACATTTAAGTCTCTGATCCATTTTGAATTAACTCATGTATATATCATGAAGTAGACCTCTTTCATTGTTCTTGTTAGGTCGTGTCTGAATCTTTTGCGACTCTATTACTATAGCCCATCAGGCTTCTTTGTCCATGGGATTTCCCAGGCCAGAATACTGGAGTGGGTTGCCATTTCCTTCTCCAGGGGATCTTCCCCACCCAAGGATCAAACCCTTGTCTCCTCCATTGGCAGGTGGATTCTTTACCACTGACCCACCAGGGAAACCCAGATTTTTCCAAATGGGTATCTAATTGATTTTGGTTTATTGAAATGGCCATCTACTCCCCTCTGTATTGCAGTGGCACCTATCTTATAAATCAGGTGAACACATATGTGTATGTCAGTTTATAGACTCTATTCCATTTATCTGTCTATCCTTGTACTGCCTTGATTATTATAGCTTCATATGTTTCAATATCTGGATGTCTGAATCTCCAAATTTGTTTAACTTCTTCAAGATTGTCTTGACTAGTTTAGGTCTTTTCCATTTCCATAAACTTTAGAATGTTTGTCAATTTCCAAACACACATACACATAGAACCCTGCTGGGATGCTCATTGGGATTACCTTGAATATATAGCTCAACTTAGGTAAAGCATACATATTAACCACAGTGAGTATTTCAGTCCATGAATACAAGCTACTATATTATTATAAATGCATCAAGAGTACCACAAGATTTAGACAAAGACCAAACAAAACCAAATCCACTGATAAGTAACCTATTCTAATTATCCTTTGCCCTTTCATACTCCTTAGCAGCAGAACCATTAGCATTAATAATGTTTGTAGCCAAACAGCTTGTTGGCATTCAGAGAAGGGTCCTATTGGTATGATTCTTTTTCCTACTTATGAACCCAGAAAGGCCTTGTTTGAGTTTAGTTAGACTATACCAAGGAAAACAAATGATTCTTCTTTGCTTTCTCTACCTCCTCTTTGGCCTCCTCTACTCTAGAACTAAAAGGTTGGGAAGAAGTAACTCCAAGAAAGATCACTGAGGATATCACTCTAGACTTCAAGATTTCATATCTTTTTCCTGTCACTTTCACTTACTCACTTACTCTTCAATAGACTGTTTACCTACTGTTGCTTAGTGTTATTACCTAAGGACAAGAAAAACCTAAGAACTGTATAACAAGGGCTCATGGCAGGAACCAGTGGGTCTTAAGGAGGCTCTGGATGGGCTTTAGAGGACTAGTTAATGTCTAAAATGAAATAAAAATTGTGTGCATATGTATTTTTCCAAAAGAGGGTACCCAGCATTCATCAGGTTCTCAAAGACTGAAAAAACCCTCACTCACCCCTTTTCCATGCTGTTAAAATGACAACCATGTCTGTGAAGTAGAGAATATACAGTCACAGCTCAAATTCTGACTAGATACTACTGAGATGGTACTAAACTACTAAACAACATCGATCTTTAGAAAGTTAAACCCATTTCTGGCACACTAAGTTACTACATCACAGTGAACTTATCCTATAAGACGAAAAAACTTTAATGGAAAAACAATGTGTGTGTGTGTGTATCTCAATCAGTCAGATCACCTAAAATCAATAAATATGATACAATAACTTTGAAGGTTCTGTTCAAAAGAAAATCCAAAGTCTTCCAGGACTCTGCAGCTATTCCCTGACACATACAAAGTCATTCAAATTAAAACCCAACCTTCCTGTAACAGCCAGGTGAATCTTTCTAAATGCCATTTTCATCATGACATTCCTTTCTTCTTCTTCTAGTCAATCAAATATTAATCTCAAAAGGCTCATCTTAAGGTTTACCTTCTCCCTGTTAAAATCATCTTTGAGAGTCTAAGTCCAGGACAATTACTCTCTTTTTCTTAATAGTACAATACTTATCTGTCATCTTTCACCTGAGAAGCTTAAAAAAAAACAGTACTGCTACCTGTAATCTCAACCCCAGAGACTACAATTTAGTAGGTCGAGGATGAAACCCATGAATTTGCATTTTTTAAGACTTACCTCGTGATTCAAATATACTTTGAGGTTTGGTTGCCCAGCTTTTCACTCTGCACAGAGCAGAGTGTCCTGTATTAATGTTTAACCACGCAGGTAGTCCTCCCCCAGCACTGTTATCACAGTATTTATCACTTACTAAACTCCCTGAGGGTAGCAACCCCTAGAAGCTGATGGAGTTTAGGGATATAGGATGTGCACAATAAATGTTTACTGAAGTAATGAATATGGGCTCTGAAGCAAGACAGATTTAAATTCCAATCTTGTGCCACCTTAACCTTGGGCAAGTTACTTAACTCTAAGCTTTGGTTTCCCTCTCTGCAGAGTAGGGATAACAAGCCCTATCTGACAAGATTTTGACATAATATACGTAAAGCGTCTATATACTTTCTGACACTCAGTAACAAATGCTCAAGCATCTGGTCTACCTCCTTTAAAAAAGGACCATATTTTAAACTTTTCTTTTTTTTTTTTTTTGGTATTCTCCATATGACCTAGCACTACACTCTGTACACAGGACACAATTAATAAACATCTGTTGCCTTAACTACATCAACTACCAGTTGCCTCTTAGATTGGCATTCCACACATACCAGGTATGCTGGCCCAGAGATACTTCTGTAGATTTCAGAACATGGCATAAATTCATTATGTATAAAATAGTGGTGCCATGATGTCTTCAGCTCCAACTATCTGCCTCACTTTCGAACATTCCCCACAAGCACTCTTTTATGATAGAGCTCAGGAGCTCTGAACAGTAGTTGCTGTGTTAATATGTGTGATTTTCAAAAATGCAGTTTGTTTCTTTTCTTACACTACTCACTCTATCTCTGTAACTTAATTAGCTACTCTATAGGAATGAGTCATGAGCAAAGATAGTAATATATACAGATAGTGGCCTATTACACCATCCCTCCTTTATGAAAGAAGCCAAGATAGGTCTGAATATAATAAACCATTGAAACCTGTAGTAAGTGAATTTCTGATGCCACCTGCAAAATATTTCTTTCCCATGGATCCCTTTACTTGAGTTTCTGACAATGTATACATACGGTGTGTAACTCTTTGATGCTGGGCTGGTATTCACAAGGCAAATTTGAGAAATAAATAACAAAGCAAGCACTAGACATCGATCTAAAATCACTTCCAAAATTTCAGAACTAGTCATGAAATAGCAACCGGAATGATGTTTTGAAAGTTACTGAAACAAACACACATATTGTTAAGCAGTTCCAACTGAATAAATGACAAAACAATAACTTTCTAAAAAAGTTTAAGGAAAATGGATTGGGGGCGGGGGAATCAGTAAAATGAAATATGTCAAACCAAGGAGCTTCGAATAAAAACACATTATAAGTCTGATATTCCCAGTTTTACCAAATACTTCAAACTTCTATAAATTTTTCTCTTAAAGTATGATTCACACTTCTGCCAAAGTTCTTAAAGTTTCTGTGCAAACCAGCAGTCAGATTCACAAGCAATTATTATTTTCCTGACTTTTATTTCAGCAATTAAAACAGCACAGGTTGAGAACCAAATGCAGAATTTCAGGCAGTTTTTCTTTTCATATGAAATTGAAAACTAACAGTCTAACACTAACATCCACCAGGGAAATTTTACATATATCAAACTTTTAATTCAGGATTAGCTGAAGAGAAGCTCTCTCAAACCACTATGATTCTCTTTCCCCATGAGTCCTGACATCTCTAAGCAGAGCAATAAATAAGATAACCCATATTATCTTTAAGAGCTGTATATTTTTTTTTTCAGAGGAAAAACTGTTTTCTTATATCTTTAACTTAACTCTGATTTAAAATACTAAAAGATAAAAATAAGGCATTTAAAATCAGGGGCCAGTGACTTCTATTTAAATCACTCAGACTACATATTATACTCTATTATTACATCGACTATTAGTACTGTTCCCAAGCTAAGTTTTAACATTTGCTTTATATCAATTAATATTTATGTCAATCAATAAATCCTAGAATTCATTTAAATTTAAATTTGCTCCTTCACAGAAAAGGTCTGTTTTGTCTCAGGTTTCCAAATCCCTTAATATGGTAACGTACCCTTTTTAATGTACCCTTTTTAAGTGCTCTTTACTAACATAATTAAACATGCTTAGGAAATAGTTATCCCAAACACCAACTTCACTTACATTATCATGTTTAAAAAACACAACATCTTCAATTCCCGGAAGACCCTTTTGCAAGAGACCAGATTCTGGAAGACGTTGGGCATCTTTTTGAGTGCTACTCTCTTTCCATCTCTTGGATCTGTTACTGACCTAAAGACACAATATTTAGGGGGAGAGGAGAAAAAGAGAAATCAATTCCAAACTTTGCTCTTCAACGTTTCATCCTATGACAGATACCTTTATATTGAAACACTCAATATTAAATCCACTTAATAATGCTTAAGGTATCAGTGAGAAAGATTAAAAAAAAGTATAACCAAACAGAATGTTTAGCCCACCCAACTCATTTGCCATGCTGCTTCTTTTTTTAAATCCCTATTAAAACTTTCATCTTCTGGAGAGGTCACTTAGTGATACATCTGAGGTAGAAGGGCTATTAACGGCAAAGCTATTTTAAACATGAGGGGAAAAGTATAGAACATTAACATGATTGAAGTCAAGTTAGTTTTATGCTTTATTTTCAGAAGCAAACGTGGTCACTTTTAATTCAGTGTAGAGACTACAATCACAGTTATTTCTTATGTAAATGAACATCTTTTAGTAATACAGTTTCTAGGACATTTCAGGACACAAGCATGTCCCCTCATAAGTCTGAGTGGGAGTTTAGGGCTGTGGCATCTTGGTTATGATAACGTCTCCCCTTTTGTTTCTCAGTTCTTGGTATGATAGCTGCCTCCTGCGGTTACTCTCTTTTTAATAACTCAGTGTCTGCCTTTTCTCTCTTCTAGCCTTCTAACATCTATACTGCCAATTCCTTGCATTACAGTTCCCTGTGTTTGAAGTACTAAAATGTTTTCCATTTTTCTGACTGGACCCAACTGATACATATTAAGTCAAAGTTTTTGGTAATTATGGCCAATTGGCCATTTGGCTAACTGAGCTTCCATGAATTCATCTAAAGCTTTTTTTTGCCTTCTATCCTTCATGGATGACTGGTTGTCTTTGTAGAATTCATTCCTGTCAGATTTATTCTGCTAGATAATTATCACTCTCGGCTACCGTATCTTTCATTTTCTCTTTCATTCATTCAACGATTTCGTTCTTCTTCCTAGATTTCTATCATTTGGAAATCTGGTCTGTATGTCACCAATGCCTTTATCTAAGTTATTAATTAAAGTTTAGAACAGGATTGAGGACAAAGCTCTTCAACAGATATAATACTAGAAGCCATCTTTATTCAATTAGTTATTTACTTAAATACAATCACTTAGTTTATTTCTTCCTCTTGTCCAGGAGGAAATAAGACACTCATCAAATTACTTTTCTGAAAACAAAGCATTCCTTTTATTTTAACTGTCTAAAAATCACTCCAAACTTCTTTATGAATATCATCACTTCTTTACAAATTTATCTTAGTGATTGCTACTTCCTTTCCTGAGTTCTCGTTACCCTTAAATGGTGCATCCTAGTATTTTTAAAACAGCATGAGGACTCTACTTTCTCCCACTCACAAAAACTTTGGTAAAACAAGCATTATCATTTTTAACTCTTCAACACTTTGAAATGTAAGTCAACTACGCTAAGAGACCTAACATTTTTGACTGTTGTTTAAAAAAATACCAAGCAAAATCCACAACACTGCTTAGAATCCACATAATCCAGGAAAGCAAAGTACAAAGGAAACCAAATAAAATATTATATTGACTATTACATTCTTTTTGTATTTAAATATCTGGTACCTAGATACCAGAAGATAAAATGTCAGTGAAACAACAAGGAAAGGAAATCCTGGATCACACACTGCATAGTAGTCACTGCCTCTTGCTGCTGCTGCTGCTAAGTTACTTCAGTCGTGTCCGACTCTGTGCGACCCCATAGACGGCAGCCCACCAGGCTCCCCCGTCCCTGGGATTATCCAGGCAAGAACACTGGAGTGGGTTGCCATTTCCTTCTCCAATGCATGAAAGTGAAAACTGAAAGTGAGGCCGCTCAGTCGTCTCCGACTCTTTGCGACCCCATGGACTGCAGCCTACTCCTCCGTCCATGGGATTTTCCAGGCAAGAGTACTGGAGTGGGGTGCCATGCCTTCTCTGCACTGCCTCTTGAGTCTTCTTTAATGGAGGACAGTTAATTAGCATTCCTTTGTCTCTTATGACATTGCTATTTTGGAAGAGTACAGGCCAGTTATTTTGTAGACCACTCCTCAATTTGAGTCTGACATTTTCTTAAGATCAGATTCAAGTTGATGCTGTTGGCTGCTGTTGTGTCGACTCTGCAACCCCATGGGCTGTAGCCCGCCAGGCTCCTCTGTCCATGGCATTCTCCAGGCAAGAATACTGGAGTGGGAAGCCATTCCCTTCTCCAGGGGATCTTCCTGACTTGGGGATTTAACTGGGGTCTCCTGCATTGCAGGCAGTTTCTTAACCATCTGAGCCACTAGGGAATGTATTTTTTAACAGGAATGACCCAGATGTCTTCTCAGTGCACAACTTTAGTAGGCACATGAAGTTAGTTTTTCCCATGACTGATGATAACTGTGATCATTTGGATGAAGTGTTCTTTCAGGCTTCTACACTATAAAGTTATTTTTTCCTTTTCTCTAACTGTAAATATTCCTCATCAAACTCTGACCCACTACATTTAGCATCCATTGACAGCTTTATTGCCTGAATCAGTGATCACTACAATGTTGCCAAATGGCACTTTAGTAATTTTTAATGTCTAATAATAGCCTGCACAGTATTAATTTTAAAAAATGAGTAAATTGATTTAACACAATACCCTTCCCAAAGGCCTCATGCAGCAAAAATTCTGTGCAACTTCTGACTTCACTGGTCTTGACCCTACCATGGTGAGGAAAGCTGTTCTAAGATAAACCCATTCTTGGCTCAAGGTTAGTACCATTCCTTGTAATGTTTTAAGGTAAAATTCACAAAGCAGCATTTTATTATTCATGCAAAAGCCAGTCATGCCTGTGGCTGGTAACAATATAACTCTAATGAATGTGAATGGCAGTGCAGTAATTTCACGCCATGTTGAGTTTGTTCTCTCTTAACTTGAGGTAGCAGATGCTTTAGTTCAGCACAAACAGTACCACAGAACACAATAAGTGTGGAAGCCTGTTATACAGGAATTCTTTTATTTTCTTTGTTACTGAATGGCTTGCTGTGCTTAGTTTCTCTGCTGCTGCAATACCCTGGTTATTTCGACTGCACTTGTTAATGAAGCTTCTGCTGTAGAGATAATGAACTACATTTAGGCAACTTTCCTCCTTTCAGAATAAAGGAGTTGTCTTTCGCCCTACAATTCAGTTATGACCAGTTACTTTCTCTAAAATACTATATGCTCTAAATAAAACAGTGCATCTGTCCTTTCATCTGCTTACCTTCACAGGCATTCCAGTTATACTAACAGGCACTTCCTCAGTTTTAAATTAACATTTGATTCTGTAAACACTCAGAAGTTTTCAAAAGAGAAAAACAAAAACAAAATTTTAAGGGTTGTGAGAAAGAATCCTTGTATCTTCTCAGGTTCATCAATCCTTCTCTGAACTTAGAATATAAGTTTAACTGTTTTTTAAACAGCCAAAAGAATCCACGAGCCATGCTTCAGAGAGAGAGAGTCAGTCAAAAAGAGTACACTACCAAAACAGGAAGCCTTTTAGATCTGGCATGGTTGTTTTGTTGTAGAGTTTTCTTAATCCCAGGAAGCTGAGACCAGTGCCACAAATCTGCTTGTATTACTGACAAGCAGAAGAGTTAAAATGAAACAAGAGTAAAAGTTATTATTGGGGATACTTTTCAGGTACTAGAATGTTACATTACAGCATCTTTTAATTAGTATAACTAATCAGCAAGAATCCCCTAGAAATTAATGCTCCTCATTCACTTTATGTGAACAATCTTTCCCCTCTATATATTTTAGCAGTTTTAAAGTTCATGGCTCTGATATAGGTTTTTAACTATCCAACAAAAATAATAATAATTTATAATAAGAATGCTTCAATTTGGATTAAGAAATTTTTCTTCTAATTCTGGCCACATTAACTTGTAATCAGCAATCCTCTATTTTTTGTTATATACTACAATTACTATGTCAACTGTACCAATACAATACACATCTCAGTACAGAACCTCCTAAGTGTTAGTCGCTTAGCCGTGTTCGACTCTTTGCAACTCCCTACACTGTGGCCCACCAGGTTACTCTGTCTATGGAATTCTCTAGGCAAGAATACTGGAGTGGGTAGCCAACCCTTCTCCTCAGGAGAACTTCCTAACTACACTCTAAATGTTTAGATTATTGCCCTCACATTCACGGGATTCACTTCCTTAAAAGTTATTTTTACTTGTATTTAGATGAAGTCTGTTGAGAAAACAATAGCAAAAACTATGAGACAAAATTTTTGACAACAAATAAGTCTAGAAAATGTTTAGTTGTCCTCAGTACTTATTATTTGTTCATGGACACTACAGGTTAAAGAATATGGAATATTATTTATATGACTCTTTGTTTTTCTAACCAGAGCTTCAACAAGCTCTAGTCTGTGTGCACTCTGACATAATTTACAGAGTTGCAAACCATAGTATTTAGAAGAACAAATCTCCTAAGCTTTCCTGCCTCCCACCCAAAAACACATTAAAAAGGTTTCTCATCTTTCAAATTTAGATAATCTGTTCCATCAGTTGGGTTTTTCTGATGTTGGTTTTTCTTTTAAAATGTTTATCCAAACTTGATATTTGCTGAGTTAGCTCTAACATGAGAAAGCAATCTTTTTCATTTTATCCAAGATATTTATAAAATAAATGATTCCCTAATTTTTTTATCTGAAAATTACAAGGAAAAAAGGTATTATACAGTAGCCAAACCAAGCAGTGAAACAGTTCATTCTTTTTTCTTATATCCTAATATTACTGATTGGGAGAAGCAAAATAGCTACATTTAAGGGAAAGAGTTAAAGGGTAACTTAAACATATAACTCTGTGCTTAAGTAAGTATAAATAGCAATGATCCCAGCAGATGAGAGCGAGCACTGAGCCATTCTGATCTGTAGTGAGACAGCCGGGGGTGCTAATAAGGAAGGAAGAATAAATAGGCAAGCCATCCAGGCAGAGACATTACTTTGCCAACAAAGGTCCATCTAGTCAAGGCTTGGTTTTTCCAATGGTCATGTATGGATGTGAGAGTTGGACTGTGAAGAAAGCTAAGCACCGAAGAATTGATGCTTTTGAACTGTGGTGTTGGAGAAGACTTTTGAGAGTCCCTTGGACTGCAAGGAGATCCAACCAGTCCATTCTAAAGGAGATCAGTCCTGGGTGTTCATTGGAAGGAATGATGCTAAAGCTGAAACTCCAATACTTCGGCCACCTCATGGGAAGAGTTGACTCATTTGAAAAGACTGATGCTGGGAGGGATTGGAGGCAGGAGGAGAAGGGGACGACAGAGGATGAGATGGCTGGATGGCATCACCAACTCGATGGGCGTTGAGTTTGAGTAAACTACGGGAGTTGGTGATGGACAGGGAGGCCTGGCGTGCTGCTGCGATTCATGGGGTCGCAAAGAGTTGGACATGACTGAGCGACTGAACTGAACTGAAGCCATCCAATACCAAGCAGTCATATTTACTTTTAAATACTTGTTATTGTAAGATCTAACTTTAAGGTCTCCTCAACTCCCCATTCCAATAATCACTGAATAAGTTAAACTATAGGTGAAAAATTATCTAATGCTAATTATTGTCTTGGGAATATTTTATGGTGTCTGAGATCATGAATTAATTAGTTTCATCCTTACTGTAGATGCTAAAAGACATAGAGACTCTTTCCCTCTCAGTCACTGTCAAATATCTCTGTAAGAGTCTGACCTGCCTGCACAAAAGCTGCCACATTGTCTTTTCAATGTTAGAGGGTGATCATGACACATCCTAGTCTGCCAAGTCTAGGAAATTTTCAGGGTCCACTAGCTACCATTTCTGCTAGAAACAGACCTGTGAATATCACAGGGGGAGGAAACCAGCTGCAATGAAGGAAAAGTATCTGTACAAAGCCACAAAGGAAAATAATTCACAACTGCAACTCCTTCTTGCATTTTAACAACTTTGGGCAAGAGGAGGTCACAAAGGGCAACCAAAACTAAAACTACATCATACAAAAATGAACTTGCTTTTAATCCCATGATGACTTCATGAAAGATATGTATTAACAGGATCAATGATGAATATAAAGATTTTTTTTTAATTAAAGAATGGCAATTTTTGTTGTACATTAGTTTTATAAATGTAGAAGATGTAAAATGAAAGAAAAGGACAGTTTTATTCATGTGGTATGTTTATAGGATTATGGCTTTACCAATGTCAAAAACTGTAATAAATTGTGCACATCATCAGAAAAAGCTTTGTTTTTAATTGCCAAAGAGAATGCTTTACCATTTGATATTAATATTTTAGTGGTTAAGCTAATATTTTAATAACATGAACTATAAGTCTCAATATGCTATTAGTTAAAAGCAAACTGGGGCTTCCCTGGTGGCTCAGAGGTTAAAGCGTCTGCCTCCAATGCGGGAGGACCTGGGTTCGATCCCTGGGTCGGGAAGATCCCCTGGAGAAGGAAATGGCAACCCACTCCAGTATTCTTGCTTGGAGAATCTCATGGACTGAGGAGCCTGGTGGGCTGCAGTCCATGGGGTCACAAAGAGTCGGATACGACCAAGTGACTTTACTTACTTACTTAAAAGCAAACTGAACAAACCAACAATAAAGTCTTTTTTGGAATAAAAGGGAAAATTTGAATATGGTTTAAAATTATGATTATAAATTAAATTTCCCTATTTTCTAGAGATGTATATTCTTATATATACCTAAGTGAAATGATATGAGATCTAAGATTTGTTTTAAAATACTTCAGCAATAAAGACTGTTGAAATGAAGCAAATCTTAAAGTTACTGAACTTGAGTGGTAGGTTGTCATTGTTTAGTCACTGACTGAGTCAAGTTCTACTCTTTTAGGACCCTGTGGACTGTAGCCCACCAAGCTTCTCTGCCTATGGGGTTTCCCAGGCAAGAATACTGGAGTGGGTTGCCATTTCCTTTTCCAGGGGATCTTCCTGACCCAGGGGTCAAATCTGTGTCTCCTACACTGGCAGGCAGATTCTTTACTACTGAGCCACCTGGGAAGCCTGGTTAATGGGATCTAATTATTATAAGTAAAGAAAAAGTATGTTTGCAAAATTGCCAAATAAAAATATTAAAATGAAAAAATAATTAAATTTTATAATAATGTTAGAAATAGCCAAAACTGGGATTAAAGAAAAGTTATGCAAGGCTTCTACATAAAAGTACTGAAAACACATCATTGAGAGAAATTAAAGACATAAATAATGAAGAGATATACCATATTCATGAATTAGAAAGCTATTTAATACTGTGAAAATTTCAATTCTCCCCAAATTGATTTATAGACTTGAGTTGAAATTCAAAACATAAAATGGTTTTCATTTTGTAAAACTAGACAAATTAGTATAAAAGTTTTTATAGAAATGAAAATATGCCAAGGAAAGCTAAGAGGAAAGACACTCTTGAAAAAGAATAAGAAGGGAAAATTGCTCTCCCAGATATGAAGACTTACTATAAAGCCATGCTAATTTAGCCAGTCTAATAGTCCAGTGAAACAGAAATACGGCGCAGAAACAGATTCTCCCATATATAGACATTTGGCTTATCATAAAGCTGGCTATGCAGACAGAACAGCCGTCTTAAGCAAGTGCTTCTCAGCTTCAAAACTAAACATTGCTCTATAATACTGAGGCTCAGAGTCTGCAAACCATGTTTTGGTTTTTCCAACTAGATCCATGTTAAGACTCTGCTAATATAGGACTTTAGGAGCCAGGCTGCTGCTGCTGCTGCTGCTAAGTCACTTCAGTCATGTCTGACTCTGTGCAGTCCCATAGACGGCTTTCCACCAGGTTCCCCCGTCCCTGGGATTCTCCAGGCAAGAACATTGGAGTGGGTTGCCATTTCCTTCTCCAATGCATGAAAGTGAAAAGTCAAAGTGGAGTCGCTCAGTCGTGTCTGACTCTTAGCGATCCCATGGACTGCAGCCTACCAGGCTCCTCTGTCCATGGGATTTTCCAAGCAAGAGTCCTGGAGTGGGTTGCCATTGTCTTCTCTGTAGGAGCAAGGCTAGGGTAGCAAAAAAGGAACAAAGGGCTCTTAACCAGTTACTACAGAACTCTTGATTAATTCAAATGGCCAATAAACATATGAAAAGGAGCTTAACCTCATTAGTCATTTGGGAAATGAAAATTAAAACCAAAGAGAAAGTATGACTTAACCACCAAAATGGCTAATGTTTAAAAGTCTGATAATATCAAATGTTTGGTGAAGATGTGATGCAATGTCAATCCTAATACATTGCTAGTAGAAGTGTAAATTTATAGAATCACTGTGGGAAACAGGTTGGTTTTATATACTAAAAAGGAAATAAATCCATACTGGAACCCAGCAATTTGACTCTTAGGTATACACCCAAAAGGAATCTGTGTACCTATACACTAAAACACAAACAAGTGTGTTTGTGTTTGCAGCCATATTTGTAATACCCTTAAAACTGGAAATAACTCAAATACCCATGCACAGTAAAACAGATAAACAAATTGTTGTATATTCACATAATGGAATATTTTACAGCAATTGAAATGAACTAGTGCTATATGCAGCAACATAGACAAATCTCACAAACACAATTCTGAGCCAAAGAAAACAGTCACAAATGAACAGTAAGATTTCTATATAAAAAGTATAAGCAAAGTTAAACTCTAAAGGTTTAGGGATACATACTTAGGCAATGCTGCTCCTGCTGCTAAGTCACTTCGGTCATGTCTGACTCTGTGCGACCCCATAAACAGCAGCCCACCAGGCTCCCCCGTCCCTGGGATTCTCCAGGCAAGAACACTGGAGTGGGTTGCCATTTCCTTCTCCAATGCATGAAAGTGAAAAGTTTAAGTGAAGTCACTCCGTCGTATCCAACTATTAGCGACCCCATGGACTGCAGCCTACCAGGCTCCTCCGCCCATGGGATTTTCTAGGCAAGAGTACTGGGGTGGAGTGCCATTGCCTTCTCTATACTTAGGCAATAGAAACTATTAAAGAAGGAAGTGGTTACTAAAAAAGTAAGGACAATGGTTATCTGGAAGGGGGTTACTTAATGATGAGGGCAGAGCAGAGAGGACTTCTGGGTGCTGCCATGTCCTATTTCTCATATGGATGCTGGCTAGAGGTGTGCGCTCTGTGATAAATCATCGAGCTGTATGTTTTATTTTGTATTCTTTCTGTGTGTTACAAGTAAAAAGGTAAAGGCTAACCTCCCAATTAAATTTGGGCATTAAAAAAGCATTTTAGATTGAAATCTATATAATGAGTAATTTTTAAAGAGGTTGATTCTTTCTTCCCCCCTCCCATAAAGATACACTTCTACACTAGCCCAACAGATTCTGTCATACCTTTCTTTGTGCCACTGGTTCATTCTGAAGAGAGGAGTATACATAATATCTTCCTTATGTTTTGATAGAATTCCAAAAGAATTTGCTTGCTTAAAAAAAAAAAAAAAAACGTTTTCTTCATCATTACACCAGAATATGCTATTAAGAAGCATGCCACAGAATGCTGTCAGCAGAATTATAGCAGAACTACAGTCCCACCCCTAATCTAATCACAATCTCCTAACTTCTATTGTGAAGCAAAATGCTGAAGCAGCTACAATATATAGATGTGCTTCAGGTTTTTAATTAGTTGGCCTTTTAAAAATAACCAAACCCCAAAATACTGCAAATACAAAACAGGAGGCAAGATTCCCAGCTGTGGCAAACTAAAGAAATCAGCAAATCTTCTAACAAAACTACTACAAAACTGGACAAATGTGCCAGAAACCACCATTACCAGGCTCCAGAAAATAACTAAAGTCAAGTGACAAATTTAAAAGTGTTTATGAAAAATGTGGAGCTTTGGGTAAGAACAGAGGGAGTCAGAGGTGTTATTGTTTGGGGTTACTCCTTACCCACCCCCCACCCCAAGACCCTCTATGCAGCAGTTGTACCTGAGCAGGGCTGGCCATAGAAACCAGTGGCTTCACTGTCTGAGATTGCTGAAGTAATGTGAAATGGAAGGCAAAACCTCACACCCAGTGGCACTGACAGTAAAACTATTAAACCCAACTAGAAAAGAACAGGTAAAGTTTACAACTCTGCTAGCCTGAGCCTGCTGTCTCAGTGGGAAGAGGTCCAGACTAACAGAAATCCAGAAACTTAATAAGGAGATTCTAGAAATGAGAGCCACAGGGGGCTTGGTAAACTCTGCAGGTTGACTGCAGAGGTCCTAAACTACCTATCGAGGGCTGACTAGGAGGCTTCCTACATATAAAGGGGAAAATGGGAAGCTTAGCAGAAAGTAAAAACTGAGGCATACTTGAAAACCTGATAAGGACCCTAAGACATTCACAGATGCTCAGCATAGGGTAGAAGCCTTACTGGAACAATATGTTTTGAGCACAGCTTTTAACTTAGCTGACTGCTAAGCTATGGGACCCCAAGGTGGCTAGGGTAAAAAATTAAAAAGATCTGGCATATTAAGTCAAGTTACTTAGATATTAAGCAAACAAATGTAATAACAGCAATAATGACAATCTTCAGAAACAGGAGGGAGGAGGGCTGAAGAGAAATCAGATCCAGGATTATTACAATGTATTATCAAACATGTCCAGTTTTAACAAAACAAATTACATGTTAAAACACACACACAGAGGAAAATGTGACCCACTCAGAGGGAAAAGCAGCCAAAAGAAACTATTTCCGAGTGGGTCCAGATATTGTACTCAGAAAAACTTCAAAATCAATTATAAACACGTTCAAAGAATTGAAGAAAAATATGATGACAATGACAGAAAATCTCAATTAAGAAATAGAAAGTTACAAAAAAGGAAATCAAACTCTAAAAAGTTGAAAAGTACAATATCAGGAACGAAAAACTTATTATATGGACCCAAAGCAGATTTGAGATAGCAGAAGAAAGAAAAAAAAACAAAATAGTGAACATAAAAGACAGATCCATAGATATTACACAATCTCAAGAACTATTCGTCTCAAGAGATGAAAAAGTTTGAAAAAAAAAAAACAGACTCAGAGACCTATGCAGTAAAAGTGAATGTACCAACATACATCTAATGGGAGTACCATGAAAAAATGAGAGAGGAAGGGGCAGAAAAAAAAACTGAAGAAATAATGGTTTAAAAATGTCAAATCTGATGAAGAACAATGTACAAAGCTCAAACACTCCCAAGTAGGAGAGACACAAGAGTTGTGTACCCAGGCACTTCATAGTCAACCACAGATCAAGTTAAAGACAAAGGTTAATAATTGAAATACAAAGAAAATAATGAGAAAATGAAGAGAATTAATGATTGACTTTTCATCAGATATAATAGAGACTAGATAGCAGTGGAACACTAACTGCAGTGGTAGTGGGGGGGGAGTGGCAAAATAGCAAATATGTGCATAAACAGAACAACTGTTGGTTTTAATAAACATAGATGTAATATATCTATGACAATAATAGCACAATCGGGGAGGAAACTGAGCTATACTGGAGCAAATGTTGCATTTTACTAGAATTAAAAGGGTATTAATCTGATACAGACATTTCAGAAATTAAGATGCATACTGCAATTCCTAGAACAATCAATAAAAAAATAACTGAAAAACCAAGAGGATTAAAAAAAAATCAAGAGTTAATAGTGAAATGAAAAACAGTTAACACAAGAATACATTTTTGAAATATGAACTTGTTTAAGACAAAAGATATAAAGGAAGATTGTAGCAACAAAAGAAACATGAGATATGTAGACAACAAATACTATAGCAAAAAGGCAAATACAAATTCAATCGATCAATCAATTAATTATATTTGGAAGCATCACTATGAACAAAGTTAGTAGAGCTGATGGAATTCCAGTTGAGCTATTTCAAATCCTAAAAGATGATGCTGTGAAAGTGCTGCACTCAATATGCCAGAGAATTTGGAAAACTCAGCAGTGACCACAGGAATGTTAAAGGTCAGTTTTCATTCCAATCCCAAAGAAAGGCAATGCCAAAGAATGCTCAAACTACCATACAGTTAGACTCATCTCACATGCTAGCAAAGTAATGCTCAAAATTCTCCAAACCAGGCTTTAACAGTATGTGAGCTGTGAACTTCCAGATAGTCAAGCTGGATTTAGAAAAGGCAGAGGAAACAGAAATCAAATTGCCAACATCTGCTGGTCATCGAAAAAGCAAGAGAGTTCCAGAAAAACATCTACTTCTGCTTTATTGACTACGCCAAAGCCTTTGACTCTGAATCACAACAAACTGTGAAAAACTCTTCAAGAGATGGGACCACCTTACCTGCCTCCTGAGAAATTTGTATGCAGGTCAAGAAGCAACAGTTAGAACTGGACAAGGAACAAGAGACTGGTTCCAAATCGGGAAAGGAGTACATCAAGGCTTTATTGTCACCCTGCTTATTTAACTTTTATGCAGAGTACATCATGCTTAGTGCCAGGCTGGATGAAGCACAAGCTGGAATCAAGATTGCTGCGAGAAATATCAATAACTTCAGATATGCAGATGACACCACCCTTATGGCAGAAAGCAGAGGAATTAAAGAGCCTCTTCATGAAAGTGAAAGAGAAGAGTGAAAAAGTTGGCTTAAAATTCAGCATTCAGAAAACTAAGATCATGGCATCAGGTCCCATCACAAACAGATGGGGAAACAATGGAAACAGTGAGAGACTATTTTTTTGGGCTCCAAAATCACTGCAGATGGTGACTGCAGTCATGAAATTAAAAGATGCTTACTCTTTGAAGAAATGCTATGACAGCATATTAAAAAGCAGAGACATTACTTTGCCAATAAAGGTCCGTCTAGCCAAAGCTAAGGTTTTTCCAGTAGTCATGTATGGATGTGAGAGTCAGACTATAAAGAAAGCTGAGCACTGGAGAACTGATGCTTTTGAACTGTGGTGTTGGAGAAGACTCTTGAGAGTCCCTTGGACTGCAAGAAAATCCAGTCCATTCTAAAGGAAGTCAGTCCTGAATATTCATTGGAAGGACTGATGATAAAGCTGAAACTCCAATACTTTGGCCACCTGATGCAAAGAACTGACTCACTGGAAAAGACCCCGATGCTGGGAAAGACTGAAGTCAAGAAAAGAAGGGGATGACAGAGGATGAGATGGTTGGATTGCATCACTGACTCAATGGACGTGAGTTTGAGTAAACTCCAGGAGTTGGTGATGGACAAGCGGCCTGGGGTGCTGCAGTCCATGGGGTCCCAAAGAGTCAGACACAACTGAGCAACTGAACTCAACTGGAGGTTTCAATACCCACTCTCAAAGACAGAATTAAAAGATGTGATGCTTACTCCTTTGAGGAAAGCTATGACAAACCTAGACAGTGTATTAAAAAGCAGAGACATCCTTTTGCCCACAAGTAGGAAATCCAATCCAGTAACATAAAATCCAACCTCTATTCATGATAAAAACAAACAAACATTCAAGACTAAAAACAGAAAAATTCTTCAACCTGATAAAGGGCACATGAAAAACAGAGCTAATACCTTTCTTCAAACTGAGACTGAATGCTTGGCCCTAAGGTCAAGGAAAAAGGCAAAGATGTCTGCTCCAGCCATGTCTATCTGAATTTTACTGGAGGTTCTCCTCAGTGAAAAAAGCACATTTTTTTAAAAAAAATCTGAATTGGAAAGGAAGAAGTAAAACTGGTTTTATTTGCAGATGACATGATCCTCTATGTAAAAAATCCTCAGTTCAGTTGCTCAGTCGTGTCCGACTCTTTGCGACCCCATGAATTGTAGCACACCAGGCCTCTCTGTCCATCACCATCTCCCAGAGTTCACTCAAACTCAAGTCCATCGGATCAGTGATGCCAGCCAGCCATCTCATCCTCTGTCGTCCCCTTCTCCTCCTGCCCCCAATCCCTCCCAGCATCAGTCTTTTCAAATGAGTCAACTCTTCGCATGAGGTGGCCAAAGTACTGGAGTTTCAGCTTTAGCATCATTCCTTCCAAAGAACACCCAGGATTGATCTCCTTTAGAATGGACTTGTTGGATCTCCTTGCAGTCCAAGGGACTCTCAAGAGTCTTCTCCAACACCACACAAATACACAAAAACAGTACTTGAACAAACAGGTTTATCAAGGTTGCAGGATACAAGATTGTTATACAAAACCCATTTTTTTCTACATGCCAGCAATGAACAGTCCGAAAATGAAATTAAGAAGACAATTCCATTCACAACAGAATCCAATAAATACTTAATCAAAGAAGTTTGACAAAAGAAATGTAAGATGTACATACTGCAAACTACAAAATACTGCTGAAATAAATTACAAAAGATTTTAAAAGACAGAGAGAACACTTCATATTCATGAACTGGGAAACTCAATGTTAAATAGCAATCTTTCCATAGTGATCTACAGATTCAGTGTGATTCCAATCAAAACTGGAACCCTCACATATGACTGGTGGAAATGTAAAATCCACTTTGGAAAGCATCCACTTTGGAAAGCAGTTTGGTTGTTTCTGAAAAAGATAAAATAAACTTACCATATGATCCAGCAAATCTACTCATATTTACATAAGGGAAATGAAAATATATGTTCACACAAAGATTTCTATGTGAATATTCATAGCAGTAATATAGCCTAAAAAACTGGAGTCAAATCCATCAACTAGTGAATGGATAAACAAACTATGCTACATCTATTTAACAGAATAAAAAGGAACAAACTACTACTTCCTTATAAGTGAAAGTGAAGTAGCTCAGTCGTGTCCAACTCTTTGCAACCCTGTGGACTGTAGCCTACCAGGCTCTTCCCTCCATGGGATTCTCCAGGCAAGAATACTGAAGTGGATTGCCACTTCCTTATAAACTACTACTCAAATGGCTAAACCTCAAGCATTATGCTACTGAGAGAAGCCAAATGCAAAAGACCACACAATATACAATATCACTTATAAGAAATTTTTGGATGAGACTTTCAGAGAGACAGAAAGCATATCACTGGTTACTCACGGTTGGGAAATGGAATGAGTGACTGACTACAAAATGGTTAACTTTTGGGGGTGATGAAAATGTTCCAAAATTGCATAACAGTGGAAATTTACTAAAAATTACAGAATTATATACTCATGATGGATGAATGTTATAGTATGTAAATTATGCCTAACACTGTTAAAACAAATCATCAACTCAGAATACTGTTTACAATATTTTAGGCCCTACTGTGATTTCATGCTATATACTTTTCCCCCTTGATATTTCTAGTTTTCCATTTACCCACATAGATTTCATATGTCAATTCAAGAATACCAGCTGACTTTGACTTCTACCCAGATTCAAGAACTATTGCTTTAATCACAGTGCTTTTCTAACTTAAGGTACATAAGAATTACCCACAATTCTTATAGTCTTAGAGTGAAGACTGATTTGCTATGTCTGGGGTGGTGAAATGAGGTGCTGCATTTATAACAAGCTTCCATGTGATAAGGATGTTGGGGGTGGCAAGGTATGTATATGTACCTTATAAGATACGTATCTTATTTGGTTAAATATTAAATACCTCAGGTAAACATGGGATCTTAGTATATTTGGCCCTCCCATGAGCCAGGGTGTAAGACTTCATTTATTCTAAATTCTTTGATGTTTGCCATTGAAGTTTTGCTGTTCACATACACACATTAGGCGAAAGTATCGTGTCTAGTGCCCTGATCTTCATGACTGCCAAATAGGGTTTCAACTGACTCGGGGGGGCAAGGGATTTTGTGTCCTGGTCCTGTGGGACTGTCATGGGTGGTGTTACCTAGAAAGAAACTCATACTCCATCTAGTGCTCTGATTTTTGTTACTGCTGCTGGGGACACCTTTATCTCACCTGGCCAAGTAAACTTGCAAAGATGAATACTGTATATAATCCTTCTTATATGAGAATATATAAAATAGATAAATCCGTTCAGTTGCTCAGTCATGTCCAACTCTTTGAGACCCCCATAGACTGTAGCACACCAGGCCTCCCTGTCCATCACCAACTCCCGGAGTTTACTCAAACCCATGTCTATTGAGTTGGTGATGCCACCCAACCATCTCATCCTTGTCGTCCCCTTTGCCTCCTGCCTTCAATCTTTCCCAGCATCAGGGTCTTTTCAAATGAGTCAGCTCTTTGCATTGGGTGGCCAAAGTATTGGAGTGTTTCAGCTTCAACATCAGTCCTTCCAATGAACACCCAGGACTGATCTCCTTTAGGGATGGACTGGTTGAATCTCCTTGCAGTCCAAGGGACTCTCAAGAGTCTTCTCAACACCACAGTTCAAAAGCATCAATTCTTCAGATGCTCAGCTTTCTTTATAGTCCAACTCTCACATCCATACATGACTACTGGAAAAACCACAGTCTTGACTAGACGGACCTTTGTTGGCAAAGTAATGTCTCTGCTTTTTAATATGCTGTCTAGGTTGCTCATAACTTTCCTTTCAAGGAGTAAGCATCTTTTAATTTCATGGCTGCAGTTACCATCTGCAGTGGTAACTATGTAAATGTTATTTTTTTAAAAACACTAGAAATGCATTGCCATGAAAGTATTTAGTATGTAATATTGTAAATAAGTGTATGTTTATTGTTATAGAATCTACTGTTAAAATACAGTAATATACATTAATTAAAAAACTGCAACTTCACTAAATTCAATCACTATGCTACTGAGTTCTTTAAATTTTCTAGGTATGTAATTATTATGTGCATTGTGATCATTTAATTTCCTTCCTGTGTTTATCTTTACATCATTTTTTTAAACACATAACTGGCTGACAATTGATACGAGATTTTTGTTTTGTTTTTTTTAATGGAAGATGCTTCTACTTTTCCACTTGGGCTGATGTCAAGTTTTAGTGACAAAATACACAGGGAAAACTTTTTAATATAAAGAAAACTTATTTCCTTTATATATTTGAGTTGTCTGAAGTGATTTTTACAAAATATTTTTAGAATCTCTTAAAAATATTTTGGAGGCATAATCATTTCCACTAATTTTCACTTTTAAGTTATCAGGTTATAAATCCTTGAGAATAAGGATTCTACTAAACGTTTTATTGTATCTGCTCAGTGCCTAGAATATTATACCCTGAATGTTGGTTTAACTGATTTTACCATTTCTTCCAATAATGAAATGAACTAAGATAACAGTTTTTCTTACACTAAAGCAATCATGAATTTCCATACTAAATCTCACTTGATCTTGGTAATTTTTTTTAATGTTGAATACCTTTTGATATGCATGCTATTTACATTATTTTAGTACATTTTTTTCCATTCATCAAGACTGCTTTTTTAAGAGTTACAATGTGTTAATTTCTGCTGTAAAGTGAGATAGTTATACATATGTATATACACAGACTTTTTCGTATTGTTTTTCAGTATGGCTTATCACAATATTGAAAATAATTCCCTGCTGTACGCAGAATCTTGTTTATCCATTCCATATATAATAATTTGCATCAGGTAATCCTGAGCTCCCAATCCATCCCTCACTTACCCAGCCTCCCTCTTAGCAACCACAAGTCTGTTCTCTATGTCTGTGGGTCTGTTTCTGTTTTGTATATATGTTCATTTGTGTCATATTTCAAGATTCCACATATAAGTGCTATCATATGGTATTTGTCTTTCTGACTTACTTCACTTACTGTAATCTCTAGGTCCATTCATGTTGCTGCAAATGGCATTATTTCATTCTTTCTATGGTATTCCATTGTATATATGGACCACATCTTCTTTATTCATTCATTTGTTGATGGGCACTTAGGTTGTTTCCATACCGTGGCTGGGCTTCCCTGGTGGCTCAGCAGTTCGACCCCTGGGTCGGGAAGATCCCTTGAAAGAGGGCATGGCAACCCAATCCAGTATTCTTGCCTAGAGAATCCATGGACTGAGGCTCTTGATGGGCTACAGTCCATAGACTTGAAAAGTCAGACATGACTGAAGCAAAAGAACACGCACACACGAGCCCATGTCTTAGCTGTTGCAAATAGTGCTGCTGTGAACATAGCGGGTACATGCATCTTTTTGAACTATAGTTGTGTCTGGATATATGCCCAGGAGTGGGACCACTGGATCATCTGGCAACTCTTTTTTTTTTGAGGAACCATGGTTTGGTTTTCCACAGTGGCTGCATCAATTTACTTTCCCACCAACAATGTAGGAGCATTCCCCTTTCTCTGTAGCATCTGTTATTTGTAGATTTTTGTTTCTTTTTTTAAATGATCGCCATTCTGACCAGCTTGAGATGACACCTCACTGTAGTTCTGATTTACATTTGTCTAAAAGAGCAGACATTATTTTGCCGACTAGGTCCGTCTAGTCAAGGCTGTGGTTTTTCCAGTGGTCATGTATGGATGTGAGAGTTGGACTGTGAAGAAGGCTGAGTGCCGAAGAATTGATGCTTTTGAACTGTGGTGTTTGGAGAAGACTCTTGAGAGTCCCTTGGACTGCAAGGAGATCCAACCAGTCCATTCTGAAGGAGATCAGCCCTGGGATTTCTTTGGAAGAATGATGCTAAAGCTGAAACTCCAGTACTTTGGCCACCTCATGTGAAGAGCTGACTCATTTGAAAAGACCCTGATGCTGGGAGGGCTTGGGGGCAGGAGGAGAAGGGGACAGAGGATGAGATGGCTGGATGGCATCACGGACTCAATGGACGTGAGTCTGAGTGAACTCTGGGAGTTGGTGATGGACAGGGAGGCCTGGCGTGCTGCGATTCATGGGGTCGCAAAGAGTTGGACACGAATGAGTGACTGAACTGAACTGAACTGATGCTAGGTTCTTCAACCATAATATGGATGCTTTAGATGCAAGATAATTTTTAGAAAACATATTGTATTTGGAAAAGATGTAAAAGACTATAATATACTCTATTTTTTTTAACTGTGATAACAGTGCAATAAAGGAAATGAAATAAATCACCCCCACAGAAACATAAACATTGCAAACTAACATTTTTCCTATCTTGGTATTCTAATATAGTGCTAAATTCAGCCTTGGCTCTGGGCAGTAAAACCTGCTGGCATGATGCAGGGAGCAAACCAGCTTTAAATGAGCAGGGTGATCATAATTAGCTATCAATGTCTACCCCAGATCCACCTGGGGAACTGAGGGTGGAATCAAATGTTGCTAGTAACAGATAACAAGGGCTTTCTTCTATGGCCAATGGATGGGTAAATCACCAGGTCTTCTTTATCACTCACTTAAGAGAGGGCAGGGGGAGGATTTGGCTGCCCAAACACCTGGCAGGGGTATAACTGATGACTGACTCCTTACTTTTTCCCAAATCTATTTTTCACCAGCAAATGACACCTGTACCCTCTGAAAAGTATCCATATTTTCTCCCACTTGAAAAGACAGCAGGAGGGAAGAAAACACCATCCTAGGTTTAGATCTGAAAGCATTCTAGCCTTTGGACCAAAATATGATTTTAAAATTTTATGTTGCCAGTTTATATATTTTTATAATTCATAGATTATACAATTACAAACTATAAAATCTCAGATAAAGAGGAATGTATTTGCTTCAGCCACAGCTCATTACCCATGTTTGAAAGCCACCTGTTACACCACAGCTAGAATATCAGGTGTAAATTATTACGTGGTAGGAAGATTTTCAATCCTCCTCTGGGATATGAATTTGAAAGACAGCACTGGGTGAAAGGAGGTACCTGTTTCCTTTCCATTCAGCTAAGACAGAAAACTTTGAACCAAGGTGAAGATTCAGTATAGCAATTAAGAGACAGTCATGCAGAATGCAGCTGAATAAAAGAAAACGGTCTGCTGCCTGGCATTTTAGTGAGAACACCTTAAAAAAAAACACCTGAAGAACAGAAGGCTAGCGGAACTAAACTGGGATTCAATGGTGCAACAGTTTTAGTAGTGGAAGGTCAGAGAAGGTGACAACAGAAAATTGTAAAATGAATTTAAAACGAGGACAAGAGTTTGTTTTCAAAGAGTTTCTTTTGCTACTTATATCCAAATGGTACCCCAGGGAAAAGAAAGGCTTTCCTAAAACTATGAGATTCCATGTAAAAAGATTTCAAAACTATTACTACCATTGCCTATCAAATAACTGCAAATTACTTCTGCATGAATCCTGAGTCGCTCCTTGAGAGCCCTGCTCTGCTTGTTGTCAGTTTCACTTCAGGAAAGATGAAACCAACCATCAAAGTCATGAGGATGAGAAATGTCAAGTTCATTTGCCAAAAAAAGTCTATCTGAAAACTACCACTTACAACATCTAATAATGATAACTGAAACCTAGCCCCCATCTTCCAATGACTGGCCCCACTTTGATAAAGTAAAAATGATTGTTTATATATAGCAGTTTGTTATCAGGGCACACAAATCCCAGGAGAAACAAACCAGAGAAATAAGAACTACCCAAGGCCTACTCTCAGAAAGAAGTTAGAAAAGCAGCTTTACAACTACTCTAGTGGTTAAGAATCTGTCTTGCAATGCAAGGGACGTAGGCTCAATTCCTGGTCAGGGAACTAACATCCCATGGGCCTTGGAACAACTAAGCTCTCCAAGCTGCAACGAGTGAGCCCACACACTCCAGAGCCCATGTGCCACAACTAGAGAGTCTGTGTGCCCCAACTAAAGATTCTGTGTGCCCCAAGGAAGACCCAGTGCAGCCAAAGAAATAAATTAAAAAAACCAAAACTATCTCCCTTGGAACACTAGTAAGTTTAGGAAGAGAGTAGATTTTTTTGCCTGTTTTCTAAAGTATTCATTCAGAACTTAGTTTCAAAAGTTCAATGACATTAGTTTGCTACCACTGTGATAAACGGACAAAATTTAAAATGTAAGCATATTTCCAAATCCGTTACTATATCATCTGCAAATATACACAAAAACTTCCTTAATTAAACCTCTAGGACTTTAAAAATTAATATATGGCCGAATACAAATTAACTTTCAAACAAAAGTTTTCATAAAACAAAGTTTCAAACTTCAGAAAAGAGAGTAAAGCATAACCTTAAAAAGTGAGTGCAGAAAGATTTAAACTCAGTAAAAAGGCATGCAATGCATAATCTCTGTGTCTAAACTTCTGGAGAGAAAGCTACAGGACCTGTCACTCTCACATTTTTAACACTATATATAAAGTTGCAAGAATGATACAAAATAAAACTTCCTTCTACCTCAGCATGGTTGTTTAGAACAGAATGACAACTTCTAAATTCTCTTAAGCTAGACCGTAAAACTAAAAGTGCTACTTGCCTTTTCAAATGGCTGTTCTTAAAGTCTTCTAAAGAGGTACTATAATACATAGGAAGGTAGAATAAATTTATATAACACTGGAAATGGAGAAGGCAATGGCACCCCACTCCAGTACTCTTGCCTGGAAAATCCCATGGACAGAAGAGCCTGTAGGGGTCACTAAGAGTCGGACACAACTGAGTGACTTCACTTTCACTTTTCACTTTCATGCACTGGAGAAGGAAATAGCAATCCACTCCAGTGTTCTTGCTTGGAGAATCCCAGGAATGGGGGAGCCTGGTGGGCTGCCATCTATGGGGTCGTCGAGAGTCAGACATGACTGAAGCAACTTAGCAGCAGCAGCAGGAAATGTTCTACTAATCTGCTTTGCAAGGACAAAACCTTTTTCAATGTCAAAATAAAAAATGAAAAAAAATAGGGAAAAAAGATCCTCAATGATTCAAGATATGCAGGAATAAATCTAATAAAGGGTGAGGATAGATAATGAATGGTTATAGATGGATAAAAATGTAAATTTTACTGAAAAACACAAAAGATAACGAACAAACAGAATAAACCATGTTCTCGAAAAAGAAGAGTGTAGCAGATTGTATTTTCCAAAAATGGCCACAATAATAAACCATACTGGAAAAGAAAAACAAACAAACCAACACCAAAAAACTTTTCCTCGTCTATAAAGACACTGCTGAGAAAATGAAAAGGCAAGTTACTAAACGGGAGAAAACATTTTTAAAACACCTGATGAAAGGCCTGTATGCAGAATACATATATCTCTTTCAGCAAAAGACTTGCATACTTTATAAAAGAAGATATGCAGATGGAGAATATGCACAAGAAAAAATATTCAACATTAGTAGTCAAAGAAATGCAAATTAAAGCCACAGTGAGAGTCTACTACACACTCGCACTAGAATGGCAAAAGCGTAACAAGACTGACATTTTTAGCACTAACCACATCACACTGTGATTATGGACATGTTTCTCTATTCCAATAAAATGCAAGCTCATAAGGGAGTGGAAAAAAAAAGGACTGACAAGAGGGGTGATGAGGACTTGGAGCACTTGAACTCTCATACATTGCTGGTGGAAATGTAGAATATACAGACATTTTGAAAAGCAGTACAGCAGTGTCTTACAAATAAGCATATACTTAACACATGACTGAACAATTCACTTCTAGGTATTTACCCAAGAACAATTAAAATATATATCCACATAAAGACGTGCACACAAAAATTCATAACAGCATGATTCATAATAGCCAAAAATTCAGTGCCCTCCAAATGTCTATCAAGTGATGAATGGTAAATTTTAGTGCATACATAGTATATATACAACTCAATATTAAACATGAAATATTAATAAACATATTGAATCTCAAAACATTATGCAAGTAAAAGAAGTCAAACACAAAAGATGGTGTACTATTTGAGTCCACCTGGTTGAAACTCTAGAAGAAACAAGACTACAGTGACAGAACGAAGACCAATGGTTGCCTGAGGCTGCACATGGGAGAGAAGACCAACTACAAAGCAACGGGGAAAAACTTCTCAGGTTAGAGACCCATTCTAATGTCTTGATTGTGGCTGTACAAATATAATTACAAAATTCATCAAAGTCTATCATTAAAATGAGTGAATTTTATTGTATATAAATAAACTTTAAGAACATGCTATCAGAAAACAAAAGATATAGTACTCCACTAGAACAAAAATTGATATTGAAACTAGGAGCTATTATTTTTTCTGAAACTGACTTTGCAAAAATTACCCTATGATGACAGCATTAATTAGCATCTTTCTTGAGAGTAATTTGGCATTGTATACCTAAATTCTTTAAAAACAAGTGGACCTTTTGACTCAGTAATTCTATTTCCAGGAATTTTTTTAACTAAAGAAATAATCAGAAAAATTAAATAAGACTATATACGAGAATGGTACCACAAAATTTTTCATAATGATGACAAATAACTGGGAAAAGTCTTGTATGTCCAACAACAGGTGATCGGATAAATAAGAAGACATCCATTCAATTAAAATGATGTGCCCAATAATATACATATCCTGACTGACGAAAATACACTTAATTGCTTCTATGTTGGTATCTTTCACAAAGATGTTTATCCTCTACCTGTGTGAGTTATGGTTCAGAAACTATCACAACAGTCAGATTTCCAACATTACAAGAAAACTAACATTCCTGTCCTCTTTTACCCCAGTTTGGGCATATGAGACTATATTTTCTATTTAATTCTTATGATGACTAATGAAAAGAAAAAAAGAACCTTTGGACTTTACTCTGTATTGTCACAAAAGATCTGATAAGAGCAACTATTTCATTTCAAAAGAGCTCCGATCCACACATTTAATTATTTTAATAATTTACTTACAGTTTGCTCTGTAAAAGATAAAGGAGAGCAGAAGGTTCTAGTACACACTTTTTAGGTTTATATTACTTGGGCCTCAGTTCCTTATCTATTAAGGAAAAATTGCAAGGTGCAGGATTAGGTCATTTCTAATTCTAAGGAGGACTAATAAACTAAAAATCAGTTAATGCTTTAAAAAATTATAGAATCAGCAAAAGCAAAGTGCCAAGAAAGAAAGCTTTGTCAAATAGTTGGGGATCAATCTGTCAAAGTGAGTAACGAAGGCAGGAATCACAACTAAAAAGTGATATATTCTCAATGGTTTCCTAGTTGCTAAAATTTAAAGTCAATTATCTTACTTGAAGACAGTGTAAATGTATAACATCTGTCATTATAACCACATCAGCATCAGGAAATAAGATTATTTCAATTATTATTAATAAAACAAGATTATCTCAATTATTATTAATAGGTAATTTCAAACAGAAAAGAACAATATACTAATAGTTATTCAAGCCTAATAATTTATTGTGCCTGCTTTATGTTTCCCAATTCAGTGAGGTTTATACATTCAAGTATATATTTAGGCAGTCAAAGTAAGGATAATTAATTTATAAAAATAGTAACACAGCTTGGATTTATACCTAACAAATAGTATCATGTGTAACAAATCTGCCCTGCAACTCAGTGTAACTCAAAGACAGTAAATAGCCTATGGAAAATATAAATCTGACTGTAAAGAAAGATTTGAATTACATTCATTTAAGGCCAAATCAAGTTTAAATATACAAATACACAAGAAATGAAACTCACTTATTAAACTTAATAATTGCAACTAATGTATAAATATTTACATTAAATGTTTCCATAATCAACTATCTGAACTATCTTTGCAATATGAGCATTTCTGTGTGTATGTACAGTTGCCTTCAGAAGTTATGTGATAAAAATAACTTGTACCAAGGTCCTTTTACTTTGGTGTCTCAATTTTAAGTTAAATTATTCATACATTCCAAACCAAAGTGAAATACAATCTGGATTTTTTTGGGGGGCGGGGGGGGGCCACACCTTGCAGAGCCCTAACCACTGGACCACCAGAGAATTCCCCAATGTGTAATCTAAGAAGATGATACAAGCAAACTTATTTATGAAACAGAAACAGACTCACAGACTTTGAAAACTTTGGTTACCAAAGGGGAAAGGTGGAGGGTGGAGGGATAAATTAGGAGTTTGGGATGAGCATATATACACTACTACATGTAGATAATAAGGATCTACTGTATAGCACAGGAACTCTACTCAGTATTCTGTAACAACTTATATGGGAAAGGAATCTGAAAAAGAATAGATATATGTATAACTGAATCACTTTACTGTACCTGAAACTAATATAACACTGTAAAAAAACTATACTCCAACATAAAATAAAAATTAAACAAGGAAAATAAACAAAAAATCCCAAAGTGAAATACAAGCAGTTGGCTCAAGCAAAGTTCTATCAGGTGGAAAAAGAATAAAACTATCGTTAAGTGTGGCCGTGGATGGTGATGAGGGGATGTCATGCTGCAACATACGACACAGCCAGACAAAGCAAAGCATAAAACAAGGGAAAGGTGCCATCCTAACACCGTTTAGACCCCGTACTGTCTCATTTATGCATTCTACAAGGCAGCTACTGGGAGAAGAATGCACCTCTTATTTTCCAACAGAAAAGGAAATGATTTCTTTGTCTGTCAATAGTAAGGGACTTCTTATTTTCCTGACATTGTATTGTGCTGTGCTAAGTTGCTTCAGTCATGTCTGACTCTTTGCGACCCTATGGACAGTAGCCCACCGGGGTCCTCTGTCCATGGAGGATTCTCCTTGCAAGAATCCAGAGTAGGTTGTCATGCCCTCCTCCAGGGGATCTTCTTGACCCAGGGATCAAACCTGAGTCTCTAAAGTCTCCTGCATTGGCAGGGAAGCTCTTTACCACTAGTGCCACTTGGGAGGCCCTTTCCTGACATTAGTGATTTGTAAAAGTAAATTTTTATTAGCATCTCATTTCTTTATTGAAGAAGACAAAGATGTTTCCTGTTTTTTTTTTTTTTTTCCTTTTCTCTCTGCTGTTTGGAAATAGAGATGGGAGTGTGGAACTAGAGTACTGTCTTCAAGATCTAGAGGGGCTTTTGACTGGCATATCAGGGGCCCACTGAAAGTTTGTCTTTTGATGCCCAGGTGTCAGGATTCTAACATTAAATTAAGGCAACCTCTCAGTCCAGATGCAATGGTTGACAAACACATTCTCCTTCAGGACTTCTTTGATTGTATCTCCTTAGGTCCAGAGATCTGAGGATATAGTGTAGGAGGATTTTTTTAAATTTAAGAACATTTTAAAAATTCAAGTCTATTCCAAGTAAGGCACAATAATAATAGTTCTGTTATTGGACAGCACATTTTTTAGGCTTGATTATGTAAAGTAGGGCCAAAAGCAAACTATTATCTATTGTACTTTTTTCTCATATGTGAAATTATAATTTTAAACAGTAGAATCATGAACTTACATATTTTGTGATCCTCTTCAAAAACAATTCCTATGTTCACTGAGTCAGTGTGAAGTTCAGAATGCTCTCTGAGCCTTGTTTCTAGGACAGTGGCTAGCATGTTCATGTCACAGAATACTGTTTAAACTAGATTCTTCTGAAACCAGTTAAGTAGCTATCATTCTTTTTCAACTTTTTCTGAAGAAGTATTGATATATTCTTACCTATAAAAGAATGCTTGTGCTGACAACTGCTTGAATATCTGCAATAAGTAAAGCATCACCATTAATATGCAATTATGTTTCATCTATGAGAGAGACTTAGATGGAGAAACAAGGGAAATTTTCAAAAAGTAAATTCTCCATTCTGGTTTATGACTTTAAGAAAAGAGCAAGAGTTACAACACACAACGAAGAGAAAAGCACAGGAACATACTTGAGGGGAGATGACTTTTCTGTTTGAGCCAGCTATTTTAGAAAATCCTAGAATACTTACAGTGAGTGTCAGAATACCATCTGGCTGTACTATTGATGTAATTTTTAAATGTAACTTTAAGGATTGATGCAATCCAGGAGGAAGTAGAGGGGAGGGAAAGCCTACGGGATAATCACTTCAATGATATTTATTTCAACTGCAGAGTTGGCATCATATGATACTTTACATCCTGATGAAGTGAATTTTATGGACACCTTGCTTTATAATAAAGCCTTGAAGATTAAGGAATTACACAATAGCAGTAGGATCTTTGTCTCTAAAAGTGAGCCTTGGATAGAGAGATGCACATTTTCCAAAGAACTCTAAAATCAATCTTTAACTATGTGAGTTATAGTCTGGGGAAGAAAGAAAAAACTAAAACCATTCCATCACTAGTAGAAGCTACTAATCTGTGTTAGAAATGGAATGAATCGGATATACTGCCATGTAGAATGGTCAGTGGACTCTTTCCTAAGGTCTAGGTGTCTAAGTTGACTATCCTTCTAGTTTGAAGGTAATGCTAGGGGAGAGAGAGAGATAAAACAGAAGAATGAGGACCCGGGGGCAGTAACAGCAGTGTAGTGTGACATTTAACAGCACCAGATATAACTCAAGTCTTTTCTCCCATGAATACAGTCCTCTCTTAGTGCACAAAGCAACAATTTCCACTTGAGGTGGCTGATGGCTGTTACTTGTGTCTTCCCAATGTTCTTTCTCATCTTATTCTAATAGCAGATCACATTCCCCACCATCCAAAAAGACTTCTTAGGAAACTGAAAAGGCAGAGTTAGAAGAGGTTCCTTTTCCTCTTTCATTAAAGAAGAGCTGTAAGGGTGTGTACTGAGAGCTTCCTCTACCACATGGAGAAACCAAATCAAGAAACTAGTCACAATATGAAGAGAAAGAGAAAGGAGACAAGAACCTGATCATTTTCAACTCTAAAATTTCATTTGTATCTAAGACTAGTTCTACTTCTATCCATCCTGAGGTCTGGTTATGTGAACCAACAAATCTTTTTCATTATTCTGAGTTGAACTTTTATAATCCAAAACTCAGCTCTTACACCAACTTTTACTAGACGCTCATTTTCAGCTGTATAAAAACAGCAGCTTTTGTCTCTCCTTCCCATCCCCTCACAGATCAAAAACATTGTAATTTGCCCTTCCAGCAAACCCCTAGATGTCACTAAGATAATCTTTTTCAGATATTTAATCTCTTTGTAACTCCCATTATATACTATCATGGATGCAGATCAGTAGCTTCTTTGTGAACTTCCCATGTTTCTCCCCAAACTACTTCCATTTCTGGTATGTAAGCCTTGGACTCAGCTAGCAAAGGACGAGTGGCCATAGCTGGGTTAATTAGGCAGTTTATAAATATACCCACGACAGTCATTTCAAAGGTGCAGAAGAGAAAAGCAGCCTTTTTGAAATGTGTTCTTGTTCTTAGATTCAGGATAGGAAACAATTTGACATCAACTTTCAAACTACTTAGGCTGCAAACTACTTTTGGATTTGTTTTCCTGGTGTTGTTTGTTTAAAAATCTGAAGAAAGAATGTAACCATTCCCCATATAGCAAATCGTAGAAACTCGTGGAAAATTATAGCCTTTTCAGAGAGCTTAATTTCACTTCATATAAATAAAAACAAATCATTTTACTTGTTCAGAGGTTATTAAGTATCATCTGATGAGGATATAACTGCTACTGGCAAAACTTGTGAATCTATCATGTTCTAGTAAAAATATTACAGCTTCTTTCTGCCAGCCTTGTTACTGAGCAATAGTCACTTTTTTTCAATCTTTCTTGTCATTCTCTTTTCAGAGATGTCAATTTAAAATTCTAATGTGTTTTAATACAGACCATATCCTGACTTAGGTAGTCTGACAGCTGAGTAAGGCCTGGCACAATGTTCATCAATTATTAACACTAGCAGGAACCATTAAAAGTCTAGTGCAACATCAATAAATTAACCAAACAAACGAAATAAATGAATAGTGCGAGACTTTGATGTGCAATTTTCATGGGGAAGACTGTTACCTTCATTTTACAAAAGGGAGAGTTGATGCACAGAGAAGTTAAGAAATTTGCCTTGGGTCACAGAGAATAAATGGCAGTACTGAGACTGGATTAAAGTCTGTTAAACTCAGACAGTATGTGTCCTCTTTTCTACACCAGGCTGCTTTCTCTGAACTCTGAAGGTCTATGAGGCAGCAATTCCAAAGCTGTTCCTCTACAACTTCTAAGGACATCTCTGATCACAATCACATTTCACAAAAATTTTTTTATTATAAATCACTCTTGATATGCTTACAGGGGAAGTTAAGGGAATATGCAGTGAGGACAGGGAGGGAGAGTTAATGGGGACCGCCCACAAAAGCTCTACTTTTGGAAATGCTATTATATATAGATCAGCCTACTTTAAGAGTGCCCAATTTTGGTTTCATTAAGTATGTATGTATTTCAGAGCCAGAACTATAAGAAATGCATTGTATACTTTTCCAGCATTTGGTCACAAGAATATTTCAAAGAAATCAAAGTCCTTTGTTTCATTATTGTATGTCCCCAACTCCCTTCCCAGCCAGTTATTATTATTAGTTGGGAGACAGCATTTCTCAGAAATCAAGATTAGGAAAACTTTATAACAAAAATAAAATCATTTAGTTTCTTAGCTGATTCTACACAAGGACAGGACAACCTGTTTCACCTTTATCTCTTTACCACTTGTTACACAGTAGGTGTTTGTTGCGGAGAAGGCAATGGCACCCCACTCCAGTACTCTTGCCTGGAAAATCCCATGGGCGGAGGAGCCTGCTAGGCTGCAGTCCATGGGGTCGCTAAGAGTCGGACACGACTGAGCGACTTCACTTTTACTTCTCACTTTCATGCATTGGAGAAGGAAATGGCAACCCACTCCAGTATTCTTGCCTGGAGAATCTCAGGGACGGGGGAGCCTGGTGGGCTACCTCTATGGGGTCGCACAGAGTCGGACACGACTGAAGCGACTTAGCAGCAGCAGCAGGTGTTTGTTGAAAGGGACGACTCTACTAATGTACACAAGGTTAGAAAAAAAGGAGCTTTATAGAATATTGTTCACTGAGCTTGTAGATACAAAAACCTTAGTAATGGAAAGATAAACCTTAAAATACTGTTCCAAAATATTGATGCAGTTAATGTGAACAAGAAAATTCCTTTGCAAACTATGGTTTCCTCCAAAGAGAAAAGTCCAAAACGGAAGAATTACCACACACTAAGAAAATGTTCTAGTCTGGTTTTCATTTGTTGTAAAGAAACATGTATATCCATAAATTTTCTGAAATTAACATATTAAATGTTACATTTCGATTATCTAAGTTTCTTTTTTTCAAGACAAATATGCTGAAAGCTTTCTCTTCCCCTTCCCCACCTCCTCCTTTTTTTTTTTTAAAGCTATAAACGACACACCAAACTTAATGTAATAAGACCAGAAGCATTAAAAAAAAAAAAGCTGATCCTCATAGAGGTATATTTTACTTTAGAAATGGAAGGGAAAAGCTGCTGTGCAGGTGCTACATGTCACCAATCCAAAGACGTTTGTTCTTTGGCAGCACATTTAAGAAAAATGTGTATACTGTTAGTTATAATGATTTTTAAGTCTTGTTCAACAAGGGACACCTACCTACCTGGCAATATTTCAAGAGATGATAAAATGACATTCAGGACACAAAAGATAGGCTAGCTGTCAAAAAGAGAAAAAAAATCTGATCCTAGCACAACAAAGGCTTTTTATTTTGGAAGATATGTAACAAGTGCATTACTTGGAAAAAAAAAAAAAGGTTAACAAGGGGACACTGCCCTGTATGATCTATTTTACTTGGATTAAATGCCATAAAACTTGCAATGTGTCTTTGGGATACCTCAAGGATAATCAACAAGGGTCTCCTAAGAGGAAAAAGAATGGTCCCACAAAACACTCATTTTACAGAGTGGTATGAAAACTTTGATCATTATTTTTAAAGAATACTAACTGGAAATAGGTCTTAAATCTATGGGAATAATTTTATTTGGTAGATTACAAGAATGTAGCTAATGATGTGGATGAGATTTATATGGGTGCACTTATATTTAATAAAACGGAAGCCACGGAAACTGTAAGAACTATCCTGACCTTATATTTTAGACACAAATATAAACAAAAATTAGACACTACTCACTGCCCAGATAAAATGCTTGCTACATCTGTTTCAGATACTTTTGTTAAAATATTAAATGTTATACAGATATATCAAAAGACTGCCTGTCTCTTACTTTCTCCCTGAGTTAACCAACATCCTGACTCTGTTGTGAATCCTTGATATTCACACTTTAAAATTTTTGATATATGTGACTACCTCCATAAAAACAGATATAATTATTGTCTTAAAATTTTACATAAATGATATCACATTGGCCCAAGCTTTCACATACAAATTGCTTTTCCTCCATAATCAGTCTTATTTTTAAAATTTATCCATGTCAATCCATCTAGATAGAGTTCACTCATTTTATGTGCAGCATAGTATTCTATTATATGAATAAACTGTAAGCCCACATAACAGAAATTCACTGAACCCCAAGCAGGAGAAAATGATATCAAGATAGATAATAATCAAATTGTTTAAAACTGGAGAAGCATGAGGGAACTGGATTCAAGTATGGTCAAAAGGCATAAACTGCAAATAAATAAATACTGAGGATGTAACGTACATGATGACTACAGTTAATCCTGATGTATCATATGTTTGAACACTGCTAAGAGAGGAGATCCTAAAAGTTCTCATCATAGGGAAAAAAATTTTATCACACTGCACACCTTAAACTTATACAGTCCTGTATGCCAATTATCTCTCAATAAAACTGGGATGGGGGGAGAACTGCCTAAAACAATAGATAAAGAGAAAATCTTAAAAGCACTAAGAAAATAAAGACACACTACATACAGAAGAACAAAAGTAAGGATTACAGCCTATTTCTCAATGAAAACAGCAACATGAGATGACACTAGAACATCATCTTAAAAGTACTTAAATGAAAAAAAGTCACCCTAGAATTTGATATCCAACAAAAAGAACTTTCAAAACCAAAGGTGAAATAAAAACATTTTCAGGCATGCAAAAGCTGAAAGAATTCATCACCAGAAGACTTACACTGTAAGAAAGGACAAAGAAGTCCTTAAGCAGAAGGAAAATGATAACCAGATGAAAACCTGGATCTACTCAAAGGAATGAAGAGCACAGGAATAATAACATAGGTAAATACAAAGATCTGTTAGTATTATTTAAATCTCCTTAAAAGATAATCGACATATAAAGCAAAATAAGAACACTGTGGTGCAGGATTTAAAACATCTATATAAAACAAAGAAAAAAACAAAAGAAGTCTATGTATAAGCAAAATATATGACTATAAATATATGAAATACAGTACATTCTATGATTCCATTTATATAAAATTCAACTTTATGTAAACAGATTTTCTAAATGCAAACTAATGTATAGTGATCAAAAGCCTGGAGGTGGGGTGGGTGAGATAGGGAGGCATGGAAAGGAAAGACTCAGTTCAGTCGCGCAGTCGTGTCCGACTCTTTGCGACCCCATGAATTGCAGCACGCCAGGCCTCTCTGTCCATCACCAACTCCCGGAGTTCACTCAGACTCACGTCCATCGAGTCCATGATGCCATCCAGCCATCTCATCCTCGGTCACCCCTTTCTCCTCCTGCCCCCAATCCCTCCCAGCATCAGGGTCTTTTCCAATGAGTCAACTCTTAGCATAAGGTGGCCAAAGTACTGGAGCTTCAGTTTTAGCATCATTCCTTCCAAAGAAATCCCAGGGTTGATCTCCTTCAGAATGGACTGGTTGGATCTCCTTGCAGTCCAAGGGACTCTCAAGAGTCTTCTCCAACACCACAGTTCAAAAGCATCAATTCTTCTGCGCTCAGCCTTCTTCACAGTCCAACTCTCACATCCATACATGACCACAGGAAAAACCATAGCCTTGACTAGACGGACCTTAGTCGGCAAAGTAATGTCTCTGCTTTTGAATATACTATCTAGGTTGGTCATAACTTTTCTTCCAAGGAGTAAGCGCCTTTTAATTTCATGGCTGCAGTCACCATCTGCAGTGATTTTGGAGCCCAAAAAAACAAAGTCTGACACTGTTTCTACTGTTTCCCCATCTATTTCCCATGAAGTGATGGGGCCAGATGCCATGATCTTCGTTTTCTGATTGTTGAGCTTTAAGCCAACTTTTTCACTCTCCTCTTTCACTTTCAACAAGAGGCTTTTTAGCTCCTCTTCACTTTCTGCCATAAGGGTGGTGTCATCTGCATATCTGAGGTTATTGATATTTCTCCCAGCAATCTTGATTCCAGCTTGTGTTTCTTCCAGTCCAGCGTTTCTCATGATGTACTCTGCATAGAAGTTAAATAAGCAGGGTGACAATATACAGCCTTGACGTACTCCTTTTCCTATTTGGAACCAGTCTGTTGTTCCATGTCCAGTTCTAACTGTTGCTTCCTGACCTGCATACAGGTTTCTCAAGAGGCAGGTCAGGTGGTCTGGTATTCCCATCTCTTTCAGAATTTTCCACAGTTTACTGTGATCCACACAGTCAAAGGCTTTGGCATAGTCAATAAAGCAGAAGTAGATGTTTTTCTGGAACTCTCTTGCTTTTTCCATGATCCAGCGGATGTTGGCAATTTGATCTCTGGTTCCTCTGCCTTTTCTAAAACCAGCTTGAACATCAGGGAGTTCACGGTTCACATATTGCTGAAGTCTGGCTTGGAGAAGGTAAAGGAATCTTTTCGTGGTGATGAGTATGTTCAGAATCTTGACTGAGGTGATAGTTTCCTGAGTGTAAACATATGTTAAACTTATCATGCTATACAATTTAAATATGTAGTTTTTTGTATGTCAGTAAGTAATCTTAACCTGTTTTCTAAAAAAGTTACAAACTTGCTGTTGTAAGATAATTCTGAGGACCTAATATATAAAGTGCTGACTACAGTTGATAATACTGTATTATACAATTAAAATTTTCTAAAAAACTTTAATATTTTCACCAAAAAAAAAAAACAGTAAATACATGAGGTGATAGACGTGTTAATTCAATTGTAATCCTTCCACAAAGTATGTGCTATGCTGTGCTTAGTCACCCAATCATGCCTGACTCTTTGGAACCCCATGGACTGCAGCCCGCCAGGCTCCTCTGTGCATGGGGATTCTCCAGGCAAGAATACTGGACTGGGTTGCCATGCCCTTCTCCAGGGGATCTTTCCAACCCAGGGATCAAATCCAGGTCTTCCGTGTTGCAGGAGAATTCCTTACCATCTGAGCAACCACGGAAGCTCAAGAATACTGGAGTGGGTAGCCTATCCCTTCTCCAGGGGATAATCCCAACCCAGGAATCAAACTGGGGTCTCCTGCATTGCAGGTGGACTCTTTACCAGTTGAGCTACCAGGGAAGCCCTCCACGAAGTAAACTATATTAAACCATCACTTTGTACACTTATGTTTTACTTCTATCATTTCATATGCCACTGAAGATGATATGTCAATGTCAGAAGGGAGATACAAGATATAAGATCAGAATGTTAATAATTAATTTTGATTTGAAGTATCGGTATAAACTCCTGGTATTATTTTATCTTAAAAAGACTGTCCACTCAAAAAGCCTTAGAAACAATGACCAACCCAAAAAGAATGACTATCTCTACTGCCCAGGAGACTTTGAATAAATGGCTGATTCCAAATTTAGGGTAGGAAATCCCGACCCAGGAATCGAACCCAAGTCTCTTAATGTCTCCTACATTTGTAGGCAGGTTCTTTACCACTATCGCCATGGTTCGCTTACCATAGATCCGTAAGTTAATAGTATTAATTGGTTACTGTTGGAGGATGGCAGTGAACCAATTCATTATTCTGAAAACAGATAATGGGGACAAATCATGCATTTAAATCTATACCATCTATACCTACCAATAGGTTATCAAAGAGAAAAGGAAGTTTTACTTTACAGTAATATTTCAGCTAATAAATGAAAAGGAAATGGTAGAATTAGAATATTACCATTTTGTAAACATTAACAAATCAATGTATCTCAGCTTTAATCATCAATGCCTACTAATACCACAAGAGGAGAGTCAACCCATATTATGCGTCTCCTGCTTAGGTACAAACGACTACCTAGTAGTCATGCCCACCCATGGAAATAAGAAGAAGAAAAAAAATCAAAGTCTCTAGATCCAGCTACTAATGAACAGAAAGCACAGTAGAATAACATGCTAAACCACAAGGATGCAGCCAGTAAAGCTCAGCAAATTAAGAAAAAAACCACCTAGACTCCTTAAAATTAAATAAGAAAAACGAGAGAAATACAGAGAGGTCATCACCTCCTTAATGTGGGGCATTCTCAAAGTACTCTAACCTTTTCTCCTTGATGACTTCATCCACTGTATTAAGCTATAAACCTGAGAACTGATGACTAAATCTCTTAAGAGCTGACACACAGACGTGACATGGCCTCATCACAGATTATAGTACTAACTTAGATATCATCCAGTCTAACCATCTAATGTACTCACCTACGGCAAACAAAACAAAAATGAATAAAATTCAAATTTCTTAACATTCAAAGTCCAATCTCTGCTTCTAGTTTTCTCTCTTCTCTCCAAATATCTATTCTACTGCCAAACTAGGCAACAGTTGTTCCCCAATGTTCATATTGTTGACATATGTTCATATGCCCTTACCTCATCTGTTTCCCTACAACTTTCATTAGCTGGAACAGTCCCATTCATGGGACCATGAATGATTTTCTTTTCTGATTTACATTCCTCTGTACAAAAATAAATGGTGAATAATTAGCATTCCTCTAGTACACTGATGTTGAGGATACAGTATAAAACACACAAAAAGACCAAGATATAACCAAATCTTTCTTTCCAAGTTTAAATCAAATACAAATTGTTAATGCTCTATTCCAAATTTCCTAAACTCTCATTTGGTACATACTTATGTAAAGGTTAAAAAAATCAATCAGATAATTTTTGGTTATAAGTTTTAGGCATGGTCGAAATGGGGTAGTAACTTATACATAACAGTAATTCTCCTTTTCCTGAGAAATATAACCACTTTTTCTTCAAGGCAGCAATTCAATTCAGTTCAGTTGCTCAGTTGTGTCCGACTCTTCATGGCCCCATGGACTGCAGCACACCAGGCTTCTCTGTCCATCACCAACTCCTGGAGTTTATTCAAACTCATGTCCATTGAGTTGGTGATGCCATCCGATCATCTCACCCTCCTGCCTTCCATCTTTCCCAGCATCAGAGTCTTTTCCAATGAGTCAGTTCTTTGCATCAGGTGGCCAAAGTATTGGAGCTTCAGCATCAGTCCTTCCAATGAATATTCAGGACTAATTTCCTTTAGGATTGACTGGTTTTATCTCCTTGCAGTCCAAGGAACTCCAACACCACAATTCAAAGGAATCAATTCTTCAGCACTCAGCTTTCTTTACAGTCAACGCAGCTTGTTCACCTAAAAGACTACATTTCCCTTCTTTTCTATAGCTACTGTGGTCAGGTGATTTGATTTTGTCCAATAAAATATAGATGGAATTGTGTGATTTCCAGGAAGGATCCTTAAAAGCAAACTAGTAATATGTTTTTCTTTGCCTCTAAGAGGGGTATAACTGAGTGAATGGGGAGACAGATAAAAGAAAAAATCTTGTAAACCTTTTTGTAGCTTTTGAATCTTAAACTATAAATATTTTGAAAAAAAAAAACATTAATTTTTAAAAACTATATAGTGACTTTTAAAAGCTATTAAAAAAACTTGTTTAGTGAAAAAAAACTTAACAGTACAAAAATATATTCCAAATTGGTATATCTGAGCTTAGAACATTTTAAAAAAATATATACCCCCTACTGTTTAAATTTAAATGTATTTATTTATTTGTGAATGATGCTGTGAAAATACCCTTTTTTTGATGGGGGAAGGGAGTACTCAAAACTTCCATTTTGCAGGTTGAGATTAACTTTATTTATTCCAAGAATATCAGTCAGAAACTTGCTAAGAGGATATGTCAAAGGACAAAACAAACAGAAAACATGTGAACTTCTTACTGAATCAGATAAATTAAAATTTTGAACAGTTGAAATAAAGCAATTTTCCTAGCAACACATTTCTGATCAGTCATTTTTGAACTCTGATCAATTTTGTGTAGCAGTCACGATACTGCAAAAGATATGAAGAGCAATGATTCAGAACATTTAGTCCTGTTGACTGACAAGTCACAGCCTAGACAGTTCAGAAGCCTGAAAGACTTTTAACACCACTGCCCTCTTTCTGGATTAGCAGTTAAATGGCTGAGTTCTTTCTGTTCCCAACTCATACCACTCAGACTTTCAGACTTGACTCTAGAAATCAAACCTCTTCATTGGTACACACTGAAAACAAATGTTAGACTTAACTAACACAAGACAATTTTCTCCATTATCAAACAGTACAAAGGATAGTATCTAAATGGAGAAAAGCAGATTTAACATACAAATATAGATGTTCTTTTCCTCCATTTATTTCTAAACCATGTGACTATTATTTCAAACAGTTCTCTGCATACAGTTATTATGATCAACCAAAATCCTTTTAGGAAGGGCTACCACAGAAACCACTGCATTTAATTACACAGTATAACCCATCTTAATGGTTAAAAATTTCCTTCTAGATGTCTATTTAGGTGTAACTTTTAGGATAAATGAAAAAACTCTGAAATGTGCACCTGCATATGTTATGTTACTTAGTCATTACAAACATGCTATTTCCTCAATGTTTACATTTTAAAGCTTTTACAGCCAAAAGCACTCTACTCAATTCAAAAACTGACAGGCTTTAGGGAAGACAAATAAACCCCTTTGGACCATCAACCGTAGAGGTCAACATTAAATTCTGCTCTTCAATCTCACAATCCAAACTGATCCCGCAATAAGAAAACCCATAGGAAACCCAAGGGACTGTGCTTCCCGTTTCACCTCACCTACACTTGTCCCCAGCTTCCTATTCACAAAGATAGGGAGGTATCCCAGTTTCACACAAAAGGAACTGATAAAAATTAGATGAATGTATTAGCAGAAACTTACAATTAGGCATCTGGCCTTGTAAAGATGCCTTTTGCTAAAGTATCTTCTTACAATCCCGGTAATCCAAGTGAATTTTAATCTGCTATGCTAGCACCCTTTAACACCTAATACTGTTTAAAAAATACAAGACTGCTCAAAGAACTATTTTCTTTGGCTGAGCCTCTCAGAAAAAGCCAATTATAATATATTGCAGATGCACGATTTCTGCTTAAAGAGTTACCTTAAATACAGTATGAATTTTGGGGGAAGGGGGACATTTCCTCTTGTGTGGCTGACACGTTTTCAGTGATGAGGGATATAAAAGCATCCCTAACACATGCTCTTGAATGGTAATTTGCTTTGCTGTTGCTCAGTCATTAAGTCATGTCCGACTCTTTATGACCCCATGAACTGCAGCATATCAGGCTTCCCTGTCCTTCACTATCTCCTGGAGTTGCTCAGATTCATGTCCAATGAGTTGGTGATGCTATGCTATCTAACCATTTCATCCTCTGCTGCCGTCATCTCCTTCAGTCTTCAATCCTTCTCAGCATCAGGGTCTTTTCCAATGAGTCAGTTCTTTGCATCAGGTGGCCAAAGTACTGGAGCTTCAGCATCAGTCCTTCCAATGAATATCCACGGTTGATTTCCTTTAGGATTGACTGGTTTGATCTCCATGCAGTCCCAGGGACTCTCAAGAGTCTTCTCCAGCACAATTTGAAAGCATCAATTCTTCTCAGCCTTCTTCACCGTCCAACTCTCACATTCATATATAACAAATGAAAAAGCCATAGCTTTAGGGACTCAGAATTTGCTTGGAGATGTCAGTATCAAATTAAATCCAGTTAACAAGAAATTTTCAAATCAACATAAAAGCCTTTGCTTTCACAGTATATATACATCATCAGTCTATGTGAAGGGTTAACAAGAGAGGCTTTAGGATAAAGCTCCAAGGTAAGCTTTATTAAATCTTGCCCCACAATGGGAAAGACTTCCCACCTGTTCTCTGTGGTTTATATTTATTACTTTTGGGGGAAGGGTGGATATTCTAATTTTTAAAATTCATTTAATGTTGTATTAAAATTATCTGCCCCAAGCAAGCAAGTATAATAATCATCACTTTTTCTTTAAAAATCCAGATCTAAAACTGATTACTTAAAGGAATCAAGTCCACTGAATAAAAGCACACAATTAAAAACATAAATAAAAAGAAAAAAAAAAAAAAAGCAACTAGTTCCAACATTTGGATGCTTGGTTTTCTGTTTTCAACAAACTGCCAAAACATAGAGCAAGATATACACTATGCTGATCTACCAATATGGTTTATGAGATAATTCAAACTAACAGAAGAATTAACATACCCGCAGATGCTACACTCGATACTCTCCTCATAGTGCTGCTCACAGGGGTTTTCTACTATTAAAACATTAGCAGCATGAACTTACCCTGCATTCACAAGTGTACTACGGTTCAATAATACCATAATTTTCCCTAGCCAGACTAAATGATAAAATTTAACGTAAATAATGACTTCTTTCAGATGGTCACAGCCCTAGCTTTGTGGGATTGGGGGAAGGGTATTAGGGATACTTTCAGAATCAGATGACAGTTAATGGATCATCTTCTTAAAAGTCACCCACACACACATTTTAATTTTCTTCTGTTGGGTATACAATGATGTAAACTTCCATTTAGCTATCTTCACCAAACATAATTACATATGCTTTACAGGAGGGAAAAAAAATAGTACCTCTTGGATTGAAGCACTCCTTTCATAATTTTAGCTGAATGAATGAACAGAAGTATTAATATGTTTCATTCAGTACCACTTCAGCTGCTTATTCTTTTCAGTGTTTAAATAATAAATGTACACTTTAAGCTAGAACTTCTCAGTAAGAACTGTTTCATAAAGCTAAATTACAAAATGCTAGAGAAAGACTGGAATTTTGTGACTCTATTTGTTAAAAAGAATCTCCTTTCAAAGCTTACAGTAAGAGAACTATGCCAGTAACATAATGTAAGTTTAATGTTAAAAAACATGAAAATCTAGAATTCATTTATCATCTCTGGTATGAATGAATAATAACACATCACTGACAAGAAGAAGGTGAAGTTTCCAAACATCATCTTATTACCCCCCTCCATACTAATGCAAGGTTTAATGCAACAGTATTCTCTACATCAAATCAATCAAGATGCCCAATTTTAATCTCTAGATTAATGTTTTAGATTAATTTACAGTGCCAGATGCCTAATAGGCTTAGAAGCAGTTATAATTTAAGTATTCCAAGACAATTCACCAGAATGACTTTTGTCCCCAAGGGCTGGCAAACAGGGGAAGGAAGGGAAAGGAGGTTTGTATTTAATACCATTTTATTTGCTTATTATTTTCAGTGTTTAAATAACAAATGTACACTTTAACGCAGAACATCCTGGTAAGAACTGTTTCATAAATCCAAATTATAAGCTGCTAGAGAAAGACTGGAATTTTCTGTGACTCATTTGTTAGAAAGAATTCATCTCAGAAAGAAAAGTACAAAGCAAAGAATAGGAAAAGGAAGGTGTAATGCTAACAAAAGAAAGCACCAAGAAGAGGAAACAGAAAAAGGGCAGGCGTGACACACGGTATTAAATCAGTGTAATTCTATGTATATCTCTGACTATAATCCTCACTCTTTCAAGCTACATTTTTAGTTCAGAGGTTGAAGAAATAAGGAGAATAAAATATGTCAATGATGAGTGAGTTCAATTACCACTTTGGACTCAATTTGGTAAGATACAGGACAGATATTTAACTAAAATGCAGTGACCACCAACCCTATTCAGCCCTAGTTCTTTCCTTCCATTGCTCTATGAACCACAGGTTCTCTGTATTTAATTAACTTTCAGCTTAAAACACATATACACAGATGCACAAAAATGAGGGTACTCTTCATTTTTCTGCATCTTCTCCATTCTCAGGCAGAATACCAGGGAAAAAAGCCCCTTTTCTGTTAGAAAAGAATATAGGTCTCTCCTAATTAGTTAAGTGAATCACATTAACTTTAAAAGTATTGAAATTTAAGTTATCATTTTTTTTAAAAACCCAGTCTCTAAATCAGAAATAACCTAAAAGGACTCACAATCCTTTTTAGCCCCCAAACACTGGAACTATCACAAATGTCAGCAAAACAAAATTCTTTCCTCAAAACAACTCACTTGATTTATGACACATATGAAGAAGGAAAATAAAAATGAACTTTCCACATATATATGTGGAAATATTACACATATTTAAGTAAAAAATAATAAGTTAAAATAATAATAATTTGTTATTATTGCTACCTGAGAAAAAGGTTTTAAAAGATTTTATTTGTTGATTGCTTTAATCTGTATTTATATCCACTCCATTCCAAAACAAATGAGAAATAAAGGAAAAAGATTTAAAAAAAAAAAAGAGAGAGAAGAAATCAAAGTCTGGGAAAGGAAAAAAAAATAGGAAAGTTATGAAGTAAGGATTGGGAGGGGCCTAGAAGATGGTATTACACAAAACATAAGGTAAAATAGTCTGCATTTCTTAACCAAGGAGGCTGTACATTTGGCTGTGACCCTTAAGAGCAGTAAAAAAGAAAAAGAAGAAGAAAACCAAAGGTATTTTCACTCAAATGCCCAATTTTTTCAAACAAATCTGTGAGCACAATAGTTCTGTCTAAAGTTCCAAAAAGATTCAAGAATATAAAACAAAGATGAACTTGAGTCACAAACTGTAGAGACGCTATTGTTTAAGCAGTGCTAAGACGCTGCCATACAAGTTGTTCTTGCCTATATATTTAGGTGCTGCATGGAAACAACCCCATAACTAACACAAATGGGGAAAAGTTACTTTCATTTCTAGTAATTACTTACATTTGATTCACAATTTCTGGCAATCACAAACCAGTTCAGTGGCAGACCTTTTACAAAAGGAACTGCTAGTTTCACATACATCACACCTTAGAAAGAGGAGACTTCTATTGGAATAACATCAAGAGCCAGTTGTCTGGATGAGCTGAGTCTGTTTCTTAACATTTTAAAAAAACTGATTCATCTGCCAGATCACATAACGTAAGCTCACAGGCTAATACAGCCAATACTCCCTCTTATGAGCAATGTAAATTATACCATATTTCATTAACTATAAGATACCATCAATGGTAAACATGCCATTATTTGATGTACCATCAAAAAGGAAAACCACACATGCTGCTTATTAAGTTGTGGGATACGACTGACTGTAAGAAACATTCTGACTGTGGAGATGTTACAGTATAAGTGGATATGTGAAGAATGTTTACATGTGAGCCATGCTCCTTTGAGCAACACGAGTCAGCTTGCTGTCCATCCACTGTTACCAGCACTTCCTCTTGCCTTCTCTGACCTGGGCCTTTCTCTGTTGTTGTCATCCCCACTTCTGCTCTGGTTGGTCTTCTCGCCAACCTGTCTGTACTCCCTAATCTCCACTCTCTACTCTCCTATCTCTTTTTCCAACTACTACTTAATTCTTTTCCTCATCTGAACATCTTCAATATCAGAAACAATGCTAGGCAGAAGGGATATGTGTTCACAAAATTAGCTTCTCCAATAGACTCCTTTATTCTTTCCTATTGTAGGACAAGTACGTAAGAGCCACAAAATGACTATGGAACCTTGAGGGGAAAGCAAAGGAATTCCTGAAGGCAGAAACAAGGACAAAGCGTAACTTCACAAGAGTGAGGAACACTGTAGCCAAAGCTTTCTCTGGAGTTACTGGCCAATCCTTGGGGGACAAAAGTCTTAGGTTTTAATGGGCTACTTGCTGAGATGACAAGAGGCCACCTTGGGTCCTACCATAGAGACAGACTGGGTTAACAGCACATCTATAAATACGCCAAGACTTCCCAAAAGGCTACATCCTTAGTGGGTGAAACAGGAGAAAACTCATTCTGCAGAGGGAGATGATAGGAATCAAAATCTTTACTGGCTTTGAAGAACAGTTAAATGGAAATATATCTCCACTATAATTCTTAGCCACAGCCTTCACTGCTGTGGGGCTAGAGACTTCCAATTGGTTGTGTGGCTTGAACAACTAAGGTAAAAAATTTACTTAGAAATAGGTATACTCATAGACACTCCAATTATCTCTGAAAAAATATCTGATTTATAGCCTCAAAAAATTACAAGTTTCAAAGCCCATGAGCTCAGTAAGCTCACAGTTTAAAAAAAAAAAATCACAGGAAGAAACAAGTACTTATGAGTCACAGTCAATGAAGAGCAAACTATAGAATTAGACCAACAAAGACTGCAGATAATTCATTTATCAGATGCACAACATGATATAAATATTTTTAATATGCTTGAAGAAACAGGGAGAAAAGTATGATCCATAAAAGAAAACAATAATCAACTAGCTTCATCAAAATCATAATGTCTGTAGCACAAAAGACACTGTTGAGAATTAAAAAAAAAAAAGAACTATAGGAGAAAATATTTGTAAGTCACATATTTGAAAGAAGATGTCTACCCAGACAGGAGTGGTGGCAGACAATACCAAATGCTCATAAGCACGTGGGCCACTGGAACTCTCACACACTGCTTACAGGAACACAAAATTGCAATCACTTTGTTAAATAGTTTGGTGTTTCTTATAAAGTTAAACATACACTTATTATTTGACCCAGTACTTTCTCCTAAGCATTTTCTGAAGAGAAATGAAAGCATACATCCACACAAAGATTTCCCTACTAATGTTCACTGCAGTTTCATTTATAATAGACAAAAACTGGAAACCCAAATGTCCATTAACATGAAAATGGAATAAATTGTGCTATATAAATACAGTGCAATACGATCCAACAGAAAAAAGGAACAAACTATTGACCCATGCAACATAAATCTTAAGGACTGAAATGTGCGACTGGATTTGGTACCTAGCTGCTAGTTAATATTTAATAGCTCATTGGTCATTTACTGGTCAGAGCAGTTTGAGTTGTAAAAGTGTAAGAAAGATGCATATAGTGGACTGGGAGTAAATGAGAAGTGAAAAAGCAGAGAAAATAATTGAAGACCAATCTTTCAACGAGCTTGGCTACGAAGAGAAACAAGATTAGGTTTGTAATCTAGAAAGACGGTAAGGATTGAATTTTGAGGTGAGTTTTGAACAAGTTTATAGGCTATGGGGAAAAGTACTACAAAGAGACAATGACTGAAAATCTGAGAGAAGATAATACATGGAACAAGTTCAGTTCAGTTCAGTCACTCAGTCATGTCTGACTCTTTGCGACCCCATGAATCGCAGCATGCCAGGCTTCCCTGTCCATCACCAACTCCTGGAGTTCACTCAGACTCACGTCCATTGAGTCCGTGATGCCATCCAGCCATCTCATCCTCGGTCGTCCCCTTCTCCTCCTGCCCCCAATCCCTCCCAGCATCAGGGTCTTTTCCAATGAGTCAGCTCTTCACATGAGGTGGCCAAAGTACTGGAGCTTCAGTTTTAGCATCATTCCTTCCAAAGAAATCCCAGGGTTGATCTCCTTCAGAATGAGCTGGTTGGATCTCCTTGCAGTCCAAGGGACTCTCAAGAGTCTTCTCCAAACCACAGTTCAAAAGCATCAATTCTTCAGTGCTCAGCCTTCACAGTCCAACTCTCACATCCATACATGACCACAGGAAAAACCATAGCCTTGACTAGACGGACCTTAGTCAGAAAAGTAATGTCTCTGCTTTTGAATATACTATCTAGGTTGGTTATAACTTTTCTTCCAAGGAGTAAGCGTCTTTTAATTTCATGGCTGCAGTCACCATCTGCAGTGATTTTGGAGCCCCCCAAAATAAAGTCTGACACTGTTTCTACTGTTTCCCCATCTATTTCCCATGAAGTGATTGAGCCCAGGCGGCGGAGGCGGCCACCGCACTTGAGCGTGGCCGAGAGCTACCCCACGTCTGAGGTCAGGGGCAGCAGCCTAGAGTGCCAGCTTGTGACGACGCAGGAACAGCAGAGAGGAGCTACCCCGCGTTCGAGGTCAGTGGTGGCCAGGAGGAGACACCCCGCGTCCGAGGTCAGTGGAAGCCGGGAGAAGCCAATTCGCCCCAAAGGCCAGGAGCGGCAGCTGAGAGGAGCCACCCAT